>CM060412.1:12309877-12862377 GCA_030545235.1 Helianthus tuberosus | reverse complement strand
TACTTAAACATCCATCGATTTAACGACGAATGACAAAGCATAAACCCTAATGTGGGCAGCACTTAAACATCCATTGGATAGTTTAATCGATCGGACATTGAATCGTAGCAGCGATCGAGTTATTACCCTGAATTGCGGCGTCGATTTGTGATCCGTGTGTGTTAATTGTGGTAAACAGAACGTATCTCAGTACATGCAGCGAAGTTTTACGTCGTTTCAATACCAAAATTCGATTGCCAATGTCTGCTATTTATACTTAAAATTTGGCCAGACTTGCGCACCGTAAGACTGAAATCCTTGCGGTGCGCAAGGGACACCTAACAGGCTTGCGCACCGTAAGCCTTTTTCCTTGCGGTGCGCAAGGGATACGTTTTCACCCTAGGTCAGCCACGTCTGGGACTAGCCTTGCTGACTTAACTGTTTTGTAAATTCGATTTTTGACAACGAGATTTTAGGATAATCGTAAATAGGGTTTACCCCCCTGAGTTTTAGGGGCCCTGATCCTGATTCTGATTGTTCTGAAAATTTTAGGGTTTGTGCAAAATCACTTGGATGTCTTAATTAGGGTTTCCTATTGGACAAATTATTTTAATAACTATGACTTTTTATGAGAGTTGTTACATTCTCCCCACCTTAATAAAAATCTCGTCCTCGAGATTTACTGAAATAATTGAGGATACTTTCGCTTCATTTCGGATTCCAGCTCCTAAGTGTATTCAGGTCCTCGTTTTGAATCCCACTTGACTTTAACTAGCACTAGTCGTTTGTGTTTGAGAAACTTCACTTTTCTGTCTTCTATCTGAAGAGGTTTCTCTACAAATTTTAATTTTTCGTTTACCTCTATATCTTGGAGAGGTACTACCAAAGATTCGTCTGATAGACATTTCTTAAGGTTGGATACATGAAATACATCATGTACTCCAGCTAACTCTTCTGGTAGTTTTAAACGATAAGCAACTGGTCCTATACGTTGGATCACAGGAAATGGTCCTACGTATCTTGGACTTAGCTTTCCTTTCTTACCAAATCTAACCACGCCTTTCCAAGGAGAAACTTTCAACAGTACTCTGTCTCCAACTTGGAATTCTAACGGCTTACATCTATTGTCTGCATAACTCTTTTGGCGATCTCTAGCCGTCTTTAGTCTTTCCTTGATTTGAGTAATCTTATCAGTAGTTTCTTGCACTATCTCGGGACCTGACAATTGACTTTCTCCTATTTCTGCCCAACAAACGGGAGTTCTGCACTTTCTTCCATACCGTGCTTCAAATGGGGCAGTTTCAATACTTGAATGATAACTATTGTTATAGGAGAATTCAATTAAAGGTAAGTGATCGTCCCAATTTCCACCAAAATCTATTACACATGCTCGGAGCATATCTTCTAGAGTTTGGATTGTCCTTTCACTTTGCCCGTCTGTTTGTGGATGATATGTCGTGCTTAAATTTAATCGAGTTCCCATTGCTTCTTGGAAACTTTTCCAAAAATGAGAAGTGAAACGACTATCCCTATCTGATACAATGGAGAGTGGAACTCCATGTAAAGATACGACTTTATCTACATACAACTTTGTCAATCTTTCCATGCTAAAGGTTTCTTTCATAGGCAGAAAGTGAGCTGATTTGGTTAATCTATCCACAATCACCCAAATCGCGTCATTACCTTTTCTGGTTTTGGGTAACTTAGTAACAAAATCCATTGTTATGAGTTCCCATTTCCATATAGGCATTTCTAATTGTTGTAGTAACCCTGAAGGTTTCTGATGTTCTGCTTTAACTTGCGAACAAGTAAGACACTTAGAAACATATCGCGCTATATCCTTTTTCATTCATATCCACCAGAAGTTCTTTCTTAAATCTTGGTACATCTTGTTGTTTCCTGGGTGCATAGTATACCTAGATTTATGGGCTTCTTCTAAAATCTTAGGTCTCAAGTCTCCTTGCGTAGGTACCCAAATTCTACTTTTGTGGAATCTCCAAATTCCATCTGCTCCTTGTTCTAATTCCTTTATTCGTCCTTTCATTCCTTCAGCATCATCCTTGATTGCTGTAGTTTGAACATTCTTCAATTGTTCCATTAAATATATTTGTAGATTTAATCTGAGAGCACGAACCCGTCGTTGTTTCTCATAATACTTACGACTTAAGGCATCTGCAACTACATTTGCCTTTCCTTCGTGATATTGAATATCACAGTCGTAGTCACTTAAAATTTCCATCCATCTCCTTTGTCTCATATTTAACTCTTTTTGCCCAAATATATATCTTAGACTTTTATGATCCGTATAGACAGTAAACCTACTTCCATACAGATAATGTCTCCATATTTTAAGGGAAAAAATTACAGCTCCTAATTCTAAATCATGAGTTGTATAATTTTCTTCGTGCTTTTTCAACTGTCTCGAAGCATACGCAATTACCTTCTTGCGTTGCATAAGCACACATCCAAATCCTAGTTTTGAAGCATCACAATATACTTCAAAATCTTCAGTTCCTTCTGGTAAGGCTAAGATTGGAGCATTTGTTAATTTCTGTTTCAAAATCCTAAAGGCTTCTTCTTGTTTAGGTCCCCATTCAAACTTAACGTTTTTACAGGTTAGCTTAGTTAATGGTACAGCTATTTTGGAAAAATCCTTAATAAACCGTCTATAATAGCCAGCTAAACCTATAAAACTTCTAATTTCCATTGCAGTTTGTGGAACCTTCCAATTGGTAATTGCCTCTATCTTAGCAGGGTCTACATGAATACCTTTGTGATTCACCATGTGTCCTAGGAATTGCACTTCTTGCAACCAAAATTCACACTTCGAGAATTTGGCATAAAGCTTTTCTTTTCTTAACAAAGTTAAGAGTATATGCAAGTGCTGACAATGTTCGTCCTGACTTTTTGAATAAATAAGTATATCATCTATGAAGACAATTACAAATTTATCCAAATACGGTTTACAGATCCTATTCATCATATCCATGAATGCGGCAGGTGCATTTGTTAACCCAAAGGGCATGACTGTAAACTCGTAATGACCATACCTAGTTCTGAAAGCAGTCTTAGGTATGTCTTCTTCTTGTACCTTTAATTGATGATATCCGGAACGTAAGTCGATCTTAGAAAAATATCTAGCTCCTTGAAGTTGATCGAAAAGATCATCAATCCTAGGTAATGGGTATCGATTCTTAATTGTAACTTTATTCAATTCTCTATAATCAATACACATTCTCATTGAACCGTCCTTCTTCTTTACAAACAACACTGGTGCTCCCCAATGGGATGAACTAGGTTGTATGAAACCTTTACTTAGTAATTCATCTAATTGCTTTTTCAATTCTAACATTTCTGTGGGTGCTAACCGATAAGGTGCCTTAGCTATCAGTATAGTTCTTGGAATTAGATGAATCCTAAACTCTACCTCTCTATCTGGTGGTAATCCTGGTAATTCTTCTGGGAATACCTCTGGGTATTCTGAGACTACAGGAATTTCCTTAAGTTCTTTACCCTTAGTGCTAATGATTACCGAAATCATATACACTATTCCTTGTTTTCGTTCATAATTAGCAACTTTCATTACTAATATGAACTTCATAGGCTTACGTGGTTTATCTCCTGTAATCCTAATTATTTCCCTAGTAGGTGCCTGAATTTCTATAGAGTTTTTATCACAAAGGATTCGAGCATGGTTGGCTACTAACCAATCCATTCCTAACACAACATCAAATTCGGCTAATTTCATAGGTAATAGGTTTGCAAAGAATTTATGACCTGAAAGTTCTATATTTTCCTTTTGCAAAACTTTATCTATACTAACAGAATTTCCGTCTGCCGTTTCGACTGTAAAAATCTGCCTAAGGTTGGTTAAGGGTAAATTTAGAGCTTGGCAAAATGAAGTATTAATAAAACTTTGGTTTGCACCAGAGTCAAATAATACTTTGGCGTAAATGTTGTGAACTAAGAACGTACCAGCTATCACATCTGGAATGAGTTCTGCTTCTTGTGTAGTTAGCTGGAATGCTCTGACATTCTTCGTTGTAGCTCCATCAGCTGGTTTAACTTTGTTGTCTGCTGGTTTAACCAATTTAGGACATTCTGTTTTGAAATGTCCTACTTCTCCACAATTGTAACAGATTGTGGATTTCTTCCTGCAGTTTTCTTCACGATGTCCTACCATTTTACAAAAATTGCAGGTTACACTACATCTTCCAAAATGTTTCTTTCTGCAATTCCTGCAGAACGGTGGAGTTGAAGATTGCCCTGTTCCTTTTCTCTTGAAGTTGCTATTATTACCCACCCGAAATCCTTGGGTAATTTTCTGAGCTAATTCCTTCTTCTTATTTTCATCTCTCGTGCGCACCAGTTCGTCGGTTAGGGTATTAGCTAATTCCACAGCATCGTCAATCGTACGAGGTCTCGCAGCTTTAACGATATTGCGGATTTCACTAATTAGTCCCCAAATATAACGAGAAATGAGTACCGGTTCTGGCGAAGCCAGTGTTGGTACTACTCTAGCATATTCAAAGAATGTCGAAGTATAACCGCGATAATCTACACTCGTCATACGATGGTTTAAGAATTTATTTGCCATTTGATCTTTTTCATATTCGGGACAGAATTTTCTTTCTACAAGATTCTTAAATTCTTCCCAGTTCATGGCATAAGCCCTATTTCTTCCTTTAGCTTGTAACACCGTGTTCCACCATTCTAGCGCCCCTTCTTTGAAAATATTTGACGCGTACATGACCTGATCATCTTTAGCACACTTACTTATTGCAATTACTGCTTCGGTTTTCTCTAACCAACGCAGTGATGCAATTGCTCCTTCATTGCCTGCAAATTCAGTGGGTTTACAAGCAAGGAATTCTTTGAAAGTGCAACCAGGCGTTGCGGCTTTCATTTTCTTAGGAAATGGAGCTTGATGTGGTTCCTCATTATGATTAACATGATCATTGCCTCCGTTTACACTATTACTGAAGTTATCTTCAGAAATACGTTTACTAGGAACGATTTGTTGTGGTTCGATTGGATTCTTTACAGCAGCAACGATTGCTGGAATAGCATTGGCTATCCCTTGAGCAACAATATTTTCGATATCTTGCCTAGTCATATATTGATCTCCTGGATGTTGCTCAGACTGATTAATCTCATTTACTGGTTCGTTACCAATGTTTGCCATCTGATAATTTTATATAAATAATTAGTATAAATACAAATATAATAAAACAGTTTGCACATAATCACATTAACATGTATAACCAAAAATTATCGATTTCCCAAGTTTCATTTCTATATATTATATTATGCCTCGTACACACGATTATCATACAACGTTTTATTGTTAAGTTATTACACATACTGGTTCTTATGATTATTTATTAAACAAATATTCCTGCAAACTCCCATTATCTGGTCAGCTAATTTCTTAAAAACGACGCTCCCTTTCGTCGTACTTCCAAGTAACTCTTTCTCCAACATCCCTAATCCTATTTCCTGCATTGATTAACTCTTCACCCCAGAGACGAAGTTCAGTCAGATTCTCCGGGCTCATAGTTGGGTATAGTGGAGGTTCTGGGTCAACTTGTGGAAAAAAATGTATCAGGGTTGTTTAAAAGATTTTGGTATTGCCAATCAGTTGTCCACCATTCATCTAATTCTACTGGTAGTGGTTGAGGTTGGACAATAGGATCTGGAATAGCATGTTCCAGATTGATTGGAATTGGAGCTTCTAGTGGGTAGCTGAAAAGATCTTCTTCAGTAAATATAAGATTTGGATTAGCTGGTTCAAGGTTTCCATCGGCAGGTCCGATGAGGTCACTCATTACTAGTTTATGATCTAAAACTTCCCAGGGAGTCATTTTCTGTTTCTGTCTAGAACTTTCTCCTACTTCTCTTTCTGTTTGCTTAAAACTCTTCTCAGCTTCTATCTCTACTTGATTAACATTTTCCTCCATTTCTACCCCTTTTCCTTTGTCTCTTGGTTCTTCAGTTTTGGTAACCTTTCTTGTTGCTGGCTTTTTCCTACGTACACGTCTCCAGCCCACAAATCTGCTTCTTTTCTTGGGTTTAGGTTTTGCCAGTGGTTTGGATTGAAATTCCATGGGTTCTTCTTTATCAGTGA
Organism: Helianthus tuberosus; assembly: GCA_030545235.1. NCBI lineage: Eukaryota > Viridiplantae > Streptophyta > Magnoliopsida > Asterales > Asteraceae > Helianthus > Helianthus tuberosus. Next base: position 12,856,271 of record CM060412.1, on the reverse strand, counting down.
AGTAACCAGTGAATTCCTTGGAAACTTCTATCTTAACGGGATAGAGGTTAAGATTTTCTAAAGCTTCAGATATCTCATTCATGCTGTTTAGCATATATGCAAAATACATACCAAATGTTAAAATAACATAACAAAATTTCATAGATAACCCATAAATATTATTACATACATAAAACAACTGACAAGTAAAATATACTACGATTTACTGTGAACTTATTTATTTACTGAAATAAGGTTTCTGGAAAATAAAGATGCTAAAACTTTTGAGTATTTAGAGATTTGCATTTTCTGCTATTGTGGCTAGCATATAAAGATCTGCCCATTTCTCATCTAATTTGTCCTCCCAAGGTGTTTTACTGGTTAATTCCTGGGTTTCCTGTTTAACTTTCTTTTCTCGGATTTTCCTTATTTCCTCCTGACTTTTCCTAATAATCAAACTTCTTTTATTAGGAGAAAGTGGTTTCTCATAATGTGCCTTTCTCACAAATATTCCTTCTTCAGGAATTACAGAGTGATTTGAGGATTTGGGTTGGGATGAACTTCCCCTCTCGTTGGATGACCTGTCTAGTTTAAGATAGATGTTTGACAGCTTTTGTTTACCCATACTGTAACTAACAAATAATCAGTTAATAAAACACATAATCACATAATTGGTCATTAGTAAAATTAAGTATTTCTAAATACTTAATAGGCTTAGATCAGTGGCTCTGATACCACATTTTTCTGTCACGGCCCCCGACCTGGTTTGACCCGTTTTAGGAGCCGCGGGACAGAAATCCCGTGGTATTTAATTAACAGCGGAAGTTTCTTCAGGATCATTTTAAAAACTGAAATATTTCACGATTATTTTATTTCACAACTCGGGATAAAACCCGGTAATTTACAATCTTGAGATTTCATGAAGAAATCTTTTATTTTACAAAACATGTTTCCTTATTTTATACTGAGCCACTTCCTTAAGCTTCTAGTGCTTCTCGGCACTTTTCCTGGATCACAACAGATCACCTGAAACATGTTTGAAAAAGGTTTTGTCAGCGGGAAATACTGAGTGAATCATTCTTTTATAAAAACGACTCATGTATTATAATTCACAGTATTAAGAGAGATTACAATGTTTATTTCACCCAAATACCCACAGTACTTGTCATTGACTCGTTTCGGTGACAGTGGTCATATTACTATTGAGTCCGTTCACCCAATAGTAACGAGTATCATTAATTAGGTATGCCCACCTAAAGTGATAAAAACAGTAATGTGCACAATACCCCACATACCGGCTGTAATTTGGTGACTACATAAACTTAATCACTGTAATTATAACTTTGAAAATAAACATGCTTTTGTAAACACATTTGATAAAAAGAGAATGACTCACATTGCAGATTTAATTTTGAACAGAGCTTAGCCTACTGATTAGCCTTGATAACCTAGTTTAATAACAGGCACACAATTTGGTCAGTAACTTAATACAGCATTTACGATAACTCACGAGATTAAAACCTTCACAACGAATGACAAAGTGCGATACTTAAACATCCATCGATTTAACGACGAATGACAAAGCATAAACCATAATGTGGGCAGCACTTAAACATCCATTGGATAGTTTAATCGATCGGACATTGAATCGTAGCAGCGATCGAGTTATTACCCTGAATTGCGGCGTCGATTTGTGATCCGTGTGTGTTAATTGTGGTAAACAGAACGTATCTCAGTACATGCAGCGAAGTTTTACGTCGTTTCAATACCAAAATTCGATTGCCAATGTCTGCTATTTATACTTAAAATTTGGCCAGGCTTGCGCACCGTAAGACTGAAATCCTTGCGGTGCGCAAGGGACACCTAACAGGCTTGCGCACCGTAAGCCTTTTTCCTTGCGGTGCGCAAGGGACACGTTTTCACCCTAGGTCAGCCACGTCTGGGACTAGCCTTGCTGACTTAACTGTTTTGTAAATTCGATTTTTGACAACGATATTTTAGGATAATCGTAAATAGGGTTTACCCCCCCTGAGTTTTAGGGGCCCTGATTCTGATTGTTCTGAAAATTTTAGGGTTTGTGCAAAATCACTTGGATGTCTTAATTAGGGTTTCCTATTGGACAAATTATTTTAATAACTATGACTTTTTATGAGAGTTGTTACATCATATTATATGAACAGTAAGAATTAGTAATCTTATTGAGACTAGAACTCATAGGGAATCAAATCGATTTATGGATGGAATCAGGTATGCAGTATTTACAGACAAAAGTATTCGGTTATTGGGGAAAAATCAATATACTTCTAATGTCGAATCAGGATCAACTAGGACAGAAATAAAGCATTGGGTCGAACTCTTCTTTGGTGTCAAGGTAATCGCGATGAATAGTCATCGACTTCGGGTAAAGGCTAGAAGAATAGGACCCATTATGGGACAGATAATGCATTACAGACGTATGATCATTACGCTTCAACCGGGTTATTCTATTCCACCTCTTAGAAAGAAAAGAACTTAAATCAAAATACTTAATAGCATGGCGATAAATTTATACAAAACTTCTACCCCGAGCACACGCAATGGAACCGTAGACAGTCAAGTGAAATCCAATCCACGAAATAATTTGATCTATGGACAGCATCATTGTAGTAAAGGTCGTAATGCCAGAGGAATCATTACCGCAGGGCATAGAGGGGGAGGTCATAAGCGTCTATACCGTAAAATAGATTTTCGACGGAATGAAAAAGACATATATGGTAGAATCATAACCATAGAATACGACCCGAATCGAAATGCATATATTTGTCTCATACACTATAGGGATGGTGAGAAGAGATATAGTTTACATCCCAGGGGGGCTATAATTGGAGAACACAAATATTATACACACATGACAAGGTTTTATTCGGAAAACAAATGAAGTTTTGGGGGGTTTCGGCGTGTTTCAAAAAACGCCAAACACCTTTTTTCTCGAATAACGCCCCAAAACGCCGAGGGGGCGGCACCCAGGCGTTTTCCGGCGTTTTTGGGCAGTTTTGTTGATGAATCACGTCCGAGTACGGGTGGTCTTATATTTATGCAAATAATATGCTTGAGTTTCATGAGCGTACTCAAACTTAATATATGAAGCTTTTGATTTCCTTTCCTAATGCAAACCTAATGGGGTGGTAGTCTATTGGTAAAGGGAAAGCCTTTAAATACCTTAGGAGAGGGAGGTCTTGTGTCAAAGTCCCACAGACAACGGAAATAAAAGAAATTTGCCGTTAAAAAAAAGAGCCCCACACTAAAAATTGGTGTCACATGAGATACACAACTATTAATGTGTTCCATAGTATCCAATACTCACTTTGTGTTGTCACGTATATTTGAGTCGAACAGCACCGGTTCACTAGACATTTTCAAAGAGTGACACAACTAGAAAAACACTGGACCGTCGTATGTTTTTTATTTAGAAAATCCTAAATGCAAACAAAAACTTTTAAAACCATAGGCTTTGACAACATTAGAGCATTCACAATGGATTTTTTCTATTTATATGAATCTGTTAGTTATATTATAAGAAATGATTGTTAGTGGTTTTGATCGGATGAAAGACACTAATCACTATTGGAAAATGGCAAAAGAAAGTGTTTGTGATTTTAGTTTCACAGTTCACACTAGTGGTTATGATCGACTAATGGGTTTTGAAAAACTTTGAAACCACTTCAAGAATTCAGTGGGTTTGTAAAGTGGTATTATTCTAATATATTTTTATATAAATATGAACTATAATAGTTATTTTCCCTCTATTAATTCACAAAAAGGTTTTGTGAATTAGAATCTACTATCGTAGCTTTAAAAACAATTAGCAAAAACGCGTTTCATTTCACCCTATGTTTATCAAGTTTTGATTTGTTAGTAAGAGTTACAATTCAATTTTTTTTTTTCAAATTTCACACTTATAGTTTTTGTGTTTTACACCTTTGTCACAAAACATTTTTTATTTTTACTCCAACACTTTTTCACTTTCAACTTTGGTCTCATACACTTTTCATCTTTTGGAAAGTTGTCGTTTTACGTTTTAAACCAAAAATTTGTGAGTTAACACACTGCAACACGCATGTGTGGTTCAAAGTTTTTACGTTGTTTTGTTTGGTGGTTTCTATCGCAATGAACGAGTCCTAAGTCGACTTAGTTATTCTCTTATATGTTTTACATTTTAGTATAATTTATGCAAGTTGACACACTGCAACGCGTGTGCGTGGTTCAACGTTTTGCCTTCTACTTTTAGTTCGGTTTAACAGTCTCGCCGTAAAGCGCGGATCCTAAATACTAGTTCACTTTTAATACCCAACTGAAGTTTGTATTATTTACAAACCTAATTTCACAAATACTGAATTTAATATTTAGGTTACTTATTAAACATAGCATTTTATTTTAATTAATTTTTTAATTAAACATAGTATCAACCAAACCCCTCAACCAAGCTCCTCTCACATATTTTAGACATTTCTAAACGAGTAAAAAGTGTGTCTAGGTGGCAGTCACGTGGTAACACTTTTTTTCTCAACCAAACCCTATAACACATAGCTTTAGTGTAATTATATTGATATAGATAAATAACAGGTGGCCTTAGTGTAATTATGTTAAGGGAAAGAGTAAAATAGAACCACCTTGAGTTATAAGAACCAAAAGAACTAGGCATTCAAAAGTTTTTTTTCAAAAAAAAAATCTCAAAAATCTTTAAAAAAAACATTTTTGCCAGCAAAAAAGTAAAAAAATAAAAAAAAAATGTCGCATGCAACAATTTACATTGGATGTAAAAAATTTACATCGTTATAAAAAAATTACATTATGCATAAATAAAATTTACATCGGACGTAACCACCGTCTCGACAATTTTTTTATAGATGTGTTTATAACATTCTCATCTAGATTTATGCAAAAAATGATGTTCCAACTCGCGCATAAAGTAGAAATTCTCATGATTCTCATAACTCGTGATGGTTCTTAATTAAACCGAATCCGTTACGTGACTATAAACTTGTGATGGTTCTTAATCAAACCGAATCCATTACAATTCAAATAAGAATGCTCTTACACGACATTTTATAAAGTTGTAGCGGTTAGAACTTTTAAATAAGAATTAAATGTCATTTTGTACCTCTGGTTTGGGTCATTTTGTCAGTTTAGTCCAAAGGTTTCATTTTTTGTACGTGGGTTCAAAAAGGTTTCACCCTTGCCATTTTAGTTTAGTAGGTTAACTTCATCCATTTTTTCTGTTAACCAGAAGGGCAATTCGATCATTATATATGGCTAAATTGCCCTTTTAGTTAACAAAATTACATATAAAATGATCAAATTACCCTTCTCGTTACCAGAAAAAAATGGTTGAAGTAACTCAATAGACTAAAATGGCAATGGTGAAACATTTTTGAACTTACAGACGAAAAATGAAACATTTAGACTAAACTGACAAAATAACCAAAACCACAACATTTAACTCTTTAAATAAAAAACAGAAAATGGGACCTAACCGCTAGAACATTCTAGTACAGTATAAATACAACCCATTTCCACTTGGAAAAGGGGTACCAAATTGTACAATTAGGGTTTCTACTTTCTATTTGGGTGGGAAACAGAGAGGCGGAGATCGGAAGCCATGGGTGGAGGTAATGCTCAGAAGTCCAAGATGGCCCGTGAGAAGAACTTGGAGAAAGCTAAAGCTGCTGGCAAAGGTACACCAAACATCCTGATTCATCAATTATGATCTATGTAAATAACTGATTGTCTGTTTGAACTTTTTGCAGGGAGTCAGCTTGAAGCCAACAAGAAAGCTATGAGCATCCAGGTTTTCTTTTGATCTGTTATTTTGACTGTAAATTTAAGTGTTCAGTAGCTAAAAAGGTGAAACGATCATGTTTTGATGATCGGATTTGTGGATGCTAGTTATGTAGTTGTAATTTGTAGATCTGTTGATATGTGTTTATAAATTTTGTTGAATTACTACTTGATTCTGTTCTGGTTAACTTTACTTTTCACCTTCAAATTAGTGTAGATTTTGGACTCATTTTCCAACTTAAGATCTTAAGTACAGGATTAACGGTTGATTTGCAATAGGAAAGTTCTAGATTCTAGTGATTTTAACTGTTTTTTTGAGTAGAGGTTTTGATTTAATTTGATTGTTAGTTGGACTGTTGATCCGCACTCGGCGACTTGAATCCGTAGGAATTTTCTATGTAAAAATCGAGTTTTTTTTTTTTGTAGGAAATCGAATTGTAGCCGACAGAGAATAGAAATATAGGTTGACCCTCCGACTAGATGTGCACAAAAAAGGGTTTCGAAATTGGAACCAGTTTGTAACCCTGTACCGACCCGCCATAGGAACTGGTTTGGAACCGATAGTAACCGGCGGGTTGGAACCGGTTTGAAAACCTATGCAGTTAATATCGGTGATATATCGGTTATATCGGCCCCCTAGTAAAATATCGGTGTCAAATATCGGTCAGAATATCAGTACCGATATTATCGGGCGATATTTGACCGGTATCACCAGTATTTGGCCGATATAACCGATATATCACTGATACATGACCGATATATCACTGAATTATTGGTGTTAAATTGCTATATATATAAAATTCTTCATATAAAATTACCGATATCTCAACGAGATAACCTATATCTCAAATATCGGTCCTTGACCGATATCCCAATTTTTTTACTGCATTAAGTGCATAGTGTTTATGAAACCGAATTGTAGTCGGCGACGGTGAATAGAACCATATTTTGACCTTAGGCCTAGAGGTGTACGAGAAGACCGGTTCTGGCTGTAACCCAAAACTGACCCGGCATGGGAACAAGCGGTTTTGGACGAGTTTGAGAGTCCCTTTGTTGAAAACTAGTTGTAATCGGTTAAAACTGAACCAAACTGGTTGAAAAAACGGGACCTGGTTTGGAACCGAACCCAACTCTTTTCCACTTGAAAAACGGTTTGGGCAAAAGCGGTTTTGACTTCTGTTGACCAAAACTGAACCGGTTTGGAACCGTAACCAATATGGGCTCAAAAACCGGTTTGTGCACCCTACCTCTTACCAAGACGTTCTGGTTCCGCCACTGTTTGCCTATAAGTTAAGCAACTGCTATTATGCTGCTGGTGATGACAATATTTATTGAGATCTTATTGTGATTTATAAATCTGATTATGTGATGCTTGTTCAATTTCAGTGCAAGGTGTGCATGCAAACTTTCATCTGCACGACTTCGGAAGTGAAGTGCAGGGAACATGCTGAAGCAAAACATCCGAAAGCTGATGTGTACGCGTGTTTCCCTCATCTGAAGAAATGATAACAGATGTTTGAAGGTTTTCAAGTGTGGTTACTGTCAAATTGTGCTTGAAACAGTATGTTTATAATATCATTAACTCATGTTGGTTGTTATCATTGTGGTTTAAGTGTTGGTAAGAAGGACCCCTGGTTCCATTGTTTGGAATAATGCATAGTTCTTAAGACACACACATGAAAATTGGTAATTATCACAAAAAAAAAAAAAAAAAAAAAGATCTTGGCTTCTCCCTGGTACTGGTATTATAATGTAACCCGAACTACAAAACAGGTTTAACTCAACCAGAGGTGAACAAAAAAAACCAAACCGAAAGTGTCTCCAAACCCGATCATAAACCAATGAAGCTGGTTTGGTAAAACCGGTACCTGTTTCGAACCGAATGTTGGTTATCGGAACATATTCTTTTCCACTGCAAAATCCGGTTCCAAACCTGAACCGGTTTCACAATGAATTGGCAATGTTGATCCAAACTGTACTGGTTTGGGGAAAAAATAGATAATGCGCACCTCTAAATTATATAACCTTTTATTTGGGCTCAAACCCAAACAGGCTTAATCCAGTCTAGAGGTGGGAAAAAAACGTAGGTTAATTTTAACTGCCGGTTAGTAACCGATTAGAGAGATTTAATATGGAAACCCGCTAACCGAAAAAACCCTGAAATTTCCAAAAAACGTAGGTTAATTTTAACTACAAAACAGGTTTAACTCAACCAGAGGTGAACAAAAAAAACCAAACCGAAAGTGTCTCCAAACCTGATCATAAACCAATGAAGCTGGTTTGGTAAAACCGGTACCTGTTTCAAACCGAATGTTGGTTATCGGAACATATTCTTTTCCACTGCAAAATCCGGTTCCAAACCTGAACCGGTTTCACAATGAATTGGCAATGTTGATCCAAACTGTACTGGTTTGGGGAAAAAATAGATAATGTGCACCTCTGAAGTCCAAACCCAACTCTCCTCCGTTATAACTGATAATGTGCACCTTTTATTTGGGCTCAAACACAAACAGGCTTAATCCAGTCTAGAGGTGGGAAAAAAAACCTAGTTAACAGGTTAATTTTAACTGCCGGTTAGTAACTGATTATAGAGATTTAATATAGAAACCGGTTAATCCAAAAAAGACCTGAAATTTCCAAAAAAAAGCTAAAAAACCGGTTAATTAATTGGAAATAACCAGTTAAGGTGATTAGCTGGGTTGGTTAAAGTGATTAATCGGACCGGTTAAAGTAATAACCGGTTGAAATGATAACCAGTTAAGGTAAAAAAGTTGAATTTAACTATTATTACTGGTTAACCGAACCTGTTATGGAAATTAACCGGTTTATGCACTTCTATATAGTCTCTTCACATATATGTATAATTGAATCAGTTTATTTATATTAATAATCTAAACAAGTGAACATTGTATATGAAGCAAAATATCACAGCATATACAATAAATAAAGAGTTTCAAGACTACATTCATCATCTTAGAAAAAAAATATATAACAAGAACACTAAAATGTCAATATCATTGATATGCACATGTGCATATGCGATATGGTTTTGTAACAAATTATTGATGCCGAAAGCCAACCAATTCTATCAGGGGCTTTTTCCTAGGGTTTTTGAATACGTAAAACTAAGCATGTTAAAGAGACATAAATCATGTCAAAGAGACAATGGCGGGTAGCACAGGGGTAAAGGCCGCGATTTACTAGATTTCGATTGTGGTGTGTGTGACACAATAGACAAAATGCGCATCGTGTGCTTGTAGGTAGACATGCTAGAACAAGAGATTGTTCTAAGTGAGTTGTTCTAATAAACTATTTTTTTAATATAATGTAGATAAATATAATAAACCATATTTTAACTTTTCACAATTTGAAGTTAATAAGTCTAATAAAATTTAGAATGTTATATAAATAACTCAAATTAACAAATTTATAAACGTTAATAATTCAGGATATACGTTATTTTTAATAAATTAGTTGGAAAATGAAGATACATATACTAATCTATTATCTATATTAAAACAATACATTTTAGTGCCACTTGGCATAAAGTTAAGCCTATTATTGCCACCTGGCATCTTCTTACGCCATACTTTATTGTTTTAGGCGCTAAACCTTTTGTTTCTTACACACGCTTCTTTTTTCAATTCTTTGTAAACCCTATTAAGCATCTCAGTCTTCCCATTCTCTCTTCTTCCTCTTCATCTTCTTTCATCTTCTTCCATTAATCCATCTTTTCAACACCTTTCATACAATGGCGTTCAAATCGTCGACGAGGAGAGCTCCGATTACCCTTTAATCCACCGCCTCTGACCCGATTTCAATGACACCCGACTCTCAAAACCCTAGATTGCAACCGGAATCTTGAGATAGGTTAGAACGATGGCTATCAGGAGCCTCCTTTTAGGCGTTTTCAAAGTTTCAAACGGATTGATCGCCGGATCCTCCACTCTAGGGTTTCAGGTATATTTTTATTCTTTTCTTATTTCATAATACAATTAAATTTACTTTTGTTTGATACAAATCTTTTGGTATGAGAGTTTGGTGATTGATTCGTTCAGTGTGTTAACTTTGAGGCTAAATTTTGCTTTCTTTATTTGGTTTTGATCAATGTAGTTAGGGTTAGTTAAGTATTTAAGATTTTTTGTGATATGTTTCATCATTACTTGAAATTGTTAGGGATTTTGAGTGAAGGAGTTGAGTTCGCAGCGTTTAGGGTTTCAAACTAACCAGGTAACCTTTTCATTTAACTCATTTTTTCAAATAATCTTCAGTATATGCCATATTTTATGTTTTACTTACTGCACATAAGTATTTTTTTAGCTAGAAGATGCTTTTTGATGATTACTATGTTTGAATTGTGTTAGTCAACTGAATATAATGGTGATTACTATGCTTTTTACCACTTCCTTTGCTTCAGTTCCACTGCAAATTGATTGTTTGTGCCGAACTTCAGCCCTTTCGCTTCTGTGTTTAGGCAGTGAGGTTGTTAATTTTGTGTAAATTAGGGCTTTCGAGATCATTTTTGTTCCTTTCTAGATCTCAAGAGATACTATACCTGCGGAAACGGTAAGAATATACAAGTTGAAAGTTCCATATAAAGACTTTAAAGTTTTTTTTATGCGGAATGTGTCAATTGATTGCTATTATTTTTTTATTTGTTTGAATACGTGTAATTAGATCTTGAATCAGTGATTTTGTGTTTATTATTCCAGCTTTACTCGGTGTCACAGTTCACTTCTTTTTATGGCCTGTATTTCATTATTTTGCAGCCAACATTTTTTGTGAGATATTTTATCTAATGTAGTTTTAGTGTTGTATATAAATTAATAATATCCTTAAACAGATAGAGATATTTCTAACATTCTAAAAGAAAATTTAGAAGACCATTAACGATTCGATTCCAAGGGTCAAAAGTTTTGATTCATTTGTCCAATAGCCGATTAACCCACTACATGGATCCATTTATTACAGTCCTAATTTCTGCCTCGGGTAGGTTGTCCAAAGTTGAGTTTTAGTCACACCAGACTTGGGTTATGATTTGTATGCAAAAGATCCATCGTTTTAACCGAACATGACTTTGTAACTTTCTAATTAAGTTACATGTAGGCCTCAAACAAGTCAATTAGGTTAGCTTGGGTCCAAATCAAACTAGACTTTAGTCCACAGTTACAGGTTTAACATTTCGCTCTCTGTCTAAATATTACGATCTAAATCAAACCATGTTTGAGTAGCGAACTGAGTTCTTTGGTTTGTAAAAATTTAATCACCATTTTGATATTAGCTTTTCTTAAGGATTTGTTTATTGTTGTGTTGATATTACTATTTCCAAAGTGAATTTAGTTTTAAAGATCAGATTTTGAGTTGATTATTAATTTGATTGTAATGGTTTGAGGCTTGATAATAGTGTTAGGTTCCCGTTTTTGTGAGAACAAAGGGATCATAATCAAATAGCAGGAAGGGAGTAGAATGGAGAATTGTAACGCATATGATGGTAAAGGCCATTTTCAAGGTAATGATTTTATATGTCATCCTTTTAATTTGTATATCTGAACGTTTTCTAATTATGCTTTTCAATTTGGTAGCCAGTATGATTCAGACACAAATTCGAGTGAAGTAGATACAGTTTCAATTCAGCTTCAATTGTCTTTAGAACATAAAGTGCGAAGAATCTGACAAGATTTGAAAAATGTGACATGTGAGATTGGGCTTAGGATTTTGACTTTACTTTACGGTTATGACAATTTTTATCTTAATTAAATCAATAATATATGTATACATATGATACAAAATATTTAAAAAAAATATATAATCAAATCATATAGTTTGGTTTGGTTTTTTATGGTTTGTTTGTGGTATAAACCGTAAACAAAACCATTCTCTATGATTTGAAGGTTTTTGAAATCGACCAATCGAAAGTTAAGAAAAAAAACCGATCGAGTGAAACTATACCGATGACCGGTTTAGATGTTTTCACGGTTTTAAAATGAAAGTGTAACGACTTGTGCTTTTTTCGTATTTCTTTTTTTCAGTTCATTGTAATTTAAACTTCACATAAGTAATAAGTAATGGAACGTTTATTTTATTTCAAAGTTATATGTAAACACGGATATATAATACAATTTACTTTGAATATTCTCTGTAAAGCAAGTGAAGGAACATTTAGACAGGGAGCTATAGATAAATTAGTCTGGCCCAGGTATACCGCTGGAACAAGATAACTACCCCCAAAGTCAACTAATTCGTGTGGCGAGCTAATAATGGGATAATTCCTACTTTGGATTCGATGGCGGCAAGAGGTATGACTTTTCTATCCATGTCCTGTTAGTTATGTGGTTCTTTACTAGACTTGGCTAACCACATTCTTATTCATTGTATGGCGACAGTCCGTATGGCAGCGGATTTGAGCGTGGGTAAAAATGCCCATGTGCAATACCTATTAATCCATTAATGAGTTGACTCTTAGTGTACATTAGATTGGTATGTCCGCACAAAGAAAACAAATAGTTCTTGATGTTTTCTATTTAACAGTTTGGAGATTATGGGAGTGTCGGAATGACAATGTATTCAAAGGAATGAGTACTTCATTCTTCAAAATGGTGGATGAAATTAAGGAGGCTCCCTTTGATTGGTATCATCACAAGACGAAGTCTAGGGAAGTATTGTGGCAAAATTGGTATAGTTTTTATGTTCTGATGTTTAAAGTTTTTTGTCGTCATACCATGTTTGGACACAATTGGCGATTAATATGCCTCTACCATGTACTCATTTATCTAAAAAATTTTAGTTCAATATAATTTTTAGACGTTTATATTGAAAAGTTCTTTCATTACAAAGTTCATCTCAATGCCGGTAGATATTATACGTTTGTGTTAAGCCACCCGCGAAACTCGCGGGATCTTAGGCTAGTAAACAATATAATATTTTATTGAAGTTTTGTAAGGTTGTTACTTGTTGGTGGCTTGCCATTTATCTTTGGAGCTTCCGAAAGATGAAACTAAGTTTCTTAAAAAGAAAAAAAACAGAAGAAGAAAACAATGCATTAGCATTCACATCCAAACCATCAAATTATACATACATTCCACTAAAAAACAACTCATATATCAATATATATCCACTAAAAACAAATACTTTTCTTTCTCCTTTTCAATTAAATAATATTATCATCACATTTTTCTCTCTCCTTCACTCACAACCACTTTCAATATATATTAAAAAAATTATACTGCATTTTTCTCTCTCCTTCACTCACAACCACTTTCAATATATATTAAAAAAATTATACTGGGTGAACAGTGTCCCCCCAAATATACAGATGAACAGTAACATTTTCTCTCTCCTCCACTCACAACCACTTTTTATACCCTTTATAATATAAAAACTCCCCTCACATATTTTGATGGATAGAATGTGAATGCTCTTACATTGCCCGTGACTATTGATGCAAGTTTTAAAAACGGAAAATTACCAAAATGTTGGTTGACCAAGTGCCTTTGCAATTTTGTCACCTTCATGCGTCCTTGGAACGTCCTCACAGCCTCGGAAGCGTCCGCCTATCATGTTGAAGCGTCCGTTTTCTTTCAAGCCGACACGTGTCTGATGTTTGAAGCGTCCGCCTGAGTTTGCTAACGCGTCCGTGAAGCGTTCGAAGCGTCGGCCAAAGGTAAAAAAAATTTACTATCCATTTATTTTCGGGAAAGTTGTGCAAATACAGAATGATCAAAAAAAATTTATAACTTATAAACATGTTAACGGAGTCAAAATTTAACGATATAAACATGTTATTTTTTTAACTTATAAACATGTTAACGGAGTCAAAATTTTTATATTAAACACTATTAAACATTAAACATCAGATAATAAAAATAAAAACAAAAATAACAACACATAATATTCTAAAATCATATCCTAATAGCTTCCCACTCCGAGACATGTTTGAATTCATGTCCCTCTTCATGACGGTAGTTGATGAGGGCCACGTCCTTCTGATCGTCCTCACCAAGGTCCGGCATTTCTGTCTCCACTTTCTTGAAATATCGATCAAACCTCTCACATTCCAACCACAGGACACGGAACCTGGAGGATAATGCGTCAACGGTACGGTTGTGGTCCGGACCACGTAGTTGGGCGAAAATCTGTTGAACACGACCCCAGAGCTCACCATGTCCTCGTCGTGGAAGATCGGTCATGGCCTCCTCCCATGCTTCGCACAGAGCAATATCTTCAACATCTGTCAAGGAGTTGGCCATTTTCGGGTCGTTGACGGCATCGGAGTTATAGTGAAAAGGCTGAGAAATGTTTGCAAACTTTGAAACGGCGGGTGGTGATAAGTGATAAGTGAACGGGGTGAAGGGTTATATAGTGGGGTAAATGTGTGCAACGGTTAAAAAGTTAAACGGCTTTTGAGTTTCCCTTTTTTTTCGTTAATTATTTAAGCGTCGGCCAAGCCTCGGAAACGTACACAGGGACGCATCAAAAAAGTTTTTGGTTATGATGCGTCGGTGACTGACGCATTTTGGTAACGGAAACGAACGCTTCAACATGTCGGACATGTGTCGGCTTGAAAGGAAACGGACGCTTCAACATGATAGTGGGACGCTTCCGAGGCTGTGAGGACGTTCAAAGACGCAGAAAGGTGACAAAATTGCAAAGACACTTGGTCAACCAACATTTTGGTAATTTTCCCTTTAAAAATCTTTACCATACAATGTCAATTTGTTAATGAAAAAAAAATATTAAATAAATATTTTTCTTTTTTTCTTTTTTCATTTTAAGTACCGGTCAATCCTTAAGTACCGTTTGATGATCCCCATGTTCCCAATGATGAAACTTGCCCAGTCTGCCGTAAAGCATGCTTGGATAAATACGGGGAGCATGCGTTACACTGTAGAGAGTTGTCGGGGTTTAAGTATCGCCATGACTTTGTTCGAGACGTGTTAATGGATATTCTCAGACGAGCAGGGATCTCGGCAAAGAAAGAGGCACCGGTTAATTTTCTTACAGACCCGTCGGTGCGGAGATCCACCCTACGCCCGGCTGACGTGCTAGTTTTTTGTTGGGAGGGCGGGAAACATGCTTGTGTCGATCTCACAGGTGTATCCCCCCTAGCCGGGTTTCGGGAAAATGGGTTTGTGACGGGGCAAGCGGTACTGAAAGCAGAGTCGAAGAAGGTGGAAAAGCACACGAAAGCTTGTGAGGATAATTAGCATGTCTTTGTCCCCCTGGCGTTTGACACGTTCGGCTCCTTGGCTCCAGAGGCAGTTCGATTCTTGTCTAGAGTTCAGCGCGTGGTCCACAGCAACTTTTCGACCCCTCTGGGGCGAGACTTTGTTTTTATTAGATTAGGGTTTTCTATTCAGAAAGGGATGGCGGCGCAGTTTGTTGCTCGTCTACCTGCTATCCTTATGTAATTTGCCCTGATGATTGGAATGAAATGTTAATATGGGTTAGAAAAAAAAAAATTAAATAAATATTATTTATAATCATTATATGTATGAAATACAAAGTAACTAATACGAACACATTAGCATTTTTTATTTTATGACCAACGTCATTGTTTATAATCATTTTATGTGTGAAATACAAACAAACTAATACAAACACATTAGCATTTTTATTTTAAGGATATTGGATTTAAATAATCTCAAAAGTAAATTGTCAAAATTGTCCCTGAGCTTTGAGTATTTTTGTCATTTTCATCTAAAACAATTTTTTTGTAAAATATAGTCGTTCACTTTTGAGATTTTTAGTCATTTTAATCCAAAAATCTAATTTGTTTTATTATTTCTATCAAATATTTGAATGAAAATGGCAAAAAAATCTCAATCTCAGGGATGATTTTGGCAAAAAAAAGTCAGAAGTTTGGATGAAAATGGCAAAAAGTCCCAAAAATGAAGGACTATATGGTATAAAAAAGATGGTTTGGATAAAAATGGCAAACATACCCAAACCTCAGGGACGATTTTGACAATTTACTCTAATCTCAATTTTCACCAATTGGTCGATAGCACTCTCAATTTTCGATTTGTCTCACACCACTCCTATTTGTCTGATAACACTCTCAAACTAACTGAACTCTAACCCAGTTAGTTTTTTGCTGACGTGGCACGTGTGTGTTGACGTGATATCTGACTTGAGTTTTTTTATGACGTGACAGCTGATGTTATATCAGTTTGATGACATGGCAACTGACAGCTGATGTTAGCAAACTGGGTTAGTGTTGAGTAAGTTTTAAAATGCTCGTTGTGGTTATTTAAATACAATATTTAATTATTTTATGGCCAACGTCCATCTCTCATCTCTGTATATTGTTGGTACGTTTTAAACAACAAAAAAATAATAATAACAAATCACATATTAAAATCACGCGCTTGCATACAAACAGTTATACTCTGCAAACCCGCTCCCCTTCTCCTCCACGCAACCTTCTCTCCGGCGAACTGTAACCGTCACATTCCGGCAACTTCTCCGATCACTTCCTCAACCAGTACTCTTCTCTAAACTCCACACACTAATTTCATCCTACAACTCTCTCATTAACATTCTCATAATCTCATCACACCTTTTCAATTTGTAATTTGATCATATTTAGGGTTTACAACCGTCAATTTTGATCCGAGATGTGATAAAATGGTGGATAACGCATCATCACGGCCTCCGTCTCCGTCGAAACCGAAGCGTTCGCCGTTGTCACCCTCCGATGCTGATAACAACGGTTATTCTCTGCCACGTGGACCGAAATATAGAGAGGTTAGTTCACGATACTTGTCTTCTACTCCAATGACGTCATCTTCATCTTCGTCGTTGTCGGTTTCTTCTACTACAACGACGTCGTCTTCGAATTCGATTTGTACGCCGATGAGGCGGTTTCCGTCGCCGTCAGTTTCGTCGACGATGAATAGAAAACGAGCTCAGTCTGCGGAACGTCGTCGTAATGCGACTCCGTTAGTTTCGTCGACGAATCTGATGACGCCGGCGGTGGAGATGAGTAGTAAACGAGTTCAGTCTGCTGAACGGCGTCGTATTGTGACTCCGTTAGTTTCGTCGACGAATCTGATGACGTCAGTGTCGACGGAGAATAGTAAACGAGCTCAGTCGGTAGAACGGCGTCGTATTGTGACTCCGCGGTTAGGCGAGATGACGGCCGGTGAGAAGATGTTAAAGAAAACGCCGGTGAGGAGTTTATCTGTCTTGTTTCAAGGTAATTCGGTTGTGTGTCCGGCAAGTAAGGTGTTGTTGAAGTCGTATTCTGGTGGTTTTAATAATAGTAACATACTCGGTACACCAGAGAGGAAGGCTGCGACTCCTGTTAAGAAGTTAGGGGATTCGAAGCCTATTGATCAGCAGCGGTGGGCGGGGAGATTACGGGAGGGGAGTTTGATGACAAGGAGTGTAGATTCTACAAATGAAGATACTGAATTGAAACTTAACAAACCAGAGATTAATAGGCTTAATAGAAGTGTTGATAAGCTTTTTAGTGATTCTGATAGTTCCGATCGTGTTGTTTCGGATGTGGAGAGTGTGTCCTCTGTTAGTACTCTTGGTAGCATCCGCGGTGCGAAGCCTGGTGCACTTATAGTGCCGGCTAGATATAGGCAAGATAGTGTTAATCGTCCCAGGAGGGTACAATCGGAGCCTGTTTCACCTCCGTTGCCCCAAAACGAGAAGCTACCTTCAGTGAATAGGTGTCTAAAATATGGTCCAGCACTATCACCACGAGGATTGTCTCCCTCTCTGGTTAGAAGAGGCTTTCGACCTGCTTCCCCGAGAAAGAATGTGCCATCGTCGCCCATGTTGGCTCCATCAAGGGGTTTGTCCAGTCCAACAAGAGCACGGAGTGGAATGGGGTCTAGTAGTAATGTTGGCAACACACCATCTGTTCTTAGCTTTGCTGCTGAAACTAGGAGAAGAAAAGTAGGAATGGGGTCTAGTAGTAATGCAGTTGTTGATGCACATGCTTTGAGGCTACTACACAATAAGTATTTGCAATGGAGGTTTGCGAATGCACGGGCAGATGCTGCCATGCTGGTCCAGAGAGCAACTGCTCAGGTAACTCCTACACATAGTATCTAGTTGTTATACACATAACGAAAACTACTGGTGCGTGTGCTTGTTTTCTTTGACAGAGGTCACATCATTCATAACAATTGATTGATATGCTGGTGCTATAATTCTCTTAATATCTTTTTATTCCAGACCCTTTACTGTTGACTTGTCAATTACACGTTCCTTGGTTAACTTTGGAAGGGATTAGTAGTTGGTACTTAGTAGTTGTCACTACTAAGTCCATATATGTGAAGTATTGATAAAATTGAGTTGAGACTTGAGAGTATGGATACTAGAGTCAGTGATTGAAGAGCATATTGCCTTTATTTTCTTGATACTAGCACAGGTGCATGCTAGAGAATTGGCTTAATGCATTTTAGTACTAAGCTACTTATATAACTAGGAAAAAAATATCATAGTAGGGAACGTGAATGTTTATTAAAACATTAAAACTTGATTATGTGATATTTCTGGCATAGTAATCAAGGTCACAAGGCGCAAAGGGGTTTGCGTGTCACCTAGGCACAAGGTGCAAAAAGGGGTACGTCCGGGACAAAGAATCATGAAGTAATATGAATATTAAAAAAATGTAGTAAGAATAGAAATTGTAGAAAATGTTAATACCATTCCACATATACAGAGATTAAGCAAACGATATAAGATGATATCTGAGGCAAGAATATAAGATTCTCCACTGAATTCATGCCTTTTCATCCCAAACAATGAGTCACCTGTTGGCAAGAGTGGTGAGAGACGCAAGAGGGATTGAGGGAATGTGCAAAAGCGGTAAAGCTGATAGATAAACATGGAAATGTTTGTACTGCTATTTCGGTTAATTTGTGGAAGCTATGCCTATTTTTATCCTGTTATCTAGCTATTTTTACTGGTGGACATGTTGTGCTGCTACTTGTGTAACATGTTCAATGTTAGTTGCAAATATGGGATGGGTGTATACTTGTGACTTGCGAAAGGTGTCTCGATAAGGATTGGCATAGAATTTCAAATAAATTTAGTGTGGTTGGTTCACACATGCTGATAATTCAATAGCTGATATCTATGAACAATATTAAGTTAGCATTGGATGGTGCACCACAGCAGAAGAGCATGTTGTAGCATATGTTTTGTGTAGTGCTTTTTTAAAATGGTTGTGTATCATTAAAGTTGGGTTACATGTTGGCTCTACATAAATATTAAGGTACTTAATTGGATGGTTTTGTTCGTTGTCGAATACCCAACCTCCGGCTGACGTTAGTTAGGTCTTCGGTGACGTCAAGAGCCTTGATCCTTGCTTGCTACAAAAGAATAAACCGTTAGCCTCGTCACGGGGGACCCCGGGAGGGGGATCCGTGACCAAGCTCCGGCGTGAGAGTAAGTAAACTTGCCGGAAATGAAAGGAGCTTCTTCCGATGAGTATAGTCACCGGAAGGTTTCCCTTTTGGTGTGAATCTTATTGATGTGTAGTAAATGTGGGAATATTGGTCGGAAGTTAATGTGTGGAAAATAAATGAAGGTATAATAAATGAGAATGAACCGGAGATCATACCTGCCTGGACTCCTTTGTTCCCTCTTATATAATGACAAGCCCGTATCTTTGTTAAGGATTCACCCATACATGATCCGATGGTTTTTGGAGGTTCTTGGGAAGGTCAGACACGTGTCTGACCCCCAACGGTAGGATGATCTCCCTCATTAATGGTCTGCCGGATAAGTACAGTGACTTAGACCGGAGTCGCCTCTTGTCATGCATTTAATGAGCCCTGTCTCTCTTAGTTGTTTTCCGCCCATTGTAAATAAAAGGAACCTTAGCGAGCAAGGTTATCATGACCGGTGGGCTTTTTAAATAATTGGGCTTCTAGATAAAAAGGCCCAAAGCGGGTAAAGTGGGTTTACCCACTGGCCCGTCGTCAAGTCATCTTTAGTCCCTGGTTCTGAGACCCGAGGCTCATGATCCAGGGCTGAGCCATAACCGTCCAAAGAGTGGTTTTTTCTAGTGGGTCCCTCTGGGATCGGTTGTAATGAACCATCTCCACTAATCATTGTATCGCCGGTTTTATCATAGCGGGAGTCAGCCCCCTAGCAACACGTGTCTCTTATTTTGAATTTTGAAGAGACAATTGACGCGACGGTTACCTGCATATCAGTCATGTCTCTTTAAATACCCCATTCCTCCTTTCCGATTTCTCACTCAAACATTTTTAAATTCCTTCTTCTTTCTCTGTGATATTTCTCCGTGATTACCTCTTCTTCTCCGATCATGAGTCGTGGTGGTCGATCTTCAATAAGGTCTGTGTTGACGGCAAAGGACTTGAGATCCTTCGTTGAGGCATATAACATCCCGGATCGCTTTTCTCCCTCCTTGCCTGGCCCTAATGAGTCGGCAGAATGTACGCCGGACAGGATACCTATTTACACCCTTGCCTTTTCTTCCTGTGGGGTCCGATACCCTCTCTCTGCTTTCAAGGTTTCTCTGCTCCGTCACTTCGGCGTTCACTTCTCACAGGTTCATCCTTTAGGGTTAATGAGGGTGGTTCATTTTGAACTGTCTTGTGCGGCCATCTCAGGGGAGCCCTCTGTTCCTCTGTTTTGCATGTTTTACCGACTTATTTCCGACGGAGACTGGTTCACATTTGCGAAACGGCAGAACAACGTGTCAAGGCCCTGTTACAGTTTTATGCCCACTTCCACTTATCCAAAAGATTGGAAGTGTAGATTCATCTTCGTTTCAGCCGCTATGTTGCCGGATTCCCCTTTGCCAAAGGATCTTGACGCTGCTATCGAGGACACCATTCCCACCCTTTCTGCAGCCGAGACTGTTCAGTGGAAGAAGATGTGTGATAACCCAACGAGGGCGTTCACTTTCTCCGAGGGGATGCTTGCTATGGGGGGACTAAGTCCCTCTTATCCGGTCCGCCCCAGGGCTTTTTTCGGCAAGAAAGGTACCCTTCTTGTTCTTGGTTTGCTTCTTACATCCATTCTTCTTTTGTGTCTTTGGGAATCCCGTAGTCATCTTTAGTGTCTTCTTTTTTGTGCAGAGATGACTTTGTGGAGGCTTATTCAGGGTGATTCCAAGGACGTAAAGTATGTGGTTGATAATGAGGTCGATCCCAGGCTGAATGTGGGAGTGCAGGTTACCGGGGGATCCGTCCAGGCAGGAGGTTCTGCCACCCTGGGTGGTGATGAGGAAAACCCTTCCGGGGAGGAAGAGAGTTCTCCCGACTTTCCTCCTGTTCATCCTTCTGGTCAGAATGACGACGAAGATGTGGAGATAAAGTTGGTTCGTAAGAGGAGGTCTGCTAGCCCCCAACCAGATCCTGTACCTCGTAGCATCCGCCAGAGGCTTCGTAGTGCCAGTGGCCAGAAGCTTCCCCTTCCTCTAGAGCCGTTTCTGATCTTCCTCCTGTTGGGGTCAAAGGTTCCTTGTCTAAGCACTTGAAGTCCTCAAGCTTAGTGAGTGCTCCTTTGTTGGTAAGCTTTCTTTTCTCCTGTTTTTTCTTTGTCTTTCTGTGTAGTTCCTGATTGCTTCTTTTCTTACTTCTTAGGGGAGTTCCTTGGAGCCTATAGAAATCCCTACTGGTCCTTCTCCTTCCCGCATCCGGGACAAGGCCTCTGAGGTGGGAGTGGCTCGCTTTTCCTCAGCTTTCGAACTTTCTCCCCCACATGCTACCGGGACTAGCAAGCCCTCTACCCTTGAAGGCCCTGTTCATCGATCCCCTCTTGCCCCTTTGTTTGCCGACGCCCTCCCCTTTACTTATGTCCCTAAGTGGAAGGTAACTAATTCTTCCGTTATAGGGACTCCTGAAGCTGCCAGGGACTTTCTGAACCATGCTGTCCCTCCCTCACATAAATTTGTAAACTCCGCCTTGAGGGATGATCTTTTTGACGATCAATACAGCATGTCTTTGTGTGAGAGCTTTTTCAGGGGCGCTGGGATGTTGCAAAGGGTTGATGATCTGAGGAGAGCGAACGAAGGGCTTAAGGCTGAGCCTAAGGCTTCCCAGTCGGTTGTTGCTGGGCTTAGGAGCCGGGTGGTTGATGCTAAGAGGAGATTACAGGAGGAGAAGGTGCATAGTCTTCCCCTCCCCCCCCCCCCCTTTTTTTTTATACATACTCACTGATTCTTTGTTCAGGGGGCTGGGGCTATGCTTGAGAGGAAGGAACGGGCTTGGGAGCGGGAGATGGCATCGTTGGTTGAGGAGAAGGAGGAGCTTGCCGCTGAGCTGAGGCATTTGAAAGAGGTTGGCTCCGTTTCCCAGGAGCAGCTCAACACCATTTACGCGGACTATGGAGTAACTTCCGATGATAATCAACGATTGGCGGGAGAGAAACATTGGTTGATTACTGAAGGTTTTGGGGCTTTTCTCACTGCTGTTTCCCAATCGGAGGACTTTAAAAGCGGTTTGGAGGCAGTGTATAGGGCCTATAGGGATGTTGGGTACCAGTCGGGATTGAAAGATGGCTACAAATACTCCGCTCAAGGCTTGGATAGGAAAGAGACTCCTCTGTATGACTCCAAGGTTAAGAAGAAGCTGTCCAAGCTGAATGAGGAGTTTGGGCAAAAGACCCCGGCCATCCTTGAGAAAATCCTAGAGCATCCCTTGATTTCTATTGATGAATTGAAGACCCTGTTTTCCTCTGCCGGTCCTCCGTCTCCGCCATCTCTTTCCGGGGGTGATCCCCAATGAATTCCAAACATTTGCTACACTTCGATATGGTTGTAATAACTTTAACTTACTCTAGGATACTTGTGTGTTTTGCCTGACTATCGTGGGTGGTCTTTTGTGTTGGGGACCACTTTGACCTTTAACCATATGGTTCTTAGTTATGTATGGCCTTTTTGTTTTGTAGCCTGTTTCTTGCCTGTTTTGCTTTTGCAGGGGTTCATTCCGGAGGTTAGCTTGGTGATTTCCTGGGGGCTTTTAGGCTATTTTAGCAAGGAGCTATGTTTTTGTTTTGCCTTGCTATGTTTGCAATCTTTGTACATTGCTAATTCTTGCCCAAGTCGTTAGGGCTTTTCTTTGTATATGTATTTTGTAGTAAATAAGGCAGATTCCCTTTCGTAGGTTTGTACATGTGGGTGTGTTTGCATTATTCGTTTTTTGTTTTTGTTGTTTGCTTCGTTAAACTGTCATTGTCTGTTCGAGGCCAATCGGTGGACAAGTTTATAACGTGGTGCTATGTTTTTAACTTGTTTTGTCCGTTTTAGGTTAGCTAGACCTTTACTAGCCCCACGGCCGGGCTTTTGGGCATGCTTTGAATGCCTTATACACGTGTGTTTGTTTGCTCTAGTTTTAGATTTAATGGTGTCCTTAGGCACGTCTGCCCAGGTGTAACTATCCATTGTTTTCACAAAATGGGACGTTTTCGTCCGTCTTTCATTTAATCCCTGGGGGCTTGTGTCTCCCATCATAGATTGTTTACAAAAGGTTCATCCTCTTGGGGGAAGGTCCCCGTACACATAGTTATCTATTACAAAAGTGGCTCTTGGCCGTTTTTCCTGGGGGTACACCCCTTACATGTAATATTTCCTGAGCTGCATGAGGTTCCAGGTCCTGGGAACCTCCTTGCCTTCTAATGTTTCCAACTTGCAAGTCCCTTTGCCATTTGCCCACGTGACTCTATAAGGCCCTTCCCAGTTGGGGCCTAGCTTCCCGGTGTTTTCTTGCAGACTAGCCTCGTTGGCCCTGAGAACTAGGTCCCCTGGGACGATGTTGAGTTTCTTCATCCTGGCATTGTAATAGCTCCCCAGGAGCTTTTTGTATTGGGCCTCCTTAACTGCGGCTATTTCCCTTCTTTCTTCCAACAGATTTAGATTCATTATGAGGTCCTGCTCATTTTCTTCATCCCGGAGCTTCATCCGGGCAGTTGGGGATCCGATCTCAGCAGGGACGAGGACGACAGCCTCCATCCCATAGGTAAGGTTGAACGGGGTTTCCCCGTTGCAACTTTTTGGGGTGGTTCTGTATGCCCACAACACAAATGGAAGTTCTTCCAGCCAGCCTTTCTGTTTTCTCCCCAGCCTACCCTTCATTCCTTTGATGACGCTTTGGTTGGCTCTCTCCACTAACCCGTTACTCTGGGCATAGGTAACGGAAGTAAACACTTGCTAGATCCGCATCTGCTCGCACCATGGTTTGAAGGGTTTCCCAGCGAACTGGACCCCGTTGTCACTTACCAGCTCCTTTGGAATCCCATACCTGCATATGATGTTATCCAGTACGAACCTTCTCATTTGGTCTCCAGTAATTTTTGCCAGGGGCTTCGCTTCAATCCATTTAGTGAAGTAGTCGATGGCTACCACCACGTACTTGACCCCTTCTGGGCCCTCCGGGAAAGGCCCAATTATGTCGATGGCCCACTTCTGGAAGGGCCATGACGTTGAAACTGGTACCATGGGGTGCTTGTGCCGGTGGGTCATCGGTGCATGTACTTGGCAGTTGTCACACTTCTTGATTTCCTCAGATGCCATCTCGTACATCCGTGGCCAGTAAAACCCCGCATTCATTGCCTTCCTTACTATCGTTCTTGGTCCCGAGTGCATTCCGCAAATCCCCTCATGCATTTCCCTAACCACATATTCGGCTTCCTCCGAGTCAACACATTTCAGGGACGGGCCCAGATATGATCTCCGGTATAGCTCCCCTTCGATCAGTTCATACTGTAGGGCCCTGACCCTTACCTTTCGGGCAGCCCACTCCCCCTCAGGTAGGGTTCCATCCTGGAGGAATCTGACTATTGGGGTCATCCAGGTTTCTTGAGGACTTTCGATCGTGGCAACCTCTGCTGTGTTAAGGGAGGGGGACGTTAGGACCTCCACTTTGACTTCTTTTGCAAGGTGGTCAAATGCTACCGAGGCTAATTTGCTAAGTGCATCAGATTTCCTGTTCCTTCCGCGAGGGATGTACTCCAGCTTGAAAGTTTTGAATGCCTTAGCCGTCTCCTTAACTTTCTCCACGTATCGAGCCATGATACTATCCTTAGCTTCATATTCCCCTTGGTACTGTTTTACGACTAGCTGCGAATCAGTGCAGGCTTCTACGTGTTTTGCTTTCATTTTTTGTGCCAGCCTCATCCCTGCTAGGAGGGCTTCGTACTCCGCGGTATTGTTGGTGTTTTCGAAGTCTAGCCTTACAGCATATGTCAGTTCGACCCCCTCAGGGCTTATCAGTGTGATTCCGGCTCCGCTTCCCTCTTCACTGGATGCTCCATCGGTAAGCAACTTCCATACCGCCTCATCTTCTTTCTCCCTTTCTTCTTTCTCTAAAGCTTCCCACTTCAATAGCTCTCTTTCTTCGTCCTCCGGGACTTCTGCTAAGAAATCGGCCAGTATCTGTCCCTTCATGGCTGTCCTGGGCTTAAACTCCAGAGAGTGTTCCCCTAATTCCACAGCCCACTTAGCTAGCCGTCCAGACAACTCCGGCCTCCTGAGTACCTTCTGAAGGGGCTGATCAGTCATTAAGGTGATCTTGTGCCCTTGGAAATACCTCCTAAGTCTTCGGGATGCGAAGACAAGAGCTAATGCGAGTTTCTCCAAAGGCATGTACCGTTCCTCAGGTCCTTTAAGCGTTCTGCTGATGAAGTATATGGGGATCTGTCTCCCCTCCCGTTCTACCATCATGACCGCACTTATGGTCGTTTTTGAGGCGGATAGATATAGGAGCAATGGGTCCCCGGGTACTGGGGTGGCTAGCATTGGGAGTTTGCAGATGTATGCTTTCATTTCTTGGAAGGCTGCCTCAGCCTCCGCAGTCCATTTGAACTTGTTTGTTTGGATGCAGTCTTTCAATACCTTCATAAAAGGAAGGGTCTTGTCAGCCACCTTTGATAAGAAACGGTTTAACGCTATCAGTCTTCCGTTTAGTTGCTGGATGTCCTTCAGGGACCTGGGGGATCGCATCTCAGCTACCGCTTGGGTTTTTTCCGGGTTTGCCTTGATCCCGCCCTTGGTGACCACTACTCCCAGGAAATTCCCCTCCTCTACTCCAAAACAGCACTTCCCAGGGTTTAGCTTCATGTTTACGTCCTGCATAGTGTGGAGAGTCTCGGCTATATCGCTTATCAAGGCCGTCTCCGTCAAGCTTTTGATGACGATATCGTCGACGTATACCTCCAAGTTCCTTCCTCGTTGCTCCCTAAACAGGTTGTTCATAAACCTCTGGTATGTGGCCCCGGCGTTCTTGAGGCCGAAGGGCATCTTGGTGTAGCAGAACGTCCCCTCGTCTGTAATGAAGGCGGTTTTCTCCTCGTCTTCTACTGACATCTGGATTTGGTGGTACCCTTTGTAGGCGTCCAGGAAGCACTTCAGGGGGTACTGAGACAAGGAGTCCACTTGGGTGTCTATCTCCGGAAGAGGATAACAGTCCTTGGGACACGCTTTATTGAGGTCTTGGAAATCGATGCACATCCTCCATCCTCCGTCTTTTTTCTGAACCATGACTGGGTTGGCGACCCAGGATGGGTATTTGACTTCCCTGACTATCCCGCTCTGAGTAATTTCCGAGTTTCTTCACAAGCAGCCCTTCTTTTATTAGGTCCCATACTCCGCTTCTTTTGTTTCACTGGCTTTGCCCATGTAAAGGTGTTAAGCCGGTGTTCCGTTAAACTCCTTGGGACTCCCGTCATGTCCCCATGTTGAAATGCAAATACATCTATGTTATGGAGGAGCAATTCCTTCAGGGCACTCTTGCATTTGTCGCTTAAGTGACTCCCCACCTTGACTGTCTGCTCCGGGAACCTATCACAGAGGACCCACTCTTCCACCTTCTTTCCCTGGGATTTCCCTAGTTCTTCCCCTTCAGACACGGAAGAAACTACTTCGTACGCGGACTTAACCCATGCGAGACCCTTTGGTGTTTGGAATACCAAAGCTCCATGGGGGGTGGAGGCCTGTGCCTGCAGGTCACCAATTCCGGGTCTTCCCAAGATTGCATTATACTTAGAGGGTGCCCTGACTACTGTGAAGGTCAGGTCTATCGTCCGGACCCGGTCCCCTACGCCAACTGTGAATGGGAGCTTGATCTTTCCCAGGGGATGTGATACACTGTTGTTGAATCCTACCAATGGGATCGAATCTTCCTCCAACCTATCCCTTATGTCTCTATCGAACCTAAGGAAGCAGTGTTCGTATATTACCTCGACGCCTGACCCTCCGTCCACATGTATCCTAGACACCTTGTGTCCAGCTATCACAGCTGAGATGTTCAGCGGGAGTCGTTGCACCTCGCTTTCTTCCAAATGTGGCATGAGGATGGGAGCTTTCATGCAGCTTGGGGAGCCTAGGATTCTGGCATTTACACTTCGGGTGGTATCAAACTCATTTCTCCTTCTAATCATATCAACGTCTGCCCTCCCCGGCTCCCTTGCATCTCTTCCCTTGCGATCCCCTCCCCCCTCCTTGATTTCCTTGACCAAATGGGCCAGTCTCCCCGTTTTCACCGCAGCCTCTATTTCTCTTTTGAGGTACATACAATCATCGGTTTTGTGCCCAAAACCTTTGTGGAATTCACAGTATTCGTTTGGTTGTGCTTTGGGTCCCGGTTTTATGGGGGGTGGCCTTGGGAAGGAATTTTTTACCCTCTCCGTGGCCAGTATCTCACTTGGGGTCTTAGTGAGAGGGGTGAAGCTATCAGGATACGGAGGGGGACCTCTCCCTCGGGGTCTATAGGGAGAGTATGAGGGCCTTGCCCTGTCATGTAACATTCTATCAAAGGCAGGCTTCCGGGAATAAGGTGTACCTTTGTCAGCAGGTCTTGCGGCCGGGGCAATCCTCCGAGGCGTGACATCCGTCTCCTTTGCTTTGCTGACCGTGTCCTTTCCCCGGACGAAGGCCCGGACTCTGTCCATAAGATTGTCAAAGGAGGATGGAAACTCCTCTCCCAGCTTTTCACATAGCTGCGCATGTTTCAGCCCATTTATGAAACCACTAATCTTCATGACCTCCGGGACGTCCTTGATGTTCATACTCTCTTTAACAAACCTCTCCATATATTGGTCTATTCGCTCGTTATCTCTTTGTCTGATATGAAGGATTTCGTTCGGGTTTTTGACCACCTTCCTCTGCTGGCCAAAGTTCCTGAGAAATTTCTCGCTCAGTTCTTCATAGCTATCAATACTCCCTGGGGGGAGGCTATCAAACCAAAGCCGGGCTCCTTCCGTTAGGGTTTGTACAAACATGTGGCACCATACTGGCATAGGCCACCTTCCTAGCTGCCCCGCTCCTCTGAAGGCATGCAGGTGATCTTCTGGATCTCTCGTTCCGTCATATCGATAGAAACCTGGTGGTAGTTTTGTCTTGGGAGGCATAGGTGCTTCTGAGATTCTTCTTGTGAACTTTGAGACCTCGGCCAAGTCTCGTGGCAAGTATGGTTGGTCCAAACCGTTGTCATCAGAGTTGTCTTTCCCTTTTTCTTTGCCTTTGGACTTCTGGCCTGTGATTAGATCCTCCCTTTCTTCAGAGGACATCTGCCTTAGGGCGGACATAAATGTCTCCAGCTGGTCACCATTGTTGCTCTTGTTGTGAAGGTTTATTCCTTCCTGGCTGGAGGGTGTGTCAAAAGAAAGTCTGGCCCTGAGGCTGTCGAGTCTTTCCTGTCTCTTTAAGTCTTCAAGACACTTGGTTAACCTTTCCCTGTGCATGGCCACAAAATCAGGAGTGATATGTTCCGTTTCCCTCAGATTTCCTATCTGATTCTCGTTATCTTCTTCGTGAGTAATATCCTCTACAGTGACTTTATCCAAGTCGTTTTGTGCCGTCTGAGTGACATGTGAATTATGTGGGGTTGCCATGTTGTTTTTGACAGGACAAGCTGCTCTCTGGACGTCGAGTGTTTGTGTGGGAACACCGGTCAGGCTGATGTCCCACGGATGGTGCCAATGTCGAATACCCAACCTCCGGCTGACGTTAGTTAGGTCTTCGGTGACGTCAAGAGCCTTGATCCTTGCTTGCTACAAAAGAATAAACCGTTAGCCTCGTCACGGGGGACCCCGGGAGGGGGATCCGTGACCAAGCTCCGGCGTGAGAGTAAGTAAACTTGCCGGAAATGAAAGGAGCTTCTTCCGATGAGTATAGTCACCGGAAGGTTTCCCTTTTGGTGTGAATCTTATTGATGTGTAGTAAATGTGGGAATATTGGTCGGAAGTTAATGTGTGGAAAATAAATGAAGGTATAATAAATGAGAATGAACCGGAGATCATACCTGCCTGGACTCCTTTGTTCCCTCTTATATAATGACAAGCCCGTATCTTTGTTAAGGATTCACCCATACATGATCCGATGGTTTTTGGAGGTTCTTGGGAAGGTCAGACACGTGTCTGACCCCCAACGGTAGGATGATCTCCCTCATTAATGGTCTGCCGGATAAGTACAGTGTCGCCTCTTGTCATGCATTTAATGAGCCCTGTCTCTCTTAGCTGTTTTCCGCCCATTGTAAATAAAAGGAACCTTAGCGAGCAAGGTTATCATGACCGGTGGGCTTTTTAAATAATTGGGCTTCTAGATAAAAAGGCCCAAAGCGGGTAAAGTGGGTTTACCCACTGGCCCGTCGTCATTCGTCTTCTTTAATAAACTATACTTTCATCGTTTGAGTTAGGAGTGTTTAGTCATTATGCAATCCATCATTCGTGCATGTGCGTACTGTTGACTTGTAGATTAGAGCGACCTCTTATTAGTTATTCCATAGAAGCTGATTTAAATAGTTTTGCAGTCAATGGTGGACCCTCACACCCTGCAGTGTAAACGAACTTTTAACTTACTTTCAAATAATGTAAGTGCGACTTGATTTCATTATGTGTATTACATTAGGACGTCTTCATATGAATGACCTGTTACCCGTGTAAAATGGTTGACGTTGGTGTCAGTAGGTAGCACACTAATGAGGCTGTTGTGAATGATGGTTGTTAATGAATTTTGGAATCATCTCACACATTTTTATTTTCTATACATTCATGTATATAAATATATGTATTAAAGTGAGACAGTGGGAGTGAATATCTTCAGCTTCAAGCTAGTTTCAGCTGGTACTCTATTGGCCTGATAAACACTTAAGTAACTTCATTTGCAATTGCTAATGTATATCTTTATGTATGGTGAAATACTTGATATATAGCTTTGTAGGCCACTTAGTGCACAGTTATTTAGTCATGCACCTTCAAGTGCTTTTTTAATATATGTACATTTTTTTGTCTAATGCTACAATCTGTTTCAGAAAAGTCTATATAATTCATGGGTGGCTACGTCAAAATTACGACAGTCTGTCATACGCAAACAGATTGAGATACAACAGCTGAGGCAGAACTTGAAGTTGTACACTGTTCTCGCTAATCAGGCAAGAATGTGAATTATTAAACTATTACTTTGTTTTCGTTTCCGATATTCCATCACTTTTCGCATTTCTTATCATGTTTATGCTGGTCAGCCATCTGTCCTAGTTTCGTCTTATCCTCCAATGATGATCTCTTCTTGCATATTCTAGATATAAATGAGAATAAGTAAGAGATACATGCTCATAATTCATGTTGCATACCTGATATATTATGTATAAACAACTTAAGTGTTTATAATTACCTTTTGGTGTTTTTCAGTTGTATTGTGAATTTGTGATTAACCAATTCTATATATTTTTAAAATACAGATGCCATTTTTGAATGTTTGGGATGAAGCTGAGAGGGGTCACATTGTCTCTTTGTCTGAGACTATTGTGTCTTTAACGTCTAGCACTCTCCTTCTTCCGCTTGTTGATGGTGCAAAGGTATATTATGTTTTGTGTGTATAGTACAACAAACTATTGGTAATCTTTGTTACTTTTACAGGTGAATCTCCAAAGTTTAGAAGATGCTATCCGTTCGGCGGCTGATGTGATGCAGGCCATGACATCCTTAACACGCTATTTAGTAACAAAGGTTTGTTGACATTCTTCCATGCCAACGACTTATTTTGCGAGTAATATTCTAGTTTAAGCCTTGACCTCTTTCGTGCGAGAGGTGATGTTCAGTAACGTACCACATTATACTTTATAATGTAAGATCAAAGACAAAGTTTAATAAAAATCAACGGCAAGCCAATGGTTGCGAACAAAACAAAGATTCTAAGTTAGTAGCGTAGCCGCGTAGGAGGTTTACTGGTTTAGTTATATTCTGGCTCGTGCCATGTGACAAATAACAATGATCCAATGAGCGAAATTATTGAAGATCATAAGATCCAATGAGCGAAATTATTAGAGAAGATCATAAATACAGCTAGTGAATGTATCTGACACTGTGGAAGTAAACAAAAGTAAACTAGAACTAAATCCTGTAGCCATAGACCTATGTGATCTGAGAAAGAAAAGCCTTAATCTACTTCAAGTGATTACAACTTTCTCATGGAAGGCCATGATTCCTATACATATGTAAGCATATAATTTTTTTATTCTTTCTAGTTGTCGGTCTTATTCACTTTATGCGATTTTTTGCTTAAATTTTTGTAGATGTAAATTTCTGATTTTCTGTTGATAACAATATCTTCTTATCGTATTGCACATATATTATTTTAATTTTTTGTTTTATCTGTACAAATCTATGAGTCCAATGTTATGTTAGTGACTCGTTTCCTAACAAAAAAAAACAATTTGTTAAATAAAATTGAATCGAATTGAATGTTTGGGAGACTAATTCTTTAATAAATGTACAATCATTGGTCATACAATATTTAAGTCTGGTTGTACATCTTGTCATTTTACAGGACGATCCATGAGTTGTGCATACGTCACATACCCGTTCTTTACTTGATTAAAACTTAGTGTTTAAATTTACTTGCATTTAAATGTATCACATACTGCTGTTATAAATCTGAATTTTAAATGATGCTAACTGTCAGTCGGACTGATAGTTTTTTCAGAGAATGAAATTCGGATGTGATAGAGTCGAGAAAATTTGAACTTTAGCAAATTGAAAATTACAGCTACCCTTAGCATCTTTTTAACAGGCCGGTAACCAAATCTTTGTAACAGGCGGAGCGTGTGAACACATTGGCGTCTGAACTTGCGAACACAACAACAAATGAGCGTGTTATGATTGATGGGTGCAAGGATCTGTTGTCAATACTAACACACATGGAGGTTAGCATCAACATTAATTTCTTTCAATGAAGTTAATCACTGATTTACTTGGTCTTTGTCTTATTATTATCGTTTATTATTATGTATAAAAGAACGAATGAACTGACATGAAGTTGAATGAAAATAGATGCAGGACTGCAGCATGAGGACACACATATTACAGCTGCAATGTGACCAGCAACCATAGTAACTGTAAAGCTGATTTCCCTCTCTTTGACTGCTTACTGGAAAATTGCTAACATCATAACGAAAATTCCTTTGCCATTAAAACGGCTGTTCTTATTAACGAGATTTGCATAAAGAAATTCGTGTATATGCATATAGTAGGAGATCGTAAGGTGGTTTTGTTTCACCTTCCAGTTACATATACGAGCGGTTTCTATGTAGGATAGAGGATATATGTATATTTGGACATTGGAAAATAATACCTACTTTGATATGTGTATGTGCGCGCGGTCTAATTTGTCTTTTATACAAAATGAAGACTTATATATAGACTTGCAGATTATCAAAATAACTAATCCGTTAGTTAATTAACGGATAGACCAAGGCTGGGTGGTGTCATAACCCCCCCCCCCCCCCCCCCCAAAACCACATCAGTCTTTAACACCTTCAACACCGCCCCAGGGACGCCAAAGGGGATCTCGTGAGTCGTGAGTGTGCTGGCGTGTGCACTTCTTGAACAGGAGACATATTCCAACGAACTTCAGCAGCAAAATGAGTTTGAGCATGATATTTTGTCTAAGTACTTGACCGTGCAACTATATCCATTGTGAACCGAAACTCATGACTAATAGCATGCTAGGTTCCTCATATGCTTGTAAATTGTAATGGAAGAGGAGAAATTAGGACCGATGATTAAAGACGAAGCATTATGTTTGTGATCAACGTGAAAGGCAGGGGCAGACCAAGGTGAATCCCAAGGCGGGCACACCTTTAAAAAAAATTAGTATATTTTTTAGGCAAAAAACCTAACCGCACCCCCTGAAAATATACTTAAACCACTCAACTGCACCCACAACAAATAATTCTTGGGTTCATCACCGGTGAAAGGGGAGTGCCACCTAGAGATCCCTTTCACATGAACACCGCGCCCCTCTATAGTCAATGTGAAAGTGGGACTCTTTGGTTGGATTCACATCGTAAAGGAGATGTGAAGCATAATGCTCCTAACATAAAGATTAGTTTTGATTAATCTTGTATTCTACACACATGAATGGGACATTCTAGCTTCTTTTTCTACGGTCACTAATATGATCAGTGGTTATTTGATCGAAGCTCAGTTGGAACACAATTAGTTTTTGTAAAATTTAGACATAACGAAATTGGTGGTCCGCATAAGACCATGCTTATTGGTTTGGTTAGTGAGTGTGCGTTTCCCTAACTACACATCTCATACAGAGTGGGAGGGCATTAAACGACATGTGGCAGCCACATCAGCACATGTCAGAAAAGTGACGTGTTGCCAAAAAACGCGAGGTGAGATGTGGCGTGGAAGAGTGACATGGTGTGACACGTGACATACACTTTTTTATTATTATTTTATATTTAAAAAGTAAAACAAACTAATAAAAAAATTAATACCAATTAAAGAAATAACATAAACTTAAAAAATAAACATTACATAATCTTAAAAACGAAAGTAAGTACAGTATTTTGCCATGATTTCTTGTTTCGTTTTCTCGATCTTTCTTGGGGTCCAAGGTGATTGGTTTTCATAGCGAGCAATTTCATATCCGATCGCTTTTCTTTCGCCAAAATCCTTTTCGTTTTTCAAATCTACTTTTCGCTCAAAAAGTTCAATAACCTTATCTTTTTGGGCGTTCCTTGTTGTTAGATGCTATTGAGCGTACTAAATTGTTCATTTAGGTCCGCTAAACCTCCATTGTATTCCCCACCCATAGTATGTGATTTTTGTGCCCTTTTTTATTTATATCTACCAAGTAGGCATTCTGCTTCAACCTCGTCGTCGCTTAAGTTTATCTCAAACTCGGTACGAACATCCGAGCGATCAGTAGAGGAACTAGTTTTCATCCTTTTGGACGACGATTGTCCCGCTAGAGGTACTCTTGCCCATTTTGAGGAGTATCTCGCAACGTCCCAACAAGAATGAATTTAAAGGTCGCCCCTTTCTTTCCGTCTGAATACAAACTCAACGCACGTGTCAACATATCGGCGTCGGTTTCGCCACTCTTTGATTTATTCTTCATGTTGTTGTAGTGGCCGTTGAAGGTGGTCATGGCGGTATTTATTTCACGCCTCTTTGACTAGAGACTATCATTTTTCCTATAATACTCTTGTTCCAACGTTGTGTGATAAAGGTTGTTTATTCAATTCCAAAACTTGTCACCATGTCGATTGGTACCTATTTTAATATATATATACACACACACTATTAATATCAAGATAAAAAAATACATAATTTTTTAAACATATCTATTTTTTATAACAATAAAATAATATAAAATAAAATATACCTAAAACCAAGTTCTCTAATATAGAAAGTCAAGCTTCCGTTAACACCACTTCTTCCTTTTTTATCCACGGAACAACGACTCGTAGCTCTTTGGCTTATTTCTTTTCCGCAACAGTTTTCTTCTTATGGTTTCTTTTTTTTGTGTAAGAGGTTCAACTATATTTTGAGGTTGCGTTTCGGGTATAGATTCGGGTATAGGGGGCGTTTGGGGTAGAGGAACAAGTGGTTGTTGTTGAGGGAGGTTTGGGATTTGTGGCGGAAAAAAGATTGGGTAGTTGGCAAGAAAATGTGCATAAGCCGATAAGTCGGTTAACTTACTCGGAACTTGTAGAGGGTGGCGGGGTTGAGGCGAAGTAATATTCGGCATTTCACCTACACCATACGGATTGTTCGAATCGAAAGAACGGTTACGAGGATACATTTTTTTATATAACTTGAGAGGTTTTATAAATTTTGGAGTTGGGTAGAAGAGTATTTCGTAAAAAAATGGTGGAATGGGTTGAATTCTAAACAAGGTGGGTTATTTAATTTTTTAAAATTAAAAATCTTTTTTTTAAGAGTCGTTGGCCCGACGGCTATAATGCCCAACCAACCATAGCGTGCCACATCATCACCCCTTTAACCTCAACGCTAGTGAAGATTCTCTCGCCCCACCCACAATTTATACCACCCTCCACGCCATCTGCGGGCCGGTGTGCCTGACGTGAAGTGGCTTCCACGCCACATTTCCACGCATACTCCGTGTGGTCTTAGAGTATAATGGTGTTTGGCCTAGTTATTGGGTAATGTGGCAACATGTATTTGGCTAAAAATACAATGTTTAACTCTCTCTCTCTCACTACACATGATCTAACGATTCAACACAAGTACTTTTGTTACTCATTAATTTTTTATAACTTGTATAAAACTAGAAGCAAAAACAACATACCAAATTAAAAAGATCTACAACCGTTTAAAGCAATGTTTTAAAAACCGGTTCAAACACGTCGGTTGTACCAGTTGGACCGTCCGGTACAGCCGATTGAACCGCCCGATAAACCCGATTAAACCGTTTCTGAGCCAAATCCGGTATGGTATAAAAACCGGATTTTAAAACATTGGTTTAAAACACAGTCGAAAATCCACCACACCAAACAACCACCAAAACTCACTTATTATCACCGGCCATGAAAGAAAAAGGAAAAGAAAGAGAGAGACATACAAGAAAATAATGAGGTAGGGCAAGGGTTTTAAAACCCATAAAAACAACGGTGTCAACAAATAAACAAACCCACGTGTTTTAAACAAACCCACAAAGCCACATGTACAACAAATAAAGCTCAAAATACCCCAAAAAAAAATAACAAAGCCTGAGGTACAACACCTCAATGCAAAAGAAGCTTATAAATTAATACTATATAAATAAATGACAAATGTGTTATGTTGTGAAACAACAAGCCTAATAGCTAAACAATATAGCAGAGATGAAGGGAGAAAGGGATTGTTATTTCATTAATAGGTATGATTTACAATGAGATAGAATAGTGGTATATATAGGTGTACAAAACTTGGAGAGAAAGCTAATCTATTTTTGGTGTTGATAACCACATTAATAATAAATATATCCATAACACTCCCCCTTGGTTATCAACATAATACGTTTGATGCTACCTCGTTAAAAACCTTGCTAGGAAAACCCAGTGCGACAAAACCATAGCTAAGGGAAAAATAGTGCAGCGTGTAATGCGCATTAGTTCCCCCTGATACTTCTAGATCAGGTATGTTGCCTCATTAAAAACCTTACTAAGAAAACCCAATGGGACAAAACTTAGTCAAGGGAAAAAAGTGCAACTTAAATAAGTCTCCCCCTCATTTTAACATGTATCATTTAAGTGACGTGTGTCCATCTTCCTTGAAAGTTGATCAAAGCTTTTGTAGTCAATCATTTGTCGCTCGATCCATTAATGCGCAATCCTTTATGTTGAGCAATGTTGTCTAATCTTCTAACGAGACTTTAGGTGCCTCCTTCCAAAAATATCATATGTCCAGGACTGTGTTTAGTTACATTCTTGCATCTGAAATATTTCGTTGAACACATTCCAATGTCTCTTCGCTTGACAAAGGTTATATCATGACAATAAGCTCAAGTGAAAGATATTATAACCATACATAGCTTAGCAAAACATTTTAGTGCACACATGCAGCATGCATTTAAGGATGGTACTTCTAGAATGAGAATCTCTAATTTGGTAGGAGATGATAATAGGCATTTCTTATAAGAAATGACTTAACAACCTTTAACATACTTTAAGGTTCAACTATGTCCATACTAAAATATCCCAACATCATATTCTAGATGTACTTGAGGGATTGATAAAATATAATTACATATATACTCGAACTGTAGTTCGAGTAATAATTAGATCGTGCCAAGGTCATTAAAAAATTCTCCCTCTAAAAGCTCGACAGTTTCTCTCGATGACGCCTAAACATCATCACTGTAAACTGCGATTATAGTGAACTTTTAAAAGTAGAATATTGATAAAACATGGCTAATTTAATCAAACTTATATCCCTTTTTACGTGAATATCTCGAGTTGTACAACACTCGACTCGACTATTTTAGTCCATACATATTTTGTCAACTTCATATAGTATGTTCTTGAGGTTTTGACATCAATGCTTCTAGAATTATCAATCCATGAGGGAATTTGTCCCATATTATCCAAATATGCACGTGTTTTCACTCTTTAGAAGTTTTGCTACATAAACTTTGCCCATTTAACACATAGATATCTATATCACATGCAAAATGTGATGAACACTTGCTTTTATCTCCAAAATCCATATTGTACCATGCGTGTACACTATTTATTGAGATATCACAATCACCGGGTACAAGTTTTCTATGTATGTTTCTTGGTGCACAGGTATTACATCGTTAAGATGTTTCAATTAACCTTTTAAGCACTCGACTGCTTTAGAAACTCATCAGGAGTTCCAATTATATCGAACATGTACATTAATCATAACTTGATCAAATCCGAATATGTATAAATGATCACATTGTTCTCGAGAACTTACTTTACATGACTTACATAATTTAATCCTTCAAGATTTTCATGTAAACTTTCAGTATCAAGTGATACATAACATTCATAAGACGCATATCAATTCTCTCTTTATATTACCAGACTAATAAAATATTGGAAAGTCAATGCATCCACCACTAGAGAATACGTCTCCTCATAATCAATCATAGGTATTTGCGAAAATTCTTGTGCCACCAATTTTTCCTTATATCGCTCAATTTGATTTTCACATAATTCACATAAAATACCCGTTTATATCCAACATATTTTACAACTTCAGTTGTATGGACTGTTGGTCTAAATATTTTCCATGTCATTAGAGAATTCCACTTTGCCTTACTTGCGTCTTTCCATTTTGGCAAATCATTTATATGTTTACGTTCATAGGTAAATCTCAAATCTTGATCCTCATCATTTAATTATTTCAAGCGCTAGATTATATACAAAAGTATAACGACGTCGATTTTTATTTCGATTCCATACCTATCTTAGACATGATACACTTTATCGAGATCTTATTATTTTCAGGTACCTGAGGTTCTTCTTGAACCATCATGTCTATTGTCTCTTCAGGAGACCTTTTTAATATAACCTCGACTTGACCATCTTAATTAGTTGCTCCAACTTTCGAGGAACTTTATTATTGGAATCGACTGGTCTACCACGCTTCAGACGTGCAATAGACTCATTACAAAAATGTGGTGATTGTCCTTCTGGGACACTCATCTTAATTGGAGCATTAGCAGTTGGTATATGTAACATAGTCACCTTTTTAAGGTCAGTGAATGCGTCTGGTAATATATTCGCTAATACTTATAAATGAGTTATTCTTTGAACTTCTGGTTCACACGTTTATTTTTTAGGATCAATGATAATTCATACCATCTCATTTCTTTTCCAACTGCTTTTTATCTCCCCCTGATGTTGGGAATATTAATCCATTTAGATGGATATCAATTAATTGAGCCATAAATAATTATCTCATGAAAAGGCTCTATTCGTTACCATATATTCCCAACAATCTTTTAAGGTCCCATCTATGTGCATCGTGGTGGATCGATTTCAATATATGTCGCACAACCAAAATCTTTGATGGGGCATCTTTGGTTCCTGACCAAAAACCAACGATACGGGGAGAAAGTATTACGACTTGTTGACTTGATGTGAATTAATGTTGCAAGGAAAATAACATGTCCATAACATATGAACTTCTACTCTCATGATCATAGGTTTTGCAACCAATAATAGACGTTTAACGATCGTCTCAACAAAATATGTATTCCAATGATAATCAATAACTTGGGAATCTAATTCACTATTACAACGGAAATATATATGTGAATCTGGAATAATATGCTTGTGGTCACATTAGCTAAGCCATAATCACACAAACTTTAGGTTGTGGATTTGATAACCATTTAGACGATGCATCGATTTAAAACACTAAATGGTACCATGTTGGGATATGCATATCTTTTAATCACTTCCAGAATATTTTGGGGTTCTTACCCTAGTTTGGTTGGTGAATCATTAATTTCCCTTGAGAGCAAAGATGATAAGTTTAATTGTCAGCAAGAATCTTTTGATTCTTTGTTAAGTTTCACAACATCATCGACTCGGTGTGGTCTAACCGGTCATGCCAACTAATTAAACAATTATGATCCATAAACTTATGGTTTATGATCGTATACGTATTACTTGCACATATGTAATACAAATCATAAGATATGAGAGAATATATTATAACTTCAAATTTCAAACCATCATGTTATAATAATCACTCTCTTTATCTTTTTTTTTTTGAACGGCCAACAGAATCAATCCCGAGCACTCTCGGGGCACCCACTGGACCAAACGGAGTACTCCGAGAGTAACCCGAGTCCACCACCAATTCCGGGGAAAACCCGGTAACCCGCCCGTAGGCACGACGGTGAAATTACCGGTAAAACCCGTTTGGCTCAAGGATCCAACCCAGGTTTCCCTGGGTCTCCTATCACTCTCTTTATCTGCCACTTGATGTCCAATCTCATTATTTACATAATTATAATAATCATTCTCTTTATTTGCCACCTGTGGTGTTCAATCTCATTATTTACATAATCAATGTTGCATTTCTGATGGTCGATCTCATTTTAATATGACCATCATTACAATTTTCTCAATTATATCAATGATCATATTGATCAATATATATTCCTTTCATGGATCGGAGTAATACCAAATAAGTTTTATGGTTTTTCATTATTTTCTCAGCAATACAGATGTGAAACCATATCAAGCATTTCATGTTTTTTTTTTCTCGGGCATACGTATATAAAGTCATATAAAGCCTTCATATCGTTTTAACGATATTGCTACTTTAGGAGCATATCTCAGGCGTGACAAATGGAAAAACTTTTATCAAGTTTTCTTTTTAAATAAACTTCTTTTCACATAACATCACTAAGAAGTATTTCAATATCCGAGTCATGTAAGATTTACTGGTCTAACATCTTACAACCTTTTATAACTTAATAATGAGATTCAAGGAGTATGATACTCTGAGTATCATATCTAAACATACTCATACTCTTTCATGGCAATAAATCACAACTTCGGTTTAATTGTTCTATTCAACACTATCTATATAACAAATAATAACATATAATATGATATATAAAACGAGTTATATAAGAATTTATGAAATAAGATTTTCTGTTTCAACCAGTCACTTGTAAGAAAACATATATTCACACCTATCATGCTATAAGCGTACATCTAGTCGAAAGTATATCTTAATGAATTAAATTCAATAAGCAATCAAAACAATCGTATAGAAAACATTTAAATATTTTGCAAGGACTATTTTACAAATGCATGCTACTATTGTAGTGTGAAGATAAATGTGTTTTATTAACACTAAAACATGTACATCACACTAAACTATTTAATCATTTAATTATTTATATACACGAGAATAAACATAAATTAATTCTAGACGCATGATACTTCTATATATTACTAAAAAGGGATGCTAGAAAAACAACATTAAGGGAGTATATTATTAACATATATATCCTAACAATGTTCTCAAATAACCTATAAACCCTTCACCATGACATACGCTAATTAAGATATATCAACATTCAATTAAGATATATCAACATTCCCCTGATAATATTCACAATATACATACCATAATACATATTATATCTACGCAGTAACAAATAATTTTATGATAATATGCATGATTGTTGGATATCTATTAAGGGAAAAGATCAAATAGGAAGATTAATTTCGCTAGGAAGGATAGGAAGCAATTAGAGGATGGCATGTGACAACATTTAAAATAAAGAAAAGGGTATTTTAGTCAATCCAACCCTTTCTTTTTCCTTTTTCAAAACCCAGTAACTTCAAAACCCACCATTTTCAAAACCCACCATCTTCAACCATTTCTTCACTTTCTATCTCAATAATCACTACATTATAGTGCGATTTTCATCACCAATCAATGATTCAAACCCCCGATCAACGTGTTCTTCAGTTTTTTTGAAGAAAACCCAGTTTAATTTCATACAAAATCTCGTTTTTTCCGATGATTTTGAAGATAATCACTCGATTTGTTCGATTCAATCGCTGATAAGTGTTTCTATCATTTCAAATTTCGTCAATTGATGAAGAAACCGGCTTCGATCCATGTAAGAAATTCTTTAATTTCATTTTCACGATCTGGGTTTTTATTTAGTCATTGTGTTTTACGATCTTGGCGGAGATCCGGGGGCGGCAGCCCCCGGTAGCGGGGTCCCAGGGGCGGCAGCCCATGGCGGGGTCCAAGGGGCAGAGCCCCTGGCTGGGGTTGAGCTCGGAAATTTTTTTTTTCGATTAAATTGCTGTACTAAAAACGCATCAGAAAAATTAATTTTCCAGAAATTGGCTCATTTCGAAGACAGTAATTCGTAGACAATTCACAAACAGTTCAGAAACAGTTTTATGCGTCCATTGCGTTTTAGAAATAAGAGAGTTTTATGTGTTTTCTGGCTATTGCGTTTTAGAAAAAACACATTTTTAAGTATCTTTAGTCATTGCGTTTTAGGTAAAACACATTTTTGAAGTGTTTTTAGTCATTGCATTTTAGATAAAACACATTTTTAGGTGTTTTCAGTCCATTGCGTTTTACAGAGAACACTTTCTTTTGTTTTTTTAGTTTATTGCGTTTTAGAAATGAGACATTTTTAAGTG
Source organism: Helianthus tuberosus (assembly GCA_030545235.1). Lineage (NCBI taxonomy): Eukaryota > Viridiplantae > Streptophyta > Magnoliopsida > Asterales > Asteraceae > Helianthus > Helianthus tuberosus. Next base: position 12,814,578 of record CM060412.1, on the reverse strand, counting down.
TTTTCTGGTCATTGCGTTTTACAAATAAAACATTTCTTTGTGTTTTCTGGCCATTGCGTTTTACAAATAAGACATTTCTTTGTGTTTTTTGTGCATTGCGTTTTAGGTAAACCACTTTTTTATGTGTTTTCAGTCTATTGCGTTTTAGAAATAAGACATTTCTTTGTGTTTTCTGGCCATTGCATTTTACAAATAAGTCATTTCTTTGTGTTTTTGGTGCATTGCGTTTTAGAAAAATGTCATTTTTTAGGTTTTTTTTTCATTGCGTTTTACGTAACTGGTGATTTTTTCTATTGCGTTTTACACAACTGGGTTTAAATTTTTTTTTTTAAAATATAGCAATAGTATACTCGTTTTAAAGATAAAAAACACTCGTTTTTTTGGTGCAATTTTTATAAAAAAATAATGTGGTATGAAAGAGTTATTAACGTTTAAAAAATAGGGGGGGAATTGGAGGAGAGGGAAACTATTGGCTTGGATTGACTAGAATGCCCTTGAACAAACTCACGCGCCTCTTTTCTTCTTTTCAATTTCCTTGATTTAATCTTAGCCCTTGATTAACTAAATGGATGGTCAAGATCACTTCCTAGCCTTCCTAGCCAAATTAACTTCCTATTGTATCTCCACCCTATCTATTAAACAATTATATTATATATGTAACTATTTATAATTACAAATCTATATCCACCCATATTGTAATATATACAATCAATACGTCCATAATTGCCCATGGCTTTATAGTCTAATGGGATCTTGGTGGTGGGATAAGGCTTTGGGACCAATAGGTCCTGGGTTCGATTCCCACAAGTGGGTTTTTCCCATGTTTATTGGGTTTCCTCCTGAATTGGTGTGGCATTATGCCAAGTGGAGATGGATATGATCCGGTGGTTCCTCTGGTGGCACGATAATACTCCAGTGGTCCGTCAGTGATCCAAATTTGCCGTTCAAAAAAAAAAAAAATACGTCCATAATTATTTTCGACCAAAACCCGTTTCACTTATGTTAAATTAACTCATCGATATATTCATATCCTTAATATATTTTAAGCCGTGGATCACCTAAATTTTGGTTCTTTACCACCATCGTATCCCAATAGAAAATAAATTGTATATAAAGTGATATATTAAAACTCTTAAATATATAGATAATTTAATATGAAATATTGGTGGGGAATAGAGATAGAATTAAAGTCCATACCCATGTAGCCATCTTCTCAATATTGCAAATCAAAAGAATGTAAAGCTTTTATATGAATGTTACCTTTCGGATAAGTGTTACCTTATGTATCTAGTGAAAGCACCCATTCCTCGATCGGGCTGTTAAGCCTGTTAGTGACTTGAAGAAGTAGTTATGGAATCAAAGCTTAACATCAGAAGCAATTTAACATGGAGATATAAGTTATTACATCCGTTGTTAGTTGTTGGCCAAAGTATAGCGAAGACGGTTTTGAAAAAGTGGCCGGCGAAGTTTCAAAATAAAATGGGTTGAAATCATGGGACTGCCGCTTTAGAAACTAGGGTTTTGAAGAGAGCACTTTCGTGCTGATAACGTGTTGTGAAACAACAAGCCTAATAGCTAAACAATATAGCAGAGATGAAGGGAGAAAGGGATTGTTATTTCATTAATAGGTATGATTTACAATGAGATTGAATAGTGGTATATATAGATGTACAAAACTTGGAGAGAAGGCTAATCTATTTTTGGTGTTGATAACCACATTAATAATAAATATATCCATAACAAAATATGATTTAAAAAATACTCTATTGTCTTAAGTAACGATTTTCAGAGTTGTATGCAGTATAATTTTAATTCGGATAACTTTTGGGCTCTTTTATTTTTTTAAACTCTTGAGGTCATATAACAAATTAAATTAATCCATTAGTTTATAAATATATAGAAAAATTACACTATTATTATTATTATCATCTAATATTGTTTTATAAATACCCATAGGACCATACTCTAATAAATTTCTTAATCAAATGATGGCCCTTTAATTAGTGTTACGTCGGCTGAAATAACAAGTTGGTAGCGGCTTGCTGGCTTCACATGCTTTGTTTACATTAGGTTTGTTGGTGGATATGGAAATCCTATTTGTTACTTTGCCGTCACCTCCATTAAAATAACTAGCCTCATATTTGTTATTTTTTTTTAACAATGATAACTCTTTACAAGAAAACGTATGAAATCTCACTAATATACTGCTAACCAACGGATGATGTAAATGCAGAGCTAGGTTGGTGGTAGGCTCGTATCTTTGATAGTTTGATTTAAGTATCATCTAGGAAACCCGATTGACATATTATATATACTAGTGATAGAATCTCGTGTCTTACATATGATAAATGAATGTATTGTTATATACTTAGTATTAGGAAGAGTTATATTTAAAAAAAATCGTGTATTGTAAGGGTTGAATAAATTTGTATATTATACAGATTGATTAAAATATAATGTAATTTGTTAGCACATAAAATCGTTAACATATGTCTTTAAAAAATGAATTTTAATGTGACAATAAGTTAAATTTAAACAATTGTTTTCCAATTGGGTATTAAAAATGTTAATTCAATTAAAGTGCACTTCATCCTTTAAATATCATTTAGCATAGTAAAGTTTACTTAAATTGCAATTATAAATATATAACTATATAAATACATAATTAAGTAACACTATTCATATAAATATATGGGTGGAGTTATTGTAAAAAAGACCAAAAGTGTGAGAAAGGTAAGAAAGAATCTCAACCATTAGATTTAAATTAATTGAAAAGGGTAAGATTGTAAATGCATTAACAAATTCAAATATGGTAATCCTTGATTTAAGGATTTGGAGAGAGAAACACCTGGATTTTAGGACTTATAACCGTCCATAAATATAACACCATTCAGAGCATGTTCATACATGGTGTTTTAAATATAACACAATTCAGAAAATATAACACCATTCAGCACAAAAATAACACAATTCAGTACAAAAATAACACCATTCAGCAGTAAATAAAAAAAAACACCATTCAGTACAAAGAATATAACACCATTCAGTACAAAAATAACACCATTCAGCAAACAAAATAACACCATTCAGTAAACAAAAAAACACCATTCAGTACAAAAAAAAAAATAACACCATTCAGAAAAAAAACACCATTAATGAAAATAAAATAACACCATTCAGAAAAAAAAAAACACCTCTGTATCATCTTCTTCACTTCCGTAAATAAATATAACACCTCTGTATAACACCTCTGTATCATCTTCTTCTCTTCCGGCACCACCACCACTGCCACTTCCGGCACCACCACTGCCGATCCAGCACCACCACCGCCGCCGCCGCTCGAACCACCACCACCGCCGCTGCCGCTCGCATCCGTCATCCGAATCAATAAACATGCGATCTTCATCAATCGGATCAAAACCACAAAAAAAACTCCAATCGATGACCTACATAAAGCCGATTCACAAGATCAACTGCAGAAATCCGATTTTCGTTTCATGTTATCAACGATTTCTTCTACGATTGGAGAGAGAGAAAGCTCTCTGGTAATTCGATTGGAGAGAGAGATAGAGATTGTTGGGATTTTAATTACAGTTACCTCTTTTGAATGTATTTAAAAGACTTTATTACCCTTATAATTTTCAATTTAGTCCAAAAAATAAAACAAATTTTACATTTTGGTCCCTATTAATCTAAACCATTAAATCAAAGATCTAATGGTGTGTATTCTTTCTTATCCTTCTCACACTTTTAGTCTTTTTTACAGGATCCTAACTCATAAATATATAACTATATAAATAAATACATAATTAAGTAATTAAGTATCACTCTTCATAATTAAATAATAAGTATCAATAATTAAATTTATATTAGATATTTAAAATTATATTTTGGGTAAATTACTTTTTGAGTCCCTGTGTTATATGTGTTTTAACTAGTTGAGTCCAAAAGCAAAAAGTTTAACGACCTGAGTCCCTATAAGCGATTTCCTTAACCATTTGAGTCCAATTTTCTAACTCCATCCATCAAGTCTGTTAACTGCAAGGGTAATTTGGTCATTTACACACAAAGTACAAGTCTTATATGCATAAAAGTATAAGGAACAAGTCTTTAATGCATAAACTTTTAATATTTAATATATAAAAATAATTACATATATCTAATAAAATACACACACCAGCACACACACTTCACCTTCACCATCACCACCGCATCTTCACCACCACTCCACCACCACACCTGCCACCACTATCATGACCCGTCCTCACTACACACCACCACCATTAAAACACCGCATCTGAACCATCTCCGAACCACCATCCTGATCTGTGAACCCTCAAAACCACATTCAATTCCCAAATAACTTCTTCAAAAGAGTGGCAGCGTTGATGACGCTAGGGTTCCGGCGAAGGAATCTGTGTGTATGTGAGAATCGAACCTGCAACAACTTCTTATGTGTGTGTGAGAATCGAACCTGCAACAACTTCTTCAAAAGTGTGGCGTAGAATCGAACCCCAAATCAGCAAACATCACCGTGAATCGAACCTGCAACAACATCGATGTGTGGCGGCGTTGATGACGCTAGGGTTCCGGCGAATGATGTGTGGCGGCGTTGATGAACATCGTCCCCCAAATCAGCTCTGAAAACAAGTAAGCAAATCCACTTAAACTCACCTGCAAATCAAAGATCAAACACAATGCCTAAATCTTTGCAATAAAAATCAAATCTTTCATACAAGAAATAAAAAAAAACAGAACCATTCTTAAAACCCTAATCAATTTTGTATTTAACGGTGACATAATTTGATTCAAAGTTGGAATTTTGGGTTGAAATGAATATGGATGAAAGATGAATAAATGAAGATCTGCTGGGAATCGTAGCTCCAGAGGAGTATTTCGCAGCCAGACATGGAGCTTGGACATGAGGGTTTTGATGGTGATGATGGTGTCGAAGGTGGGGCTTTGATGGTGAAGATCGGTGGTGGGTGTTGTGGTGGTGACGGTGTAGTGGTGGTGGTGACGGTGGTATTGATGGTGTGGCGACGGTGGTGTTGCTGGTGGAGGTGTGGTGGTGGGTTGGAGGTGGTTTTGGTAGAGAGAGAGAGAGAGAGAAAGTTCTGGAGGTAATGGTGAAGATGAAGATTGTTTATGATCTGGACATATATATATATTTAATAATAAAATGGTTTTTTTAATATAAAAGGGTGTTTTGGTCATTTTTAAAAAAGTTAACTGAGATTATCTAACTGAGGTTGAAATTTGGACTCAAATGGTTAAAGAAATTGCTTATAGGGACTCAGGTCGTTAAATTTTTTGCTTTTGGACTCAACTAGTTAAAACACATATAACACAGGGACTCAAAAAATAATTTACCCTTATATTTTTTAATCATTATCATTTAATAAAAAAGTAAATTGGGAAAACCGCGCTAGAATGATTTTGCGTGTCCCCTTAGTTTAATTGTGTATTAGATAATATAGATGTAGATATCGATAGATGTAGATTTGACAACATTACTATTTTTCTTTTTTCTTTTTTTTGTAATTAGTAATTTTAGACTTAACCTTATAGTTAATAGTTAATTAGGAATATTATAAAACCAGATTATAATGATAATATTATTTTCAACCATAAATATGCTTTGATTACCAACCCTATTCGATACCTCCACTAAGTCATGATATATAAACCGAATCTTTAATCCAATAATTACTAGCTTAGAAACTAAACAATGGTTGGAAAAACCTGTATGTTGTTTTCTAAACATTTATATATTGTAGAAAAAAGAAAGTTGACCGCAAGTGGGGAAAATAATATCTGTATCTTGCAAGGGTTGACAAGCACTCTTGCTTTAAACGCGTAATTTGTGACTTTGTTCTAATGACTCTTGGCGACTCATGTAGGCCACTTTGTGACTCGGTTGACAGATCCATAAACACTCACTTGGATGGTGTGACTTTACTCCGTTTTACATGTCCGTTTACTCGGCCCACCGCCCACTCCTCGCTGGCGTTGCTACATCGTCTCTTCACGATGTACCACCTTCGCTCCACCCTCGCATCGCCTACCCGGCTAACCCTACCTTCACTTGGCTGTTGCCAGGGGTGCAGGGCCGGATCCAGCCCACATTTGTGAGTTCCCAAGAACCCAGTGAGTTTGGAAAAAAATAGTGAGAACTTTGTAGAATTTAGAAAAAAAAAATTAGCGAGAATTAAAGAGAAATTACTAAAATAAACTCATTAGAATAAAATCCTGCATCCGCCACTGCAGGGGCGGACCTAGGTAGAGGTCTGGGTGGGTGAACGCGGATTTGAAAAAAATTAGTGTATTTTATAGAACAAAATCCTGATCGCACCTCTAGGAAATTTGATTAAACCACTCATTCGCACCCCTTGGAAATATTTTATGGGTGCGCCACTGGTTGTTGCATCTAGGGGAGGACCCAAGTGTGCCCTTAGATGGGCGAGCACACCCCTTGAAAAAAAATAGTGTATGTTTCAGGCTAAAATCACCGTCGCATCGCTTGAAATTTTGGTTAAGCCCCTCATTCGCACCCCATAAATATAATTGTCGGGTCCGTCACCGGTCGCATTATCTTCTTTTTCCTAGATATGAATTGATCTTGATAACTGAATATGACTGATGGTTTAAAATATGTGTTAATGATATTGAAGAATATTAATAATCAAATTTTAAAGGAGTATTTATATAATTATATAGTTTATTATTAGGGGTGTGGAGCAATAGGTCCGGTCCGTGGTTTCCGACCCGTTTTGTGGTCCAATTCCAACCTTTGGTCCCGTTCTTGGTTTCTATTTTTCTTGATTTTCCATTTCTAGGTCAGTCTGGGCCAAACCCAAGGAAGCCGACTCGCCCGATCAATGACTGAACCAAAATCTTTAAATTACTAGCGAAAACTTGAAAAACACGCCAATTATGGCAGGTTTTGTATATTTCGTATAACCTGGATATCTTTCTGAATCATGTAGAATTTACTTTCAGATCAAAGTATTTCGTTGTAAAGGAGTTAATAATTGGATATGACAGAACGAGTTCTTTCAAAGAATGAGGAGTTCTTTTCAGTGAGAACTAGAAGTATGAACTTAATTCAATTTGATAATGAAATTAGACTAGATGGATTTTGTTTATATGAGGTTGAACCGTTGTAACATTTCAGTTGGTAGTTAGATGGTTACAGTGATAACCATTGATAGCAACTTTGTTGCTACCGGGGTTCAAAAGTTGCAACTGAAGCATAAAATGCTACCTTTAGGCATATCGGACAATAGCAACTTGCTACCGACCTTTATTAACCAAGTTGTTACCGAGTATTTGAGTCTTTCACCTTATCGCCACATCGCCCACATAAGTCCTCAAGAACATGCATTGCGGATGATCTAAACAACAACAAATGTTTTGCTTGAAACAATTAACAATAATTGTTTCATTTGCGTTTGATACTTGGATCTTACTATTACTATACTCTTATGTGATTAGCTACACTTATTAACTTTGTGATTACTATTACACAACTCGGATACTTACACACTAATGTTATACAATAATATTCATGTGGGATATATGACTATTAGACATCACATTTGAGGAATAAGAAAGCTCAACTTGCATATTCTTAACCTAATAAAAATTTAAGCACAAATGTTCAAGCAATAAAACTAAAGAAATCAAATACAAAGAATCACATACCTAATTTTAGTGAATCCTAGTTGATACAAATCCAAAGTATAACCTTATTTAATCAACCATAACCTGGCTCCAAATGTCCTAATCACATACCTAATTTTAGTGAACCCTAGTTGATAATAAAAAAATTATTAGTTGTCTAAGCCTTAACATGAAAATGAGCTTAATTAAATGATTCTAATCACTGTGGTTCACATGTTAGATCAAGATAGATTAAGATTCTAATCACTCTTGTTCACATAACAAACCGAGACCGATTAGTTAAATGATTCTAATCATTGTGGTTCACATGTTAGATCAAGATAGATTAGGATTCTAATTACTCTTATTAAATCGCTTCAAGCTTCTAGTAGAATATTTTCTGGTACAAAATGAAATTCATTTGGTCCTGGATTCGATTCCTACATGAGGGTTTTCCGATTTATTGGGTTTTCTCCTAAATTGGTGTATAGGCATTATTGCCTAGTGGAGATGGATATGATTGGATGGTTCTGCTGGTGGCACGATTATACTCCAGTGGTCCGTCAGTGATCCAAATTTGTCGTTCAAAAAAAAGTAACCAACATCCCTTTATACGTATTTATATTGTAACTTTTATACGATGATTAATAAGAACAACTCAATGACTTTTTATTGAACGACAAATTTTTACTTTATGGGACTTAATTACTTAAACTCATGACCTCCCCAATTTAAGTGCTCCTAGAAGCTTTGCTTCTCATATTGGACCACCAACCCCAATGGTGACGAATCAATGACTTAACCATAACTCTCGACTTAATTCGTTGGTTGACTTTTCTCCTTGCGAAATTTAATTTGGTTTTAATTTACTATAAGGCTATGTGGTATGGTCATGACCCAAATGATCACCACCATTGATGTGTGTAAAATGCAACATATAAATTACATCAAATGAGGCATAAAACTAACCCTTTTTTAGTACTAATATTGGAAAAATAGTGTTTTTGTCTTCCTTTTGTATTTTCAGGATTAAATGAGCTCAAAAACACAAAAGAAGCAAAAAGACAGCTAAATCCAACATAAATACAAGAAAAGGAACAATAGCGGACTGCCCAAACCCTCAACGGCACCTTCCAAAGCAAAATAGAAGAAACAGAAGGCTGAACACGCCCCGTGCTCAGCCAGCACGGGGCCGTGCCCAAGAAGCAGCAGAAAAGACAAACCTATAGAAGCTTCTATTGCCCACCACGGGCCGTGCTCAGCGGACATGGGGGCGTGCCGAAAGTACTGCAGGCGCATTAATTGTAATTGCGAATTACAATTAATGAAGAGAGAGAGTGTCAGACGGGCACGGGGCCGTGCCCAGCGAACACGGGGCCGTGCCCAGGCTTCTGTTCAGCCTATAAATAGGAGTGCTTGGTTTCATTGCAACTCATCCCTTGGCACACCACCTCTCTCACACTTCATCCACCACCCACCACCATCACAACACCATCATCCACCACCATCATCCATTGTCCATCATAGAGTGTGTGGGTCGTCTCGGGATCCAAGATTGATCGTAAGAGTTCTTGACAATCAAGGCCATGTTTGCCTAAGTCTCTTACATCACTTGGTGAAGACAAAGTGTCTAGTATAATACTTTTTATTTCTAATCTTTTGCACTTTTTATTTAGTTTTTGTATTAATGACTTTAATAACTAGTTACTTATGTTGAAGGTGATCTTTCCTTATCGTTTGTCCGTGGTGTCTTGGCATTATTTTACTGTCTATATAAAATAAAGGATTTTCACCATTCATATCTCCACGGTCTATATGGAGGTATGTTGGCTACCTGGTAGGGGGTTAAGGGAACGGTTTGGTAAAGGTCTTGCCATTGTCCAGCGTTTAGAGGTCCTGCAATGGACCTGGGTCAAATTTAGTAGGACCTCCTTCAATACTTCACGGTATTGGATGGCGGGGGTCCAAACTCTTTGATCCCCTCATAAGTTAACTACTATTAATACTATAACCCGGCTATTTAGGACTGTATCCCTGCTGACTCAGACTACTTAGCCGAGGGTAACGTCACCGCCAAAAGCGGGGCCTACCACAATACTGCATTAATAACTTAATTCATTATCTTCCAATAATCCACCCTTTTAGGATTGTATCCCTGCTGACTCAAACTACTGGGGTGAGGGTAACGTCGCCTTCAAAAGAGGGCCTACTACAATAACTAAGATAATCTCTTAACTATGTGCAAAAGTGCGGAAATAATCAAAGGTTATACTAGATACGAGTCGGAACCAAGTGATTCATCTTGTCTATCTGTTTTTATTTTTATTTTTCTTTTCAGCATTTTAGTTAGTTTTATTTTTTCTTAGTTTAAAACATTTTTCTAAACCTTTGTTTTGGTTAGACGTTGAGGATAAACCGGTACTAAAAGCTCTTGTGTCCTTGGACGACCTCGGTATCTTACCAACGCTATACTACACTCAACGATGGGTGCACTTGCCCATATGTGTGTTTAGTGTTCGTGAAATATCGTGTTTTATAAATTTAAAACTTGGCTAAAATAAGTGTTAAAAAGGGCTTAACATATACACCTAATAATAATAACACTTCGCACGCATCAAGTTTTTGGCGCCGCTGCCGGGGACACAAGGATTTTGAGAAAGTTTAAAATCGACGGCCTAATCAGTTTTTCAAAACTTTTTAAACGCGCGCACATTTTTCTGCATTTAGTTTAAGTTTTGCATTTACAGTGTCCTGTACACGGGGCCGTGTTCACTGAACACGGGGCCGTGCTGCAGATTTTTCATAAACGCCCAGTAACAGTAGCTTGAACACGGGCCGTGCTCACTGAACACGCCCCGTGCTCAACTAGATCAGTCAATTTAATTAAAACGCCCAGATACAGATTCTGAACACGGGGCCGTGTCCACGCAACACGGGGCCGTGTCCAGCCTCTGTTTCCGTTTTTATTTTTTGTTTTCTGATCTCGAGACTCGGTTGTGGTCTGCTGAGTGATTCTTATGGATCAATACTCAGGAGGTTACAACTACACCTATGATGAGGATGATTGTAGGGGTAATTATTGCACTAATTGTCGTAATACACGATCGATTCAAAATAATCACTCATATCAACCATCCAATTCATACACTTACTATGAGGAACCCAGGTACGAACCATCAACTTCATACACATCCTATGAAGACCAAAGGTATGAACCTCCCCCCTCATACTCGTATTTTGATGAACCAAGGTATGAGCCTTCTTACTCATATTTTGAGGAACCAAGTTATGAGCCACCACCTTCATATGCTTATTATGAGGAATCTTGGCGTGAACAACCCACCTCGTATGAGTATTATGAAGAACAAAATTACGAACCTTATCCATCATATGCTTACAATGAAGGACAATGGTGTGAACCATCAACTTCATATGGGTATTATGAGGAACAAAGGATCGAACAACCGGATTCAAGCTTAGAAAATAATGATTCTTTTTCTATAACCGAAGTGACCGATAGGATATTAGAACACATTAGAGTTATCGATCGATGTATAAAAGAAGCTCGCGCAAGGGAAGAGGAGTCCCGCGCAAGAGAAGAATTAAAAAAGGAAGAGATAACTAAAAATGAAAAAATGGAAGAACAACTAAGTGAAAAACCAACACATGAGTTAAACAACGAAGTAGGTGAGTCCGACAACGTTAAAATTCAAGAAGGGTCTAATTTTGAAGAAATTAACCTCTTGACACCTTCTTTCGAAAATCATTGTTTAGTACCCACTCATGCTAAGTTTTTAAAAGAGGTAAACACTAACACTAAAATTGACGAAACAGTAAGTGTTAAGTTAACTAATGATCAAACTTCGCTAATAAAAGAAGACCCGTTTGAAATTAACATCACACCGGTTCCATGTTTCTTTCAAAATTCGTTTATTAGTAATGTCACAATCGATAAAGATCTTTGTGTTAACATAATGCCCAACTACATTTTCGAAAAATTAAGTATTAGTGATTTTTCTCCACTTCAAATACCCATTTTTCTATCCAATCGGAAAGTAATAAAATCAATCGGTATAGTTGAAGATGTCTTGGTTCAAACAAATCAAATGGTAATCCCGACCGACTTTGTCATCCTCAATGACGCTCCTCTTGTGTTGGGACGACCATTTGTAAAAACTTACGAAGCTTTGAAAAACCGGAAGTTCAATAATTTACCTCTTCAATTAGGGGCATTTAAAAGGAGTGTCGATCTCGAACGATCAATGAAATATCCATTCGGCAATAATGACCCCCTAATTGAAGATGAAGATGAACCACCCGATACAAGTGAAGAGATTGACCACTTTGTTGAAGAAGAGGTCGCCATAGAACAAACTTTTAAAGTTCTTGATCGAAACGAGCAACCAAATAAGGAGTCTCCTAAAGACCCACCACTTGAGCTCAAAGAACTTCCAAAAGGTTTGGAATATGCTTTTCTGGACAAAGATGGTAAGTTACCTGTAATTATTTCGTCTAAATTAGCTAACATAGAAAAAGAAAAACTAATTAGTCTTTTAAAAAAACACAAAAATGCAATAGCTTGGAAACTTGTTGACATAAAAGGAATTAGTCCTTCTATGTGCACACACAAAATTTTGATGAATGATGACTACAAATCGGTCATACAACCACAACGTCGAGTAAATCCAAATGTTCAAGAAGTGGTTAAAAACGAAGTCATCAAATTACTTGACGCCGGACTTATCTATCCTATTTCCGATAGTCCTTGGGTGAGTCCCGTCCAAGTAGTTCCAAAAAAAGGAGGTATGACGGTAATTACTAACGAAAATAATGAATTAATACCAACAAGAACCGTCACAGGATGGAGAGTATGTATAGATTATAGACGATTAAATGAAGCAACGAGAAAGGATCATTTTCCTTTACCCTTCATTGATCAAATGTTAGAAAGATTGTCCGGTCATAAATTTTACTGTTTCTTGGATGGTTTTTCAGGTTACTTTCAAATCCCGATAGCACCCGAAGACCAAGAAAAGACAACTTTCACATGTCCCTATGGAACTTTTGCCTATCGACGCATGCCGTTTGGTCTATGTAATGCCCCCGCAACATTCCAACGTTGCATGGTAGCCATTTTCCATGACATGATAGAAAAAACAATGGAAGTCTTCATGGACGACTTTTCTATCTTTGGGGATTCATACGACCAATGCCTCGATAACCTTGAACGAATGCTATCCCGATGTGAGGAAACTAACCTCGCCCTTAATTGGGAAAAATGCCATTTCATGGTAACAGAGGGAATAGTACTCGGTCACAAGATCTCAAGCGAAGGAATGGAGGTGGATCGAGCCAAAATAGATACCATTTCTAGATTACCTCCTCCATCCTCCGTAAGAGCTATTAGAAGTTTCCTAGGGCATGCCGGATTTTATAGGCGGTTTATCAAAGACTTTTCAAAAATCTCAAGGCCTCTAACAAAATTACTTGAAAAAGATGCTCCTTTCATCTTTGACAAGGAATGCAATCAAGCATTTCTAACCCTAAAGGAAATGCTAGTCAATGCACCTATCATGATAGCACCTGATTGGAAGTTTCCTTTCGAAATCATGTGTGATGCTAGTGACTTTGCAGTTGGAGCTGTCTTGGGACAGAGAAAAGAAAAGCATTTCCACCCAATATATTATGCTAGTAAAACACTTAACGATGCACAAGAAAATTACACAACAACTGAAAAAGAGTTACTAGCTGTGGTATTTGCTTTTGATAAATTTCGTTCTTATCTTGTTCTTTCTAAAACTATAGTCTATACAGACCATGCAGCCATTCGATATCTCTTTAAGAAGCAAGACGCAAAACCACGTTTGATTAGGTGGATTCTACTCCTCCAAGAATTTGACATTGAAATCAAAGACAAAAGAGGAGCAGAAAATACCGCAGCAGATCATCTTTCGCGCTTAGAAGACCCAGCTTTGGAGGCAACCAGGGACGAGCAAATCAACGAGAAATTTCCAACTGAATCCCTGGAAATGGTGGAATTTAAGGAAGAACCATGGTACGCCGACTTCGCTAACTACCTAGCTAGCGGAATAGTCACAAAAGGATGGCCACATCATCAAAGAAAAAAATTCTTTGCCAATGTGAAACACTATTTTTGGGAAGATCCATATCTTTTCAAAATGTGTGCCGACCAACTCGTCAGACGATGCGTACATGGTAGTGAAGCACGAAGAATTCTCCGCCATTGTCATGAAGGTCCATACGGAGGACATCATGGTGCAGCCAGTACCGCACGAAAGGTATTTGATTCAGGATTTTATTGGCCAACCATTTACAAAGATGCCCAAAATCTTGTAAAGACATGTGATGCTTGCCAAAGAACAGGTAATATTTCTTCCAAAAACGAAATGCCACAAAATGGCATTCTTGTTTGTGAAATTTTTGATGTGTGGGGACTCGACTTTATGGGACCTTTCCCACCATCAAAAGGAAACAAATACATACTTGTGGCAGTAGATTACCTGTCTAAATGGGCCGAGGCCGAGGCACTTCCAACAAATGATGGAAGAGTAGTGGTAAAATTTCTGAAAAAATTATTCTCTCGTTTTGGCACACCTAAAGCTTTAATAAGTGATAGAGGTACCCATTTTTGTAATCATCAACTTGAAAAAAATTTAACAAGATATGGGGTCTATCACCGGGTTTCGACAGCCTATCACCCTCAAACAAACGGACAAGCCGAAGTGACCAATAGAGGGTTAAAACGAATACTAGAAAAAACCGTAGGGTTAAACAAAAAGGAATGGGCTGATAAATTAGATGATGCTTTATGGGCTTTTCGAACTGCTTATAAAACAACGATAGGTACAACCCCATATAAGCTAGTCTATGGAAAAAGTTGTCACTTGCCAGTAGAAATTGCACACAAAGCCTACTGGGCAATCAAAAATGTAAACTTAGATCTAGAATTTGCTGGTAAGAATCGATTTGGTCTAATAAATGAATTAGACGAGCTTAGGAATTATGCATACTCAAACTCTGAGATTTATAAGGAAAGAATGAAAAATTGGCATGACAAACATATAAAACCTAATGAATTTCGGGTAGGAGATTTAGTTCTTTTGTTTAATTCACGACTTCGATTGTTTCCTGGTAAATTAAAGTCTAGGTGGTCAGGACCTTTTTCCGTCACCCATATTTTTCCACACGGTGCAGTAGAAATTAAACCTCGAAATGGGCCACCATTTAAAATCAATGGCCAACGGCTGAAACTCTATCAAGGATTTATTGAGGATGAGGAAGAAGAGATCTTGCTTCAAACCGTGGAAGAATAAAAACATCATGCCTGGTAAGTTACGAACGATTGAGGCGGCGAAATAAAGCGGTAAGTTTTCTAAACCATAGCTTACGGGAAAAAGGGGCACTCACACGCGCACGAAAAAAAAAAAAAAAAAAAAAAAAGAAAAAAAAAGAAAAGAGGCTCGGCACGAGGCCGTGTCCGCTGGACACGGGGCCGTGTTCGCGCTGCAGACGGGATAAAACCCCTTTTTCAAAACAGTTTCTTCATTCCACACGCCCCGTTTCCCCACAAAAACTCTGGTTCCAGGCGATTTCTCGCGAAATTCCAACGTCTCTTACCGATCTAACAACGTCAAGGTATGATTTTGTCACTCTTAGTAGTTAGATTAGTTACTTGCATGTAGTTAATACACCACAAATTTGGGGAAAAATCTAGGGTTCTTGATGTTCATCCGGATCGAACCTAAAATTTTTGCCTAAATCTGTTTGCATTTAGTTAGATTAGTGTTAAAGGAAGTAAATACACTTGTATTGTTCATAGATTCACCCGATTTCTTACAAAAACCCCAAACCCTTGTTCTTGAACCGAAAAAGATAAAATTGATAGGGTAAACGGGTTATTTTGGGAAAAACGGCACTTAGGGTTTCATTTTCGGGGGAAACCGCACCTATTGGTTCAAAAATTTTCAAGTTTTCGAAACCGGGTCGAAAAATGGGATTTTTGAGTAACAGACCCCTGGACACGGGGCCGTGTCCGATGGGCACGGGGTCGTGTCCAGCCCGCTGTTTGCAGTTTTATCCGAAAATATTTCTGTTTCATGCTAACTTTTGGTGTATTCTTGCAGATGGCCAGGAAGTTTACTAGATTCAACGCCAACGAGCTAGATGCGAGAGCTCGATACGAGCTTCTTCAAACAAGGCCGGAGGAATACCCGAGGCAGGCATGCACAGAACTGCTAACCATGGTGAATCAAATTGACCGTTTCAACAACATTGTCACGGGACCACTCAGAGTCGCACTAACAACCCGACTCCGTTCTGTCCATGAATGCACCTTGGAATTCTACAGCACATTTGCATTCACTTCAAGGTGCGACCCGTTCGATAATGAAGGGGTGTCATTCAGGTGTGGCGGAACGAGGTATTCGATCTCCATGGCACAATTCGGGTCGATTATCGGGTTGTATGCGGAAGAGGATGCGGGAGACGAAGACAATACAGGGGGATTGAGAGAGATCGAAGACAACGAGCGCCAAGCCATGTGGGCTCAGATTGGGAAGGGTTTTACAATCCGAGCAGCACTAAGAGTACCAAGCTGAGGGATCCGCTTTACCGATACATTCATAGGCTCCTCGGCTACTCTCTTAGCCAAAGGCATGACAGTGGTGGCGTCGTTGGGTTAAGAGATTTGCTTGTCCTCCATTGCATTCACAACCGCAGGCCACTCGATGTTCCGTTCCTCATGCTCCGAAACATGCATCACAACCGCCTTGCTAGTGCACCAACTCCTATTTTCTTCGGGGGGTGGGTATACCGTCTCTTCAGACACTTCGCCCACATCCCGAGGGCATTTGAGAGGAGCCCATGGTCGGGTACGGTGGATATTCACATATGCCGCTCGATGAACCTGGTTTATGAGGCAGAAGACGGGACGGTAACCTTTCAAAGGATGCAAGGTCATGCATGGAACCCGCAAGAAGCACTTGTCCTCCCAGCTCCACAACATCATCAGTACCAATACCCACCCCACGGTGATCCGGGCCAATCATCCTCCTCGGGAGGCAGTTTTCCTAATTTTCAAAGTTTGCATGATTTGTTGCAGGAAAACCTCATGTGTACTCGGAACACCTATAACATGGCGAGCAACACCTACCACCGGGTCGGAGCTATCGAGAGAAACCTATCCGAGATACAAGACGATGTCGGATACATACGAGACCACATTGCACGCCATGGAGGGGGTGACGATGATGATGATGATGATAATGATGCCATGGAATAGGCGGGAGGAGAATAGGAGGAAGCGGTTGATGGATGACTCCCCAGGTTAACCCTTTGCAATCTTGAACAATTGATGGCCTGCGTGCCAAGTGTTAGACAATTTACTTTTCCTAACTATTTTCTGCATTTTATTTTTCTTACTTTATGCTTGGAACAATTAACTTTGGTAATGTAGGATGTTTGTATTGCTTGGTGTGGTATTAAGTGTTGAAACAGGTACAAACCAAGGCTTAGGGAGTTAAGCCTCAGCACTTTTAGGGCTAGGATGGAAAAACCGGAGGAGGAAACCTGTTTTTCAGGCTTTCAGACTGTCCACACGGGGACGTGTCCAGCCAACACGCCCCCGTGCTCACCTCCCAGACCTGCTGTTGGACAAAATTTTGTCAGACACGTGGCCGTGTTCAGTGGACACGGGGCCGTGTCTACCTTCTGTAAGTTCTTGTTACTGGCACCTGAACACAGGGTCGTGCCGACTCAACACGGGGCCGTGTTCAGTGCCCAGTAACACAAATTTTTGCTTTTTAAACACTATTTTACACATCTAATCAACCTAAAATTTTATTTTTGGGACACATTGAGGACAATGTGTAATTTAAGTGTGGGGGGGATGCTAAAACCTTGAATTTTGCAAGTCCTAAATACAAGCCTTACACAAAACTCTATTGGAACCGCTAATCACCCCAAATTTTTTCAAAAATTTCAATTTTTCGTCTTGTCTAGGTTTAACTCGGGAAATTCAAGTTCTCAAAAAGGTTATATTTTTACAAATTTACAACCGATAGCGTAGTGATAAAAAGAACCAACATAAGAAAATTATGAAAAGGCATGACAAACTTATTTAAAATTTGATTATATATACTTGATCACATAAAAACTCATTCCCACAAAAGTGAGTTTTGAGCCTTTATTGAGCACACAATTTCATATCATTTGACTAAATGCTCATTTTTCGTTTCTTGTGTGAATAGCCGCTTGGTTCTTACGACTCTAGAACTTGCCATGACAATACATTCCCGGTCCTTATCAACTTAAACCCGAGTAAGTACATGATGGAGGCATTAGGACTAACATTTTTCATTTCTACACCATTTTTTTTCTTTTTCTTTTACCACCTACCCAAAAAATCCCCCTAGTTAGCCCCTTTGAGCCTAAACCTTTTCGTTTCATCACCCAAAAAAAAAAAAAAAAACCCCTTTTCACCCACCAAAACCTTTTTCAATTTTTATTTTAGTAACAAGTGCGGTTCTTCGTAAAAAAAAAAAATATATTTTGAAGCAAAAAGAAAATAAACAAACAAAGTAATCAAAAATAACTTTGTTTGAATAAAAGCTTCAAATACGAAAACCGACACTTGTTACGCTTTTAGCCCTTTTTCTACTAACCACTAACCCAACCACCTACCTTTAACCCTAGCCAACCCTTAAAAAGTCCTCTTGATATCTACAAAGGTATAAAAGTTAAAAAGGAGGAGGATTGATTTCTTGGCAAGCCTATGGTAGGAATAAGTTCCGTGCCGCTCTCGAGTGATTCACTAAAAATACACCTTCGGCCGAGTGTGAGTGATTTCCCCGCGAGGTATGTGAACTTGTATATAAATAGAATTTTAAAAAAGGCATGTTATGCCCAAATAAGTAATTTCTTTTATGAACAGTTCTAAATAAATCATTACGAATAGGAGTGTAAATAAATAAAAATAAAATCCAAAAAGATCTTGGAAATCCCGACACTCTATAACAAGCCCAAAACCTTCTCTTCTACCTATTCCATTTGGGAGTGTAAGTCACATATTAAAGAGTTTTGCTTGAGGACAAGCAAAAGTTCAAGTGTGGGGGTATTTGATGTGTGTAAAATGCAACATATAAATTACATCAAATGAGGCATAAAACTAACCCTTTTTTAGTACTAATATTGGAAAAAGAGTGTTTTTGTCTTCCTTTTGTATTTTCAGGATTAAATGAGCTCAAAAACACAAAAGAAGCAAAAAGACAGCTAAATCCAACATAAATACAAGAAAAGGAACAATAGCGGACTGCCCAAACCCTCAACGGCACCTTCCAAAGCAAAATAGAAGAAACAGAAGGCTGAACACGCCCCGTGCTCAGCCAGCACGGGGCCGTGCCCAAGAAGCAGCAGAAAAGACAAACCTATAGAAGCTTCTATTGCCCACCACGAGCCGTGCTCAGCGGACACGGGGGCGTGCCGAAAGTACTGCAGGCGCATTAATTGTAATTGCGAATTACAATTAATGAAGAGAGAGAGTGTCAGACGGGCACGGGGCCGTGCCCAACGAACACGGGGCCGTGCCCAGGCTTCTGTTCAGCCTATAAATAGGAGTGCTTGGTTTCATTGCAACTCATCCCTTGGCACACCACCTCTCTCACACTTCATCCACCACCCACCACCATCACAACACCATCATCCACCACCATCATCCATTGTCCATCATAGAGTGTGTGGGTCGTCTCGGGATCCAAGATTGATCGTAAGAGTTCTTGACAATCAAGGCCATGTTTGCCTAAGTCTCTTACATCACTTGGTGAAGACAAAGTGTCTAGTATAATACTTTTTATTTCTAATCTTTTGCACTTTTTATTTGGTTTTGTATTAATGACTTTAATAACTAGTTACTTATGTTGAAGGTGATCTTTCCTTATCGTTTGTCCGTGGTGTCTTGGCATTATTTTACTGTCTATATAAAATAAAGGATTTTCACCATTCATATCTCCACGGTCTATATGGAGGTATGTTGGCTACCTGGTAGGGGGTTAAGGGAACGGTTTGGTAAAGGTCTTGCCATTGTCCAGCGTTTAGAGGTCCTGCAATGGACCTGGGTCAAATTTAGTAGGACCTCCTTCAATACTTCACGGTATTGGATGGCGGGGGTCCAAACTCTTTGATCCCCTCATAAGTTAACTACTATTAATACTATAACCCGGCTATTTAGGACTGTATCCCTGCTGACTCAGACTACTTAGCCGAGGGTAACGTCACCGCCAAAAGCGGGGCCTACCACAATACTGCATTAATAACTTAATTCATTATCTTCCAATAATCCACCCTTTTAGGATTGTATCCCTGCTGACTCAAACTACTGGGGTGAGGGTAACGTCGCCTTCAAAAGAGGGGCCTACTACAATAGCTAAGATAATCTCTTAACTATGTGCAAAAGTGCGGAAATAATCAAAGGTTATACTAGATACGAGTCGGAACCAAGTGATTCATCTTGTCTATCTGTTTTTATTTTTATTTTTCTTTTCAGCATTTTAGTTAGTTTTATTTTTTCTTAGTTTAAAACATTTTTCTAAACCTTTGTTTTGGTTAGACGTTGAGGATAAACCGGTACTAAAAGCTCTTGTGTCCTTGGACGACCTCGGTATCTTACCAACGTTATACTACACTCAACGATGGGTGCACTTGCCCATATGTGTGTTTAGTGTTCGTGAAATATCGTGTTTTATAAATTTAAAACTTGGCTAAAATAAGTGTTAAAAAGGGCTTAACATATACACCTAATAATAATAACACTTCGCACGCATCAACCATCCTTCACGTCAGTGTCATGTCACCACACCCTCATCCATCAACCTAATCCACCACCCGATATGGTGTGGACCATGACCTCCACCACCAATCAAAATCTCCTAATTAATTGAAATAGAGTAATAGTTGACATGGATTAAACCATGCGAACCACCAGGGTTTAGGAATAGAACGGTGTACCATGAGAATCATGTCACGCGTGACAATCAATGATCTAAACCTACCCCATAGCATAACTAAAAAGATTAGAAGTTAAAACCATTTAACTTCTTAGACTATATAAGGTCAACTATTAGGTATGAGGAACAAAATGATCAAATCATTTTCGACAAATATATTTAAAAATAAATAAAATTCACATTACCAAAAACTATTATACAAAGAATTCAACAACTGATCCACTCAATCTTCTAATTAACAAAATTCAAAACTGCTAAATCCATCACTCAAAACTTGTGTATATAGTAAGTAAACAAAATCTAATGAACTCTACCTTGATCTAAATTAAGCTTAACCGGATCGCGCAAACATCCGGGATCTTTTAGCCGGGTGAGGGCTCTCCACCTCCTCGTCGGCGAATCCGTTGAAAATATTTTCCGGCAAAGCCGGAACGTTCAAGTCAAAGCCACGTGGCTGGCTATGATTGGACGACGTAACGCCAACGGTACCTTCATAATGACACCTTTTATGTCCACCTAACGCTTGTCCAGTTTGAAAACACTTGTGACAAATGGAACACTCATGAGTTTTCCCACCACTACTAGTGGTTGTTAAGTTTGTTGCAACTAACTGTTCCACGTCAGCTCCACTAGAATTATTATTATTATTATTCTTTCTATGGCTAGCTTTGTGGCCACCAAGAGCTTGATAAGATGCAAAAGCCTTGGTACACACGTTACACTTGTAAACAAGTGTAACGTCAGCTACTGAAGGGTGAACCGATTGAATTTTGGATTCAGAAGAAGTATTGCGCGCATCGCCACGTGCAAGAAGCATGAGGCAAAGCGCTAGGTATTGTTCTTCGGTTGGTGGGGTTTCGTTACGCGGTCGTTTGGAGCGTTTTCCCTTGGTCCATGACTCCAAATAGCGGACATGGTTGAAGGAGTCTTGGCGGAATAAAGGCGCGGGTGGCGCGGTTGGAGAATTTAGAGCCTCTAGTGCCATTAAGTTGTATGTAGAAGAAAGAAAGAAAGTGTTGGGGATGGGATAGAATGAGGGTGGGTGTAAAATATAAAGGGGTGAGAGTGAGGGTAGGAAAGAAGTTGAGTGACAAGTGGTGAAAGAGAAGTCGGTTATGAGTCTTTGCGTGTTGAGGTCACTTGTGGGCGTGTAACAAACGGCTGGCTGGCTACCCAACCATCTCATAAATTAAATAATAAACAAATAAGTCTAGTGTGTATGGATTTTAATAAGATTAGAAATAGATAGATAAAGTTTACTAAAGTTTCTTTAATTTTGTTATTCAATTTAATAAGATTAGAAATAGATAGATAAACTTTACTAAGGGAGTGGTTACCTAATCGAATAGGTAAACTTCCAATTCACCTAATCACATAGCGTCATGTCAAGTCATCTAATTTGTTTATCTAATGCTCAAAAACTTTGGCGGTGGTTTACCTAATGGGGTTTAGGTAAACTATTTAAAAAAAGGAAAAATATGTGATTGGTTGAGAAGGAATGGACCCCACCACACACTCATCTCCCCCCCCCCCCCCCTCCCTCCCTCCCTCTCCCCCACTCGGTAAAGCTTCATCGAAATTGGCCAACAAATCGGTAACATGTGATCAGTATAAATGTTGGCGGTGGTCACCGAACGGTGCCGAGTGGGTTTACCGCCCCCACTCCGCTTACCCTAAATTTTCTTTAATTTGTTGTTAAATGGAACGGTGTAACCGTCGTTGTAAATAAATAAAGACAAACTATATATGGAGTATTTATAGGGTTGTAAACGAACTGAACATACACGAATAATTTATTAAGGAAATAAATGTGCTCACGAAGGGTTTGTGAATACCACCGAACGAATGTTCGTGTTTATTCATTAAGGAAATAAAAGTGTTTACGAACGGTTCTCGAACACAGATAAAGTCGGCGTAATCGATGGAGGCTAGAGGTGAATGGCGGAAGGAGCAGCGCTGAACCTAAAACCATATTTGTGGAACAGAGGTCGATAGTGTTTATCGATGTGAATATTAAGGAAGGGGAACAATGCATAAACATAGTGGGAATAGAGTTTCGTATTTTAATTGATAAGATAATAAATTAAAAAAATAAAAAAATATTAAAAAAGTTAAGATATAATAAAAGTACAAAAATATTTCATGAACAACATAAGCAAGCGAACATGAGTGAACGTTCACGAACACAATCGAACAAACGAGACCTATATTCATGTTCATGTTCGCTCATTAAGAACAGAGTTTCTTGTTCATATTCATTCATTTATTAAACGAACATCCTGCCGAACTGTTCGCTAAACGTTCGACTCGTTTACAACCCTAAGTATTTACTAAGACTGACAAAAAATTTAGAAAAAAAATAAGTCCAATCCACGTCCTCTGTCTCCTCTCTCCTATCTCCTATTTCTTCTGCATGTTAGATGAAGGTCACGATCGATGACGGCTGACATTTAAGGTCGTGTTTGGGTATGGGTCGTGTGTTGCCCTTCAAATTGGTGCATCGATGTGGGTTTTGGTCCGGTGATAGACATTAGTGTAAAAAATAGAAGTAGAATTAGTGAGTTTGTGAGATTCTCGTTAAAAGTAAAGATATTTGTTATGTTGTTATTACAAAATTATTTTAGTACTGATGTTTATTGTGATTATATTAAAGGAGTAAGTTGTATATTTAATTAACCTTTCGTTTTAGGGGCTGTTTGAGAACTTCTGAATGATTAAGTTCTGAATCAATAAGAGGTATGGACCATTAAGTGCTGAACCATTAAGAGGTTTGAATCATTAAGAGTCAGTATAATGCTTAACCGTTCAGAGGCAAATGTCTGACCAATTCAGATTAGAAGTCTTAACCATTCAGACTCAGTACAAAGCTTAACCATTCAGAGGTAAATGTCTGAACCATTCAGACATCAGCTCGCGAAACAAACAGTCTGAACCATTAAGTGCTGAACCAGTAAGAGGTCTGAACCATTAAGAGCCTCATTAAGAGGTAAACAAACAACCCCTTAGTGAATTCATATTTTCGGTAGATTTATATAAAATGATAAGTAAATATATCTTATATAACACAAAAAATCAAAAAAGCAAACTATATTTATATATAACAAAACATGAAGGAATAACACTTTCGGTAGATTTATATAAAATGATAAGTAAATATATTTTATATATATAACACAAAAAATCATAAAAGCAAACTATATTTATATATAACAAAACATGAAGGAATAACACTCCTCTTTAGATTTTTTTTTATCTTGTAATTGTTTTTGTCTTTCATTCTTTTTATCTTGTAATTCGTTTTTCTTTTTGTGTTTTACACCAAGTTGCGGAATAAGTTTGCGTTTATCTTTGCTTACATTTTACGTTATGTGCCGGCATAAGTTCGCGTATTTGTTTTTACGATTTTCTTGGTTTTGGTCGTCGTTTGCTTACTACTTAGCACGGTTTTATGTCTCTCTCATCCACTGTGAGGGTCAACATTGGGACTGGTATCGTATTCATTTTTATGGTTTTCCTCGGCGTGGCGATATAAAAATCGCTAAACACAGAGTTGTATTCGCAATAAAAAAGTTTGTTATCGTAAGCTATATCGAGTCCAGGTATCATACCGGTACCGTAATGAACCAAAACAATACCAAGCAAACAACACTGGTACCAGTACAAGTATTGTTTTATAGTTATCAATCGATGTAAAACACATGTCGATTGCTATGCTGAGTGCCGGTATTAAGCTGGTACTATAATGAACCTAATCGATATTGGCCGAAAGCCCGCCATGAAGCGTTTGAGAATCCAACTAGTTCAAAACGAAAGTCGACATAAAGTATACAAGGTCAACTATAGAGCATCTGACCCTAACTAATAAAAGTCTTTTAAAACTAAAACAACTAGTTGAACACATATGAGTTTAATTTATGACCGTACACTAATCAAAGTCATTTTAAAATTAAATCAACTATTTGAACACATATGAGTTTAATCTGTTTTATATAATGACTAGTTAAGCTATAGAACACCTCTAAAAGTTAATGATTTTATTCGGGTTATTAACCTAATATAAAATATTTTATAGTTGATCTTAACATATCACAAAACCTAATATAATATTACTAGTATTAAGCCCCTACGTTGCAGCGGTTATCATAAAACTGTATTAAGTAGTAGCAATACTATACTATTGTCAGCGACCACCAACACCGGAAAAGCTTGTAAAAACAAAATAAATAAACAAGGGAAAAAAATAACGTCGAGCGAAAAGCAGATGTAAAATCTTTGATGATTTTATTCGGGTTATTAACCTAATATAAAATATTTTATAGTTGATCTTAACATATCACAAAACCTAATATAATATTACTAGTATTAAGCCCCTACGTTGCAGCGGTTATCATAAAACTGTATTAAGTAGTAGCAATACTATACTATTGTCAGCGACCACCAACACCGGAAAAGCTTGTAAAAACAAAATAAATAAACAAGGGAAAAAAATAACGTCGAGCGAAAAGCAGATGTAAAATCTTTGAATCACACACGCTGGTTGCTGAGAAATTAAACCGAAACGTAAAACATAGAAAAAAATAACTAAGTCTATCCAGGACCCGTGTGTTGGACGAACTTATAAAACGCAGAAAAATAGATGTGAAGCGACGGGCCAGTCAACAGGAAAAAAATATACGAAAAAATGTTGAATCCCTCACGCACGTTGCGGTGTGTTAACTCACAAAATTTAGAACGAAACGAAAAACTTGGGAAAGATGAAAAGTATGGTGGACCAAAATTGAAAATAAAAAAGAGTTGGAATTAAATTGCAAAAGATGAAAACTTTGGGTTAAAAGTAAAAAAAACAAAGAGTCTAAATTGAAAAATTGAAGTTATTTATTAATTTTAGATAAAGATAAGGAGTTAATTGCCATTTTAGTCCCTGTGGTTTGGGCCATTTTGCCAGTTTAGTCCAAATGTTTCATTTTTAACATCTGGATCCAAAAAGGTTTCATCGTTGCCATTTTGGTCCAACTGACTTAACCCCATCCATGCTTCTCAGTTAGTCAAGGGGCATTTTTGTCATTTTTGGGTTTTGTTGTTTATTACTCTGTTCTATCGTTATCACCATCATCATATAACACCACCTCCACTGCAAACAGTCCCCATACATGATTCCGGAACGGCACACCGAACCCAATCATCTTTCATCTTCGTTCGCCGTCTTTCGTCATAACCATCACCTCGCACACCGTCGATCATCGTCGTTCCACACACTTAACCGCACACCGGAACCGTCACTCAACTCCGATTATCTTCATCGTCTCCGGCAGATTCCGTCGAATCACCACCTCCAATCACGACACCATCACCTTCTCCGTTTCGGTATCAAGTTCGAATTCGGGTTTCCTAAACTATCTCCGACCACTATAATCACACAACCATCATCGTCATCATCGGACATCAACCAACCTGCTACGTTCCCGTTCCGGTTACAACTTTCAACGCCGTTCACCGTGAACCTTCCACGACATCACCATCTTCATTAATCACCTCTATCCGCCTCCTCCGTCGCATCTTCTTCTCCGACGTGCTACACCGTAACACCTCCAATCACCACACCTGCCACTGATCATTTTTTAACCTGAACGCCTACGGTTACATGTCTCCTCCACACCTCCGTTCAGTAACAATCATCACCCTCGCAACCATCTTCGAGCTACTATCTCCGACCACCGTATCACCGCACAATTTCTTCTCCGGCCATCATCGAAATCCGAAACAGTGTTCACAACGTCCATCGATTATCTTCATCTCCAGTGGCTGTGGCTGAGGAAATAGGGTTTTGGTTCCAGGTGTTAAACGAAGAAGACGAACGGCGTTTTTATATGATGAAGATGATGATGATGATAGAACATGGTAATAAACAACAAAACCCTAAAATGGCACTTTAATAAAAACCTTAATTAAAATAATAGGGGAAATGACAAAAATGCCCCTTGACTAACTGAGGAGCATGGATGGGGTTAAGTCAGTTGGACCAAAATGGCAACGATGAAACCTTTTTGGATCCAGATGTTAAAAATGAAACCTTTGGACTAAACTGGCAAAATGGCCCAAACCACAGGGACTAAAATGGCAATTAACTCTAATGATAAGGATAAAAATAAGTGATATCTATATATTGGTTATTAATTAATCTATCTATACTTTCTATAAAATGTGTTATGCGTGATTTTCTATAAACCACCCGTGTTTGCACACGGGTCTCACTACTAGTACTATATAATAAAAGAAACCAATGGGAGAACTGAGGACACATGTCATTCATTGAAGCCATCTATTGTTTATAAATAATTAATAATATCAATTTAAAGATAATTATAAAATTAAATGTAATATAAATTTAAACAATTCGTATAGGAGATAATATAATACTTTAATATATTTATCAGATTTCAAAATTATTTATCCTGAAATTAAAAAAGATGTACCCTAAATATAAATTAGTATAATGTAAATGATTTATTTATTTTGGAGTTAATTACATAGGTAGTCCATGTGGTTTGCACAAAGTAACATACTTAGGTACTAATAGTTTAAAATCATCTTCTAAGGTATTAACTTTTCATTTTGTAACATTTGGAGGTATTAACTTCTAGGGTATTAACATAGTTAGTCCATGTGGTTTGCATAAAATAACATACTTAGGTACTAATAGTTTAACAAACAATTAACGTTAATACCTCCAAACGTTACAAAATGAAAAGTTAATACCCTAGAAGGTGATTTTAAACTATTAATACCTAAGTATGTTACTTTGTGCAAACCATAGGGACTAACTATATAATTAACTCTTTATTTTGTTAAACTAAAGTAGTTAATGGTAGAACCAATTTCAAAAATGTTTATAAGGGGTAAACAAAAATATTGGTTCTATACTTTTATTTTTGTGTTCAACTCTCAACTCAAATACGGCAATCACGATGTTTACGTGACATTTATAAGAACCATCACCGCAATCACCCATCCATTGTATATCGAGTATATCCGCTAGTTTTTTTAAAGATATAAATTTTTATTAGATTCATTCAACCCGTGTAATAAACGATGTTTTTTAAAGATATAACTTTTTTTATTTTTTACTATACAAAATTACATTTATGCAACTCGTGTAATACACGGGGTTTTTAAAAAATATAACTTTTTTTATTATGTAGTATATAAAATTAGATAATATGCAAAATTGCATGTTGGTGTAGATGAGGAAATCGCAAAGATATAACTTTTTATTGTTTGGTATATAAAATTACATGTGCTCAACCCGTATAACATATGAGGTTCTTAAAAATGTAACTTTTTCATTATTTAATATATAAAATTAAATGTATTCAACCCGTACAATACACTGTTCTTAAAAATATAACTTTTTTATTATTTAATATATAAAACTACATTTATTCAACCTATGTAATAAATGAGATTTTTAACTATATATTATTTTATTATTTGGTATATAAAATTACATTTATTCAACCTGTGTAATAAACGAGATTTTTAAAGATATATTTCTTATTATTTGGTATATAAAATTACATTTACTCAACCCGTGTAATACACGGCAGTGGCGGAGCTTGACCAAAAATTCCGATGGGGCGTAAAGTGATGGGTCCCAGATTTTTTTTTCCTATCGTTATGTTTCGGGTCGGGTCGGCTATCGATTCGGGTCAAGTCAAATAATAATAGTTCCAAATAAAACTAAAAAAATTCATTCATTCAAAGGACCCGTTCTTACAAATAAAAACTTGCGATTTTATTGTGTGGTGGGTAATCTAGGGTTAAACAAATAAGAGTTAAAATATATTTACAAAACTACCCATCACTTATATAAAAAGTGGTAACAAACTTTACTTTAATTTATATAATGTATAAATATTTAGGATATACAAAGTGGTAACAAACTTTACTTTAACTTATATATCGTATATATATTTAGAAAAAATAATTGGGGGGATGCGATCCTATATAATTTTTAAAATTTCTGGACGAAAAATCAGAACCTATACACTTCTAACCGAAATATTGGGGTGGGCGGGTGCACCCCCGGGCACCAAGTAATCTTCGCCTCTGATACACGGGGTTCTAATCTAGTATTATACATATTATTTCAAACTCATCATGAACAGTAAAGTATTATAATATATAATTCATGTATTTCTTTTTCTTTGTGTATAATTAATAACTATTAGTTTCCTTTCATTATATATATATATATAATTTATTCATATAGTTATTTTTAGTCTTTTCTATATTATATAATCTAAGAAAAACGTATATCACTGTAAATATTGTTTGATATTACTCAATGTTATCAGATAAGAATAAAGCACTCAGTACTTGGATTCATTTTTATGGTTTTCGATTTCGATAATATTTCCTTTATACAACTCTGTCACCGGTGATAAATGTGTATTGGTAATTGTACCATGACGATCTAAACTAATCGATACCATTCCAACATCGGTGTCTGTACTGGTGTTGTTTTATTGTTTTCGGATGATGAAAAGCACACGTTGGTTTGTATACCGAGTGTATGCATCGCACAAGTACTGTAACGAATTGAACCAATACCCATCGAATGCTCGCGGTCACATACCGCCGCAACGTGCGGAGAAATGTCCTATATATATTGTTTACGAGTGACGATGAATAGTAACTTTATTTTTATAATAATATATAGCTTTTTATCATTCTTTTATTTAATATATTATAATACTTTATTATTATATTTACTTTTAATAACATATTTTTTAACTTTTTTTTTTCCTTTTTTAAAACCATATAATATTCCCTTTACCATTTTTTAATATTTTTTTCTTTTTTTAGAACATATATTAATTTATCAATTAATTTGATACTTTTTTTAACAATTTACGTTTATAATTTTTTCCTAAAAACTTAAGTACATAGTTGTGCTTGATTTTTCCCTAATATTCCGTTATAAGTTTTGTTAAAAACAAAGTTGTACTCAAAATAAAACATTTATTTGGTATCATAAAACGGTACGATAATACACTAAATCGTTCTAATGGTTTGACAGCATGTTTTATTTTCAAATAATGTTTGTTTTACATTATCATTTGTTCGGTTTCGCCGCAACGCACGACATAGAAAAAAACTAGTTAATATTAAAAGAAATTTATTAAACAAAAACAAATAAAATTTATGAAGTTGAAGGAGATAATGCATGTGACATTATTTGAAGTATTTTATTATAAGTTAGATTAGATATTAGATATACTTACGCACATTCTTAGAAATTTCAACTATTTTATATTCTATTGAGGATACATAAAGTATTAATATCCATTTCGCTTTTATGGCAAGAAATCAGCCATGATATTAGTATCAATGAAGAGGTATGGTTCCAATTCCTTGCCTACATGGCAAGGACCACACCACCTTTCCATCATATGTGGCGCTGACATCAACGAGACCATCCAGTTCTGGAAAATATCAAGGTGGCACCAAAGATGCTCCATCCGACATAAAGGACAACACGTGTCACCAGTCATCAAGCGCCAGGTAGGCCTGCAACGGATCAAGGAGCAGTCCGACAACACCAGTACGACGTCTCCAAAATAGGCAAATGTAAGCGCGCCACGTGTACCACTACACTGATCACAGCAGAGGAGACCAAAGGGATATTCCCCTTGGTCGGACAGCTGGCGCGCAACCACAGCTGGCACTGCTGCTCCCCCCTATTTCACCCTCCGGCTATAAATAGGACCCTCCATCATCCAGGTGGAAACACATTGCTCTCTATACTCTCACACTTAACACACACAGTTTATTCTTCCTCGGAACAGTACTTATTCTCACGACGGAGCCTGGTTAAGAGGGAAACCCCCATATTCCCCTCTTAACGAGACTAACGGTGTTGCTGTTTTGCAGGACCCGAGTCATTTCCGCGAGTAAGAAAGGAGATTGAACCCACAGAAGAAATAACCCCACAGATTAACCCTAGTGTTAACCTTGTGTTTCATCAATCAAGTCCGTTTCTTTTAAAACCATACTCAAATCCAAACCATAAAACTTTATAAATAATCTCATTCCCTATATGCTAATGTCAAATGATAGAACTTTTTGATGTGTTTAATAGAATTATTAAACCATGTGCATATGTATAATGTTTGTACAAACTCAGACAATATTGATACACAGGGGCGCATCTGCGTTCAAACACCGGGTTCCCAGGAACCCATTCAATTTGTAATTCTTAGTGAAAAGAAAACGTATATAGAAAACTGAAAGAGAACCCATAAATAAATCATAGGTGAACCAACGAGCATAAATGTCCAGTGGTCGGTTAAACGTGTTGTTGCTAACCCTGACATTCCAAGTTTGAGTCCCACATCAGCCCTAATTTTTTGTTCCCATTTAGGGTTAAACTAACACTATTTTTTTTCCCATTTAGGGTTAAATTAACATTACACAACATCGCTTGCTTATAGCCGTCCACACTCCAGCCCTTCTTTTGTATAGTTGTTAGCCTTTTTCTTTTGAAAGCCTTAAAGAATGTGGCTGAATTTTGAAGTTAAGGTATAACGAGTGGTTAGACACTTGAGAGTGGCAAACTAAAAAATCAACCAATGAGAGTGTGCTATGTCAAAGTGGTAAACTATGCTCAAAAGTGTTGGCAATGGTTAGACACTTGGTGAAGTGGTAAACTATTTAAAAAAAAAGGAAAAAGTTATGATTGGAATGGACCCCACCCCACACTACCCTCTCTCTCATACCCTCCCTTCACCACTTCGGCAAGCCTACACCGATTTGGCAAACTTTTGAGTGGCAAACTATGTTGGCGGTGGTGTTACCAATTGGCAAACTAAGTTTGCCACACTTTGCCGCACCCCACTCCGTATACCCTTATGTGTGAGTCATTTGATCTCAAAAGTCAATATGGTGTGGCAGTGTGCACAGGAAGTGTTTGATTAATCTTCTCACACCATGTGTAGTGGTAAGGGTGAATAATGCCCCCACCTTTGGGCGTTTTTCCGTCATGTGGCAGTACAGTCAGCAAGGGGCATTATTGGACGTTTTTCTAAAATGGGTGTAGTGGGGATGTGAGCATTATGTTAAAGGGTGTAGAGAATTAAATAAAAATAAAAAAACCAACAAAAAAAGCTATTGGCCCAAAAAAAAAGAAGATTAAATGTGATTGGCCCTTCAAATTTGCTCCAAGCGTGATTTTAAACACGCCAAAACACAAAAACCAGCCAAACACGCCCGGGGGTGGTTCCCCGGCGTGTTTGGGCGGGATTGGGGGCAAAAAACGCCCATTACGTTCGGTCTCATAGAAGTTTCTGGTAAAAAATTACTTTTTTCAGTTCATAAATGCAACATAAAACTTAAGTTCTGTACCAACAAAGTTATAATTTTTGGAGGATTATTACCATAAAGCTTTATGTATTTGTCAATCTTTCTTTGAAAGCTTCAAAGATTGTGCCTGAATTTTGAAGTTAGTTGTGAGCCATTTGATCTCAAAAGTCTATGTACTGTACCAATCCCATCCCTAAAACAATATGATCATAAAAAAATTACTTAACTAACATGTATTCCTGTAAAGTGTTATCATATATGATATATGAATTGAAACTAGAAGAAGATTAGACGATTGCGAGTTGCCGTTCTAAAAAAATTGTAATCAAAGTATGTGATATACAAACAACCATATCAACTTGATGACATTTCAGGTCGTGTTTGGGTTGATGGGTCACGTCCAGGTTGACACAAATAATTTCACGACACGCGTTTGATTCCAAACATGTCACTTGAAAAAGCGTTTAAACACCCGGATGATCAGCATCTCAACATAAATTCCAAACAAACTATATGATGCTAAATCTGAATTTGAAAAAACAAACAAACATGGTAGTATATACAATCTGCTTAATGTCGCAACGAATGGTAACTTATGGGAGCACTTAGTATCGAGTCGGTTTAGTTATGCGACATCCTTGACGCAACTTTGAGAACATTAAATAGCGACAAAATGGTACCTCGAATCCACATAGCTCTCAACATCCCACAAAAAGGAACCAAATGTAACAGCCTCCAACACAAGTCTCCTCAACCCACCAAAGCTGATCTTAATAACCTCATCTTTAGATGTATCAACCCTTCCTTCGGGCGTAATCACAATCTCGGGCCTACCAAACAAAGCTTCGGTATGTTTCTCAATGATACTAACCGCTTCTTTAGATCTAATTGTAGCGTATCGTTGAAGTGACTCACCGTCAAACGACATCACATAGTTCCTCAACCGAGAAGATTTCAAAGCCGGCCCGGAGTTGGGGAGTTCAGCCCATGAAGTGACTTCGGGATGAGTTTGCGGGACCTGCTCGTCTCCTGCGGCTTGCTGTTGGATGTTATCATTTTCTCTGTCCAGACCTTCCGGAAGGATCCTTGTAGTTTTCTCAAGCTGGAACCGTTGGTCGACACGTTTGACGAAGTAACCGTACATCACCGAAGCTGCGTAAACCTGCCCGACTCTGAGTTTGCTGATCTCAGCGACGGATGTGGAATCACCTACACGGTTTCCAAGGATCAAGGTCAGGTGACTTTGAATCATTTCTAGAGCTTCGGGAGAATGGAGAAGCTCCAGCTTGTCGTCTTCATGGGGCCATGTGGGGGGTGAGCGTGTTACAGATGGGATTAACGAAACATTTGCATCCATGAATTTCTGCACTAACAACGCGTATAAAATCTCCTCGAGCGCCTTCTTTCTTTCATTAGCTTTCACCTCCGCTATCCTCCTATAAAAACGAGAGGTAAGAACATGCACAATATCCTGCATTAGTTTTACGCCTGTGAACGAACCAAACGTTCATGAACTGTTCGTGAACTTGTTCGGCGTTAAGCTCGCTTAGTTAATAAGCGAACATGAACACACGTTATGTTCGTTCATTTATGTTCGTGAACGTTCATTTATGTTTGTTCGTTTAACTTTTTGCTATATCAGTAGTTATATTCATATAAATACAAACATAAAAGAGGCTTCCTAACTACTGATTTAAACATATCTTAATAGTAACTGAGTTTTCTAGTAATAAAATAGGACCCCCAATTGAACTTATCGTAATTCATCACTTATTTGTTAATTATATAAAAAAAACTATTTATAGTGAGTATGTATGAACCCTAATTTAGATGTGTTTACGGATGAATTATAATGCATTAGACTTGTTCATTTGTGTTCATTAATGTTAAATTGTGTTCGTTTATATTTCTTCAATTGTGGTCATTTTTATTTATGCTTGTTTATGTTTATTCAGTAATGTTCATTTAAGTTTGTTTGTTTACGTCCGTTTGTGTTCATTTACACTCATGAGCTGTCCATTTAGGTTTTAAATGAACGAACACGCACATGCCCATTTTTAACTAACAAACACGAACAAAAAAATGTGTTCGATTATATGTTCGTGTTCGGCTTAACTTAAATGAACAAACACGAACATGCCTTTGTTCGTGCTTGTTCGGTTCATTTACAGGCCGAGTTTTACAATAATAACTTAACAAATGCCAACAAATCACCAAATATTCAGTTATTCACTCACTTGTACAAAACAAGATCGGTGCTTGCAGCAGAAGGTTCTTCATTTTGCTTCTCGGCATCACGATCAGTTTGAAGCTGCTCAAGCTGCTGATCAACTGCTGCGGGTACCAGATGCGGGTGGCTAATTAGGATCTGTGAAAGGAACTGCCCGATTGGAGACTCGAGTTGGAGTGGCGCGATTGGAGCAGAGGGTTCAGTAGAATCGAAAGATGATGAAGCTCTGATTACACTTCGCTTCTTTTCACTTTGAAAAGATACACTTCTGAGTCCCGCTCGGGGGTGAGAAAATGAAGGGAATCCCTGCTGAAACAACCAATAAATAAAAAGATTATATCTTTGAAGTTAGAACTAATGATTGTAGTTGTTGAGATTCAAGATGATGTTTAAGGTTTAGTGGTTGTAAAGATTATGTGTAAGATTATATCATCAAAGCTGAAAATTGGTATGTTACATGGTTTGATGAGGTCTTGTAGAAAAAAACATAAGTTTATGTGCGAAACTATTACATATTAACATAATCGATCTATCTACTACTGACTAAGAACCGCAACCTACTAAACACACTAAACGATTACATAACATTCATAGATATGATTCAACTTATTGAAAATGTAATCAGTTGTTTACTTCTAACATTCATAAATTATGATTCAACTTAACCTCATGTCATGTCATGCTTCATACGAACACCATAACCATGATTCAAACACTTACAAACATACAAAAATTAGTCTAAACCTCAGGCATATTCTCAACTATATACCACATCTCCCCACCGAACCGATACTGACCGTACAACATCGGTACCTGTACATGTATTCATTTTTATGGTTTTAAGTTTCGGTACTAGTCAGCTATGTAGTTAATAACCCGATATATCACCGATATATCAGTGATATATTGGTTATCAGTCCCCTGCCGAGATATCGGTGCAAACTATCGGCACCGATAATATCAGCGATATTGACCGATATATCACCGATTTTTTTCCGATATAGGTACCTTTCTTCTTATTTCTACCGTTTGCCTTTCTTCTTATTGCTGCTATTAAATGTTAGTGTTTTAAGTATTAGTCAATTAGCGTTTTAAGTATTAGTCAGTTCCTACTTGCTACAATTGTTAGTGTTTTGCAAGTTGCAAAAGGTTAGTTGTTAATGGTAGGAGAGTAAGATGAATTGTTAGTGTTAAATTGCTATATATATATATAAATTTTGCATGATATTAAACTTACCGATATCCCACTGCGATAACCTGTCCCTCAAATATCGGTTCTTGACCGATATCCGATATTTTACCGTATTAACTACTTAGCTAGTCAGTTTCGCTATTTTTGCACTACCAGTACCGAACCAGTACCGCCATTATCAATATCATATTCGGTTTGTGTTTTTACTCATTTTCGGTTCCGGTATTTTCAACACCAATACCGGTACGTTACCGATTTCATCCCTAGTTTTCTTAATTCCTTTTGTATAACACAAAATTCAAATCAACTTTCCCTTCAATTTTTATCTCCAAAACCCTAATTCACAATTCACAAAGATAACTTGTTCCACAAGCAACATAATTCTCATCTAATTTCATTTAATTTAACAATCAACAAATTTCAAAAACTCCAGTAACAAACAGCATAAATGTAGTAGTAAATACCTAAACACAACATAACAGAAAAATCACCACACAGATCGACATAATCTTTCAAATTCTCTTAAACTACGAGCTAGCACATGAATATACCTTATTCAAAACAGTAGCAAACGCGATAGAACGATTGTGATAGCGTCCTGAACCGGTTTTATTCGACGGTCTGATGCAAGTACCGAATGAAGATTGGATAGCAGTTGCTGTTTCCATCTGTGATGGAAGAATCTGAAACCCTAGATACTGAATCTGTAAGCAGTTGTGAAGAATGAAGATTGTGCGAAAGGTATGTAGATAAATGGGATGATGAATAATTTCTAAACAAATTAAGACAAAATAATAAAGGGTGTAGATACAATAGAAAGTTTATTTGGTTAGGAAGGCTAGGAAGTGATCTTGACCATCCATTAAGTTAATCAAGGGCTAAGATTAAATCAGGGAAATTGAAAGAAAGAAAAGAGGCGCGTGAGTTTGTTCAAGGGCATTCTAGTCAATCCAAGCCAATAGTTTTTCTCTCCTCCAATTCCCCCCATTTTTTAAACGTTAATAACTCTTTCATACGACATTATTTTTTTTTATAAAAATTGCACCAAAAAAACGAGTGTTTTTTATCTTTAAAACAAGTATACTATTGCTATATTTAAAAAAAAAATTAAACCCAGTTGTGTAAAACGCAATAGAAAAACCACCAGTTACGTAAAACGCAATGAAAAAAAAACCTAAAAAATGACATTTTTCTAAAACGCAATGCACCAAAAACACAAAGAAATGACTTATTTGTAAAACGCAATGGCCAGAAAACACAAAGAAATGTCTTATTTCTAAAACGCAATGGACTGAAAACACATAAAAAAGTGTTTTACCTAAAACGCAATGCACAAAAAACACAAAGAAATGTCTTATTTGTAAAACGCAATGGCCAGAAAACACAAAGAAATGTTTTATTTGTAAAACGCAATGGCCAGAAAACACTTAAAAATGTCTCATTTCTAAAACGCAATGACCTAAAAAAACAAAAGAAAGTGTTCTCTGTAAAATGCAATGGACTGAAAACACCTAAAAATGTGTTTTACCTAAAACGCAATGACTAAAAACACTTCAAAAATGTGTTTTACCTAAAACGCAATGACTAAAGATACTTAAATATGTGTTTTTTCTAAAACGCAATAGCCAGAAAACACATAAAACTCTCTTATTTCTAAAACGCAATGGACACATAAAACTATTTATGAACTGTTTGTGAATTGTCTGTGAACTGTCTGAATTTTCTACGAATTACTGTCTTAGAAATGAGCCAATTTCTGGAAAATTAATTTTTCTGATGCGTTTTTAGTACAGCAATTTAATCGAAAAAAGGGGCTCTGCCCCTTGGACCCCGCCAGGGACTGCCGCCCCTGGGACCCCGCTACCAGGGGCGCTGCCCCCGGACCCCCGCCAAGATCGTAAAACGCAATGACTAAATCAAAAAACCATATCGTAAAAATAAAATTAAAGAATTTCTTACATGGATCGAAGTGATTTCTTCAACAATTGACGATTTTTGAATGATTGAAACACTTATCAGCTATTGAATCGAACAAATTGAGTGATTATCTTCAAAATCACCAGAAAAAACGAGATTTTGAATGAAATTAAACTGGGTTTTCTTCGTAAAAAAGCTGAAGAACACGTTGATCGGATGGTTGAATCATTGATTGATGACGAAAATCACACTATAATGTAGTGATTATTGAGATAGTAAGTGAAGAAAATGTTGGAGATTGTGGGTTTTGAAAATGGTGGGTTTTGAAGTAACTGGGAAGAAGAAGGAAGAAGAAATGATGAGATTGACTAAAATACCCTTTCTCTTTATTTTAAAAATTGCCACATGTCATAATCCTATGGCTTCCTATCCTTCCTAGCCAAAATTAACTTCCTATTTGATCTTTTCCTATGCCAAAATTTACTATCATAGTTTAAGTAAAATAATAAATACTAAAGCAATGGTAAGATTGTAATTTTGAGTTTGAGGCAAAACCGTAATTTGTCATGACCAATGAGCGAGTGCTAGGCGGTTGTCTGGCACGAATAAATATTACATTGAGTCTACTAATTAAAAGAGAACACTAACATAAGTTTGCTAAAAAAACGAAAACGATGGCAAGACTGTAATTTTGAACTGAGGAGAAAATCGTAATTTTGACTAGGGGTAAAATCGTAATTTGTCAAACGTTACTACGATGGCAAGACTGCAATTTTAAACTTGGGCAAAATGATAATTTTGACTGGGGTAAAATCGTAATTTGTCAAAAGCTGCTACAACGATGAGAAGACTGTAATTTTAAACTTGGGGAAAAATGATCATTTTGACTGGGAGTAAAATCGTAGTATGTCAAAAGCTACAACGATAGCAAGACCGTAATATTAAACTAGGGTAAAATTGTGATTTCAAACTGAGACAAAATCATAACTGATGGCAGCTCCCTTTGTGATGGAATGGAATGGATGGGTGCCTAAGAAAGTTAATATTTTTGTGTGGAAGGCTGAGAGGGATCGGATACCGACAAAAGTGGCGTTGAGTAATCGGAATATCGATGTAGGCACATTGACTTATAGCTTTTGTGGCGAATATGAGGAATCAAGCGAGCATTTGTTTACTTCATGCCAGTTTGTGACGGTAGTGTGGCAGTTTGTTAGCACATGGTGTGGGATATCGCCTATTTTTGCGTTTTCAGTTCGGGATTTGCTCCTCATTCACAAAGGTGCTAATCTGGGCCGGATAAAAAACAAAGTGTTGTCCGGGATCATCATGACGGCATGTTGGTGCGTTTGGAAGGCGAGAAACGATCTCATCTTTTTCTAACAAGGAGATTAGTCCGGCCAAAGTGATTGAAGACATAAAATCGCTTGGGTACTTGTAGATTAAAAATAGATCTTTATGTAAATCGATAGGTTGGTCGGATTGGTGTAGGTTTTGTTTGTAAGCGGTGTTGTTTGTTTGGGCCTAGCGTCTTGCTAGGTGCCGGTTTTAAATGAAAGTTGCCGTTCAAAAAAAATATATATACAACACAATTGGTCACATATGTGGGTTGATTCATACCCCTTAATTATCACACAGTTTTACATTCAGCCCTAGTTTTTTATAGTTCTAAAATACTTTGGTGATTTGTAATTAGTTTTGAAATAAAAAGTGGAGAGATAACGTAAAAAGTCCACAATTATAAAAGGGTTTATGATTTATAAATCTTTGTAATATGGAGTTTCTCGGACTTAACTTGTTAAAACAAACATGTATTTAATATTCGTTTTTAAACCTACACTCCAACACATTCTCGGTTTTTAGAGGCGATTGTGACATATAATTATTCTTAGATGTAAATCATAAGGGTGGAGGGTATGGTTAATCACTCTAGGGTGATTGAGTGAAATCCTACCCAATAATATTATGTCATGTCAACTCCTCATTCCACTCCTCATTTTGCACTCAATAAGGGGGTATGGTTAATCACCCTAGGGTGTTTGAGTGATTCTCACTTTTGATTGGTTGTTCTCTCCTCTCTCCTCTCTCTCTCTTCCATCACTCTCACTCAATCAATTCGGTGAACTATCACCGATTTCCATTCTCTCTCTCCAAGTCACCGATCATCTTCATCAACAAGGTATAGTCACCGATCGGTGACTATAAGTCCCCGCTCAAGTCCCCGCATATTATACCCTGTACCCTAACAAGTGCTACATATTTTGGACCAAAAAGCAAATAATGTTCTAGATATATTTCTAACTAGAATTGATTCCCCGCGTTGCGAGACGTTTTTTTAACGTGATTTGAGCGTGCTGATTTTTTTTTAATTCTTTATCGATCAAAACATAGACCAATAGATAATGTCAAAAAAATAAGCACGAAAACGTATTATATCTGACATTACCCATGAAATGTAAAGTACTCGAATTTATACCCTCAAATGAAGAGGTATTATATTGGACTTGATTTTTTTCCAAACCAAATTTATGTCGAAACGTATACCAGCTGAAAACATCCATAAAATAAGCATGGAAATGTATTATATTTGACATGAATCGCTTTTGAAAGTTACGTCAAAACGTAAACCAACTTGAATTTATACCGACACGTATATAAACGTCAAATCGTATACCAACTGAAAATGTCCATAAAAATAAGAACGAAAACGTATTATATTTGATATGACTTGTAAAACATAAAATAACTCAAATTTATACCGTCTAATGAAAGCGTAACCGACTTGTTTTCAAACAAAATTTAAGTCAAAACGTAGACCACTTGAAAGCATCCATGCAAATAAGCACGAAAACGTATTATATTTTACATGGCTCATTTTGGAAAAATATTACGTCAAAACATAAAACAACTTGAATTTATACCGACACATACATGAATATAAGCACGTAAATTCTTGAGGGTTAAAATAACATTTTATAAAGTTAAGAGGTGAGGTTTACAAAAGAAAAAAAAAACAAAAATATCAAGTTTTTGCTGTAGCTTGCATGTTTTTTTATATAATAACAATAGCTAGTATTAAGCCCCCCCCCCCCCCCCCCCCCGCGGTTGCGGCGGAGGTGTAAATCGTGTCAAGTAGCACCAATGCTATATCCGACCAGCAACACCGAAAAAATGGGTAAAAACAAAATAACAAAAAAGGAAAAATAACACCGAACGAAAAACATACATAAAAACATTGAACCATGCATGTTGTGTCGTGTTAATGCGAAAAAATTATACTAAAACGTAAAATATAGAAAAGAATAACTAAGTCGATCTAGGACCCCGCTCATTGCGACGAATCTGTCAAACAGGGAAATAAAGACGCATTGTGACGAGCCTGTCAAATGGAAAAAAAATAGACGAAAAAACATTGAACCCACACGCATAGTGCGGCGTATTCACTCGCAAAATTTAGAACGAAACGTAAAACAAAAAAAATTAAAAAGATGAAAAGTATGGGGGATCAAATTTGAAAACAAAAAAATATTAGGGGTTAACTTGCAAAAGTTGGAAAGGTTTGGTTAAGAGTAAAAAAAAAATCAAAGAGGTTAAAATACAAAAAAAAATGAAAACCTTTAAATTAAAAATGAAAAAGCCAACTTTTTTCTAAAAATCTCCCCGTGCTTAGATTACAACATTATAAAGCAGTAACATGTTATTAATTTACAGTAGGAAAATAAAGTGATCCCAAAGTTTAAACTAAATTTCATCATGGTCACTCACTTCGCTTTGGATCTAGAATTTTTAAAAAGTAAGCACGTGTTAAAATCATGTACCATAAATCCTTTTGTATAAAACTAGTAGATGCCCCGCCCGCGTTGTGAGGCGATGGCCGAATAATTCTCAACCAATTAAAAAACACTACTATAATTTTGCTAGGGGTAAAAAACAAAAACGATGATAAGACCGTAGTCAACCAATTAAAACAAAAAACCTTTATAGTTTTGCAAAAAAAAAAAACTAAAACGATGGGAAAAACGTAATTTTTAACTGCGGGCGAAATCATAATTTTAATTCGGGGATAAATCATAAACTAAATGGACCAATGGGGAAGTGTCAGGAAGCTGCCGGCATGACAGTAATTTTACACTGGGGGCTAAATCGTTATTTAACCAGGAAAACAAACAAAAACGATGGGAAATGTAAATTTAAGTTGAGGGCAAAATCGTAACCTGGATGTGAGAAAAAAAGTAATGGCGAAAGTATCAATTTATACGGGGCAAAATCGTAATTTTGAGCCGATGGGAAAATTAGAATTTTTAGCCGGGAGTAAAAGCGTAAATTTATTTTTGAGTAAATTTCAAATTTCGTCCTTTATGTATGTCTAAAATATCAAATTATGTCCTTTGTCTTTAATATCTTCAAGAAACATACTTAATGTTTGCAAAACCAATCAGGTTATGTCCTTTACCCTAAACCTGGTTTGTTTTCCCAGTTAAGTCAGGTCATGTGAGAGGCACATGAGGGTATATTGGTCATTTTACCCTAACTATATAAACAAATGTCTCTTCTTTTTGGCCATTTGAAAACCCTAAACAACTCAGCACACAACTACAGAACCATTTGCTCTCTCTCCCTCGTTCACTCACTGATGACCGGCGACCAGAGCCAAGTCCGACGGTGCTCCGGCGACTCTTCGTCCTTGAAAAGCACCTCCGACACCCCTTTCTCCTCCCTGACAACACCCCAAACCCCCTCATTCTTTGTCTCCGGTGAGACTCCTCAGGCGGCGGCGTGGTTTCACAGCAGTGGTGGCTGAGGTAGAGAGAAGAAATTGAGAGAAAGGAGAGAGGTAGAGAGAAGAAATTGAGAAGATGAAGAGGATCAGTGGTGGCTGATACCGTCTCCGACGGCGGGGATTGTTCTTCAGGCGACCAGAACCGCCGAAATTGGGGTTTGTTTGGGGTTAGTAGGTTAAATGTAGATTAGGGTTTGAATTTTGTGGTGGTGTTCAGATTTGTACATATTCAGATCTGAATATGCAGGTTGGGGTTGGGCGGTGGTGGAGGTTTGTGCAGCGGTGGTGATGATGGAGCTATGGCGGTTGACGGTGGTGATGGTGTTGCAGGTGAAGTGGTGGCGGTGGCAGATCTGTGGTGGTGGCGGTGGTGGCGGTGGCAGCTGGGTTGTGGTGGTGGGGTTAGGATAGTTAGAGAGAGAAGGAGAAACATTTAGTCTGCATATATTTATTGTTTTTGAGGTGTACGGCGGTGGTGGTTGGTCTGCTGAGGTGTACGGCAGTGGTGGTGGTGGTCTTGCAATGAGAGAGAGAAAGAAAGCTGGTGTGTGTGAGAGAGAGAGGGTGTGGTGGCAGGTGAATGTTGAAGATGATTATGATTATTAATTTTAGAGTAAATTACAAAAGACAGGGTAAAAAGACTAAAATACCCTCATGTGGGGTCCATTAGGTCAGATTTAACCATAAAAACTAACTGTGTTAGGGCTAAAGGACATAACCTGATTGGTTTTGCAAACATTAAGTATGTTTCTTGAAGATATTAAAGACAAAGGACATAATTTGATATTTTAGACATACATAAAGGACGAAATTTGAAATTTACTCTTTATTTTTAAGCGTGGGAAAAAACATAACTTTGAACTGATGGCAAAATCGTAAATTTAAGGGAAAAAAACTAATGGCAAAATTGTAAACTGAAACGGGTCAAAATCGTAATTTTTTACCAGGGGCAAAATTGAAATATTTAGCTGGGAGCAAAAGCGTAAATTTATTTTTAAGCGGGGGCGAAAACATAAATTTAAAATGATGGCAAAATCGTAATATTAAAGGGGGATAAAATCGTAATTTTGTTGGGCCAATAGGGGAGTGCCAGGCAGCTGCCTGGCACTATTACCCCTGCCGCCCTTTTTGCCCAATTGAAGGCCTGTACTATTGAATTCTGACGTCACGATCTTGTGATTGTAGTAGTTTAAATATTATTACGTTTTCAGATAACTACTAAATTGTAAAATGAAAAAAAAATTTGGTGGCCAAAATGAAAAGCAATGAAAGTTTACTGGTATTAACAACTTACTTTTTTATATATATACTTATTATTCAAGGATTAAACTCTAATTTACGCAAAAGCTGAAACCCATCTATGGTCAAATAAGAACTACTACTCCATTCACAAATCAATTTAGCACTGCACCTCCAAAGAAAATAACAAGTACTTTTATATACAAAGTTTTTTATTGAAAAAACTTATTTATCAATCCAAAGAAAATAACAAGTACTTTTTATATAGAAGTTTTTTATTGAAAATATTTATTTATCAAAATCAATCATATAAATATACAACCTTTTGGTTTACATCAATATAGATTAGAGAAAAACTAACAATAATTTTTATTTTTGAGAAATGTGAAGTAGGTGTAAAGAGATGCTGTTATAAAATAGGTGTAGAGAGATTATCTATATTATAGCAATAGTTTTTTTTTTCTCCAAATAGAGTAATGACATTCTCATCATTTTTCATGTTTTTTAATCAAAATATGATTTTTATAAGTTTTGCATTTTTGTTATATTTAAGAATGTCTAAGACTTATATGTAGTTAAAAGTTATTGCTAAAGTAGATCAAATACAAATGTGTCTTAGGTGAAAAAAAAAATATTCTTTTTTTTTAATTTTTTTTCCACTCTACTCAAGCATGATCTTTAGTTGTAATCAGTGGCGGACACATGAATTATTTGCTGAGGGTGCGGATGAGGTCTTCAACTATATTTTCAAGGGGTATGGTCGTGTTTTTTTACCTAAAATATATACTAATTTTTTTTTCAAAGGGTGTGGCCGCCCACCTTGGCCAAAGGGTGGGTCCGCCAATGGTTGTAATAAAATAATAATA
This sequence comes from Helianthus tuberosus, assembly GCA_030545235.1. Taxonomy (NCBI): domain Eukaryota; kingdom Viridiplantae; phylum Streptophyta; class Magnoliopsida; order Asterales; family Asteraceae; genus Helianthus; species Helianthus tuberosus. The sequence goes on along the minus strand of CM060412.1, from coordinate 12,770,312 downwards.
ATATATTTCTTGTATTTACTCTAGTAGAGTAATCATAATTACTCTAAAGTGATTATAATTACTTTACTAGTGTAAATACACGATTTTTTTCTAAATTTTGTGACTAAAATACGTGCTTGATAAAATAGGAAAAAAATTCATAAAAAAATTTCTTTTTCACTTCTCACGTTTAGTATATTAAGTTCATTTGTACAATAACCTTACTCTATAAATATATATTATTTATTTACAAATTCGGAAGAATATATGGTGAGAAAAGACGATGCCATGGTCTTCTTTATAACATTTGATAATTAGTATTTAAATCTTTAAATTATAAAACTTAAACTTGACGTTATGTAAATACGAATAAAACAAAAAAAAAAAAAACTTAAACTTGACGTTATGTAAAAACGAATAAAACAAAAAATGTGAAAATAATAATAATAATAATAATAATTGAAAAATAGAAGGAAAAGATAAAGGAAAATAACTGATGGCTGAATAACGTGGCACGCGTCCAAGTTTGAACGAGACGCTTGAGTATGTGGCTCTTGTTGGCTGTTGCCTCTCCTGTTGTGGTCGGTGTTTTCTGTGTTTTTATTAACGAACAACGAATCCTCTAAATGAGTTACTGGTAAAATTTACTACATCGAGATACACCCGTCTTCGAATCGGGGAAAATCATCACCTAGGGCTGAAGCCCGTGAACATTCGCCAGTTGAAGAATCGAACTAGCGACGATCTCCACCTATTCGTCTGGGCTCCTATCACCACCAAGTGCCGCAGAAAATAATGTGGGGGAGGGGGGGCAGGTGATGAAACAGTGAGGGAGGTTAATTCACTGGTCTCGTCAAGTAGGGTTAAACCCTTCTTTCCGAGGATCGGTGGCTGGATCGTCCGCTGGTCTATCTCTTGCACAAGGGAAATAAACCGTGACTCGTAACAAGGAGGATGGGGTGGGGGGTACTCCTTGTTACCACTCTCCGGCGTGAGAATCAGTAATTTGCTTGTGAAGCAAAGTGTGTGATAGTAGTAGTAGTGAGAGAGTTGAGAAGAGATACCTCAAACTTGGATTGGGATGGGTATTTATAGCCAAGGAGTGAAGGAGGGTAATTGAGTAGCTAGACTGACACGCGCCGCCCTTATGCAGGTGTGTCAGTCTTGTCGGTTGTGGAGGTGAAGCCACGTCCTACTGCGGTGTCAGTCTGTTGCTTACGTGTGGCTGACAAGCGACTGTCATTGGCGCCACTTGCACTGTGGTGTCAGTCCCACTTGCCTCGTGGACAGGATGCGGTGCCGCGCCGCATCGCTGCTTGCGGTAACTGCTGTTGTTTCCGCGTTCTCACTATGGCCAAGACTGTGGGGTGCGGTGCTAGGCCGCATCGCCACCCGTGGGGACTGTTGTTGTTGTTTAGATCCCTTGTCGTGACGAAAATGTTCATAGGATGCGGTGCCAGGCCTCATCGCTATGTGCACACCCATTTTCTTACACAAGGTAAGTCTTTTTATCACTTGACATATTAGATTCGACCGCTGTGTTCGCGCGTGCTCGCACAGACACAGATAAGTTCTTGTCGGTGGGGGTTTTTGGTAAGGGTAATGGTCACTCGCAGCCATGTTGGTGCGAGATCTGGGACCATATCCCTTCATGTCCCCCCAGTCTAATGTTGTTTCCTCATGCAAGTTGCATGTGGGAGGAATACTGGACTATGTGGTTGAGTGGGTACTTTGGAAGCTAGAGAAGATTCTAGGCCAGGCTGGTGGCTCCTGCTTCAAGTAAATCAATCTGGGGATCTGGTAGAGTCGTGTGACGTCTCTTCCGTACCGGTGAGCAAGTTCCGTCTGATGCAGAATTCTCAGCCGAGGATTTTGATCCGATAGTACGGTCTACCTTTTTCTGATGTCATCAGGGTTGGTTGCCACCTGTTGGTGTGCCGAACCAACCTTTGAGACGGTGACTAAAGATGCAGTGGCCGTAACTCTAGTTGTAACCTCTGCGGTAGCGGATGCAATGCTATAAGTGCCTTGCTCTCGGTTTATGTTTATAAACTTGACATGAAACGATGATCCCTATTTTGTGGGGTGTTCGTGTTCTTACAGTTTAGCTCTCAGGTAACCGCACGTCCTTTGCGGTTACCTCGTTCCTTTTCATTGTTGGCCATGTTTGGTCGAACAATGTGAATCGTTCACTTGAACCATGGGCAAATAAACATGGTCATAGGCATGGTAGTGCCCACCGTTGTTTATTCTATGCGGTCCATAGGTGGGCAAACAAAGTCATAAGCAGACTTGTTATCACTGTTGCTTGGTGATGCGTGTGAAGTGTTATATATATTAGGTGTGTATTTTAAGCCCTTTAACACTTATTTTTAGCCAAGTTTTATATTTATAAAACACGATATTTTACTAACACTAAACACACATATGGGCAAGTGCACCCATCGTGAGCGTAGTATAGTGTTGGCAAGATACCGAGGTCGTCCAAGGACACAAGAGCTTTTAGTACCGGTTTATCCTCAACGTCTAATCAAAATAAAAAGTTTAGAAAAATGTTTTAAACTAAGAAAAATAAAAACTAACTGAAATGCTGAAAATAAAATAAAAAGAAAAACAGATAGACAAGATGAATCACTTGGTTCCGACTCGTATCTAGTGTAACCTTTGATTATTTCCGCACTTTTGCACTTATTTAAGAGCTTATCTTAGTTATTGTACTAGGCCCCTCTTTTGAATGTGACGTTACCCTCACCCCAGTAGTTTGAGTCAACAAGGATACAATCCTAAAAGGGTGGATTATTGGAAGATAATTAATTAAGGAGTTAACTGCCATTTTCGTCCCTGTGGTTTGGTCACTTTGGCCATTTCAATCCATTTTTCAAAAATGCGCCAATTTCGTCCCCCACGTTCTGGAAAGGTGTCATTTCAGTCCAAAAATCATAACCCAGTTAAGTCAGTTAGTAAATAAGGACTGATTGTGTAAATTTGTAACATAAAGGACCATTTAAGTAAATATTAACCACCACCACCACTAGCCCTGCCACCACCACCACTCCGCTGCCACCACCAACGCCACCACAGCCCTGCCACCACCACCACTCCGCTGCCACCACCACCACCGCCACCGCCACCGCCAGCCCTGCCACCACCACCACTCCGACTTTCTCCCTCTCTCGTCTGATATGATGATGAACCGGCTGTGGTGGCGGTGGTCCCAGTCAAGTTACATCAACGGGAAACTTTTTACAGACCAGAGGAAGCCGGTAATGGAACTGCAGTGTGAAGATGGTTATACCATTGCATCCATAGAGTTTGCTAGCTACGGAACCCCTCAAGGCAGCTGCCAATCATTCTCCACAGGCAACTGCCATGCACCAACTTCATCTTCCATCTTATCCAAGGTAACATAGACACAGGCACATTGTTATTTCACTTATTTGTCATGATGTAACATGTGGGGTATTGGTGGCAATCTTGGCCCATTTACTTATGAACCGTCGATTCAGGTCATGTTTGATCTATTTAGAGTATTATTAGAAGAAAAGAACTAAAAAATAAAATAAAAAAAGGTTAAATGGGCCAGAAATCGGCCAAAGTTTTACTTTGTTTTCCATTTGTTAGGAGAAGCAGTATAACAGCATGAAAGCTTGTTGTTGATTTTGTTGACAGGCCTGTGAAGGAAGAAATAGGTGCAAAATAGAAGTCTCTAATTCTGTATTTGGAGACCCATGCCCCATGACTGTAAAAACCTTGGCTGTTAAGGCGAGATGCGAACCATCATTGTCTTCATCATGGTACACCAGATTATCAGAAATATGAGATCAAGAAACACAACTGCAAAAGATATATTATTTTCAAAATGATGCATTTTTATAACTAAACGATATAGTGGGAGTTCCATGCGTTTTATATATGCTCTTTCGTTTCACTCATTCAGCCCGTCATAGATAAAACATAAATTGTAGAGTTAACTGCCATAAATTGTAGATAAAACATAAATTGTAGAGTGGTGGTGGCAGCGGAGTGGTGGTGGTGGCAGGGCTGTGGTGGTGGCAGGGCTGTGGTGGCGGTGGCGGTGGTGGTGGTGGCAGGGCTGTGGTGGCAGTGGCGGTGGTGGTGGTGGCAGCGGAGTGGTGGTGGTGGCAGGGCTGTGGTGGCGGTGGTGGTGGCAGCGGAGTGGTGGTGGTGGCAGGGCTAGTGGTGGTGGTGTTTAATATTTACTTAAATGGTCCTTTATGTTACAAATTTACACAATCAGTCCTTATTTACTAACTGACTTAACTGGGTTATGATTTTTGGACTGAAATGGCACCTTTCCAGAACGTGGGGGACGAAAATGACGCATTTTTGAAAAATGGACTGAAATGGCCAAAGTGACCAAACCACAGGGACGAAAATGGCAGTTAACTCTTAATTAAGTTATTAATGCAAATTATGGTAGGCCCCTCTTTTGGAGGTGAGGTTACCCTCGACTAAGTAGTCTGAGTCAGCAGGGATACAGTCCTAAATAGCCGGGTTATAGTATTAATAGTAGTTAACTTATGAGGGGATCAAAGAGTTTGGACCCCCGCCATCCAATACCGTTAAGTATTGAAGGAGGTCCTACTAAATTTGACCCAGGTCCATTGCAGGACCTCTAAACGCTGAACAATGGCAAGACCTTTACCAAACTGTTCCCTTAACCCCCGACCAGGTAGCCAACATACCTCCATATAGACCGTGGAAATATGAATGGTGAAAATTTTTTATTTTATATAGACAGTAAAATAATGCCAAGACACCACGGACAAACGATAAGGAAAGATCACCTTCAACATAAGCAACTGGTTATTAAAGTCATTAATACAAAACCAAGTAAAAAGTGCGAAAAGATTAGAAATAAAAAGTATTACACTAGACACTTGTCTTCACCAAGTGATGTAAGAGACTTAGGCAAACATGGCCTTGATTGTCAAGAACTCTTACGATCAATCTTGGATCCCGAGACGACTCACACACTCTACGATGGACAATGGATGATGGTGGTGGATGATGGTGTTATGGTGGTGGTGGGTGGTGGGTGAAGTGTGAGAGAGGTGGTGTGCCAAGGGATGGTTTGAGCTTGAGCCAAGCACTCCTATTTATAGGCTGAACAGAAGCTCGGGCACGGCCCCGTGTCCACATCCTTCTCTTTCTTCATTTAATGCAGCTTTGTCTTATTAGTTGACCACGCCCCCGTGTCTGTTGAGCACGACCCCGTGTGCAGAAGAATCTTTGTACTATGAAGATTTTCCTGGATTGTGCGAATCTTATAGTTGACCACGGCCCCGTGTCCGCTGAGCACGACCCCGTGGTGGGCAATAGAAGCTTCTACTACTTTGTCTTTTCTGCTGACACTTGGGCACGCCCCCGTGCTGGCTGAGCACGGGGCGTGTTCAGTCTTCTGTTGTCTTGTTTTGCTTGGGAAGTTGCTGTCATGGGGTCGGGCATGTCACGTCTTGTTCCTTTTCTTGTATTTATGTTAGATTTTGATGTCTTTTTGCTTCTTTTGTTAATTTGAGCTCATTTAATCCTGAAAATACAAAAGGAAGACAAAAGCACACTTTTTCCAACATTAGTACTAAAAAAGGGTTAGTTTTATGCCTCAATTGATGTAATTTATATGTTGCATTTTGCACACATCACTTGGCTTGTTGCTCAAGGAGGTTACCCTAGATAGTTAGGAATCAGGGTCTAACTCGTCCGCATTCGTTCTGTAGCCACTTTCCTTTACGCTTAGTTGGAAAGTAGTTTTTCTGGAAGTAGCTTCGCTCATTTGTATGATGATTTAGTCGTGGCTCTTCCGTAGCTACCGTTCGCGTAGTTACTTTCGCCGCAGCTACTCATGAGTGTCTGCGGTTTGTGACAGAAGACTCGCTTTAAAAGAGTGGTATGCTTTGATGTAGCTCTTGAAGGATCAGGAGTCAGAGTTGCTGATGTGCGGTCGCGCATCATACTTATCCTTTTCCTTATAGAGAAGCTATTTGCGTTCCCTCTGTGGTTGTGAACCGGACACTAGGGATTTGAAGCTTGAAGAAGCTTAAAGGGAATGCGGTTTGCCTCATCCTGAGAAGCGGTTTTCGCAGTACAAAGAGCAACGCTGGTTCTGAGTATCTGACAAACAGTGCGGGCTCGTGTGTGTCATCTCCGTATATTCCACGTGTGCTCGTGGGTATATGAGGATATTGGTTATACCCCTTTACATAGTGTATGTGTATATATTTTTCCCTTTTTTGATGGGTATGTAAAAAATGACATGCGGTATGGGTTATGGTGCGGAATACCAGAGAAACCGCATGCGGCTTAATTTTGAATATTGTCGTTGCTTTTTTGTTGTATACGTGTCAGAACGCACGTGTGAGTTGGTAGAAGTTGGTGGGATTTACGTGGCATGTGCTGAAACGAAAGGACGTTTGCACTGCACAAGGTAATAAATGCACTGTAGCAGGAGTGTAAAAGTCTCTTTTGTCAGGCGCGTGGGCAGCGACGCGCGCGTGGTATCGCATGACTTGCTCCTTTTTTGTACGACGTTTAGGTTACTGTACAGCATTAATTACGATGAGTATAAAAGGGGAAACCGTTTGGGGTTTCCACTCACTTCTTCGAAGATTCAAAAAATTTCCGGTGAGAGAAAGTGAAACCTTTGTCTTCTCCGATCAATCCTTCGTTTTTCCGGTGAGGTTTTTTTTCGAAGTTCTTGCACTCATCTTCTATTTTCTTTCTTCTACATTTTGATTGCTGAACTATCTAATCCCCATTCCACTGTGGGTGAAAATCCTGAACCTTCGTCGCCGGTGGCGGCGGAGGAGGAAGAAGGTGACGCTCCCGGCGGAGGCTTGCCGGTTCTAAAATGGTCGAAGTCATTGTTCGATAATCTGATGATGGATGTCCAGATGCCACTGGAGTACGGTGCTATCCACCCACAGGAGGGTGACACCGTCGCCGATGCTCCGGCGGGATATGTCACCATGTGGGCAGATTTTTTCGGTGTCTGTAACCTACGGTTACCGTTAACGGTCTTTGTTGCTGAGGTCCTGGAGTGGTATAAACTCCATATTTCCCAAATGAGCCCTTTTGGGATGATTCGGGTTCGAAACTTTGAGTATACCTTTCGTGCTCTTGGTATAGAACCCACCGTCGGAGACTTACGACGGTTTTATCAGATGACAGTGTCAATGGGTTTCTTCTCTTTCCGTCAACGAGACGGTAGCCCTAAGTTGATGGTCCCACCAAAGGGCATGACAAAATGGATGACAAAGTTCTTCTACGTCAAGGCTGCTGCGATTACTGCCAAGTTGACTTTTAAGAATGTGACGGACACAACCATAATGGAGACCATTAGCGTTCCTCGAGCAGATACGGTGGACTGGTTCTCGAGGTTGCGGATCATCGGCTGGAAGAAACTGAGTAATTCGCAGTTGTGGGTGCTGCGGATGATGCTGGGAAGGATGAGCAGGAAAGCGAGACCGGTTGTGCGGGAGAAAAGTGGTGGTACGTATCTTTCTTCCTGTGCGGTTTCTTACTTCCTTATCTTTGTTACTGACACTTTGTAAATGTACTATCAGATGATGCTCCCCTTTGGAGAATATTTGACTCGGGCTTCAAGGGTAAAGTTGAGGCGTCGGCTTGTGCGGATGGTGAGGAAGGTTTCAACTTCACCATTCGTGATAATTTCTGGCTGCCTGAATGGGAGGCAATGCAGGCGGAGTTGCCGCAAGGCAAAGGTACAATAGATATACTTTCTTTATTTGTTTAGTAAATAAGTTGGCCTTGCTGATTGTTTGTTGATGAGTGAAACGCAGGTGATCTCGGGGCCTTGGGAGACCCTGATGCGACAGCGGTTCCCAAAAAGCATGTGGAGAAACATGGTGATAAAAGGTTTCGCAAACTGAAGAAACCACATGAGCCGGTTATTGTTCCTCCTTTGGTGCCGCAGGTGGCAGGTATCTCTCGTACTCGTTTACGTAGCTACAACGATTACGTGGTAGTGTCTGACACCCTTGAGGGTTTGCTTGTTCCAGATGGTGGTGCAGTTGCGGTTGGATCATCTGCGGGTTCGGAACCTGCTGATGATAAGAAAAGGAAAGGAGATTCCTCTGCTGCTGGTGGGCCAAAAGGCCGTAAGCTGAGAAGAACCCGCGGGGTTACAATTCCTGAGCCAACACCTGCGGTTACAACTGGTAAGTTGAATATATGTTTACAAGTTTTTGCCATTTTAACTTTTAACTTATAGATGTTCTTTTCTTTGTTGTAGAACCGCGTGAGTAAACTTTTTCCTTTTTTAACGTTCCTTCTTCTCCCCCGTGAGACGCGGCTGTGGACGCGGTAGTCCACAAGGAGAGTAAAAGAAACACTTCCATGGTTACTCCGCTATCTGTGCATGCGGAGGATACTGGGAAGAAGGCTGCGGGTCAAACCATTGCTGATACGTTGGATTCGTCAAACAACATAATTGACCCGCAGGACAGTGAAGTCCAGGGGGGTGAGAACCTGAAGTCCTCTGATGCTGAAAAGCTAAACTCCCCCGATGCGGAGAAAACATCTGGTTCAACTGCCGCGGGTACGGGGTTGAAGATCAACCGTCCATTCAGCCTGGTGAGACTGAATTGGAGTTTTATTACCGTTCTTACGCGGCGAACCGGAGTGTAAACTATTATCGCCCCCTTTGAGTGTTATGCAAGGGGATGACATTTCCAACTATCCCTCGGCCTACAGGGATATCTTGAGCGGTTTGGGCACTCCTTTTGAGGTTCTTCGTGCCCGTGGTCTGCCCCGTGAGAAACGGATAAACCAACCCTCCTCCATGCTTGTTGGGAGCTCTATAATGGCGAATGCCATTATGGAAGACTACAAGGTTCTCGGCCGCAAGGAGGAGGAAATCGTTCGCCTGCGGGCTGAGGCTGAGGCGACGACGAAGGCTGCTCGGGAGGGTGCGGAGCAGCTTGAAAGAGAGAAGGCTGCTTTTGAAAAGCTAAAGCAGACTGAAACTTGCTGCAACTGCTGGCATTAAACAGGTTCGTACTCTTGCCAAATTGCTTTCTGACGAGCGCAAGGGTTGGAGGGATGCTTGCGCTCGAGAAAATGAAAAACTTTTCCGTGTTCGTCAGGAGCTGACTAATCTCAAGGCGGCGAATGCTGCTTTGATAAAGGAAAAGGCTGCAGCTGAAGCAGCTGCCAAAGAGGCAAAGGATGCGGAGGCACGCGGTGCCAAGGCGCTTGAAGAAGCGGATGCCGACCGCAATACTTTACACAAGGCTGTTGAAGAACTCAAGGTATGAACTGCGATTATACTTGAGTTTTTTTTTTCACAAGTATAATTGATTGTCTTTCTATACTTGTGTATGCTTTGCTGCTGAAAGGTTGAAGTGCAGAACCGGGTGACCATTCTTGAGGAGGTCACTGCTCGCGCGACTGAAGCTGAAGCGCGGGCAAGGGAAGTTGCTGAGGCTAGAGATAGTTTGACTACTTCTCTGGATCAGCTGAAGAGAGATCGTGATTGAATATGTGATCATAGTATTGGGTATGTAAGTATCCGGTGTCTTTCTTGTCCTTATGTTTGTTTTTAATAACCTTGTTATTTGGATTTTTGCAGATCGTTGGGACCGTTCTTGACGCGTCTGAGAACGCAGCTACTGTAAATGAGCTTAAGGAGCCTGCGCGGGAGGCAGGGTTCAAGGCTGGCTATAATCAATGCATCGCCCATGTGAACCCCTTTTTCCAGAGTAGATTTACTGAAGAAAGATCAGGGTTCCATGGTGTTGATACTGAAGCCCGGTATGTCGCAGCCGTTAACGCATACAACAACTTGTCCCTTTCCGCTATTGGAGACATTGAACAATGCTTGGAGGCGGAAGATTACGTGGACCGTTTGCGGTTGTTGTATGAACCTCCTGAGAAGGAGGAAAACGCTGGAGGTGATGCGGGCACCGGTGGCCGAAAAGAAGACTAAGCTGGCCTGCGTGCCCTTTTTTTGGTTTTTCTCTTTTGATGTAAATGTTTAGAGAAAAAACTTATGTAAAATTTCTTATGCACCGCATCGGTGTAGAAATATTTTTTTGGAATATATATAAATAACATTAAGTCTGAATTTGCCATTTGCATATCTAGGTGATATGCAAGTATGTGCGGCTCAAAGTGTGTAAGTAAAGAATATTTACTTTATCTTTGTATGAGCGCGGGTGAAGTAGTGTTTATTTAAGGCCAATGTTTCAGGCGCATGTAAATAATACTAAGTCACCATTTGCCATTTGCATGTCTAGGTGGCACCCTATACGTCACATGATCTATAGTATCATTCCTTAGTTTTGTATTCAACATACCATACCATTTGAAATCATTCAAAACATTTGAAACATGTATTTCACCCCCGAAGTTATGAAACTGAAAACAGTTAAAAGAAAAGGGGGAACATGAACTCACAACTTTGCGTTTCCTGCGTCGTAAACTTCACCGGTAGCGTCGTGACCTATACGTGTTCTATTAATGTTAGTCACTGGACTTGTATTACACAAGCACAAGTCACCATCTTTTGTTTATGTATACTTTTCTAGGTAATAGGTTGTTAAAAATAATTTATATTTTTAACTCTTCATGTATGTTACTTATATTATTTTCCCAAAAATAAGTATAAGTATTTTGTGAAATAATATTTTCAATATTATTTTTGTACAAGTATACCTAGGGAAGTATACTTTGTATTTTATGTAGATACTTGTGTATTTTGTATTTTTCACCAAAAATCAATACTTTGATTTTTATTACTTTCCGGGATTATATTTCTTAAAAATAATATATTTTTAAGACTTGTATGAAACATATATATTTTGGTCATGCTATAAAATATATATACGGTTATTCTTATATCCACCCGATTTTGTATAAATTCCAATACTTGGTATCGGTTATATATTTTTGTCCAAGAATATATTTTTAAGTTCATAACTTGTCCAAGTTAACTAATATATTAAGAAATATATTTTCATGTATTTGCATGTGTATTTTGTACTCATACTCATTGGGAGTATTTAGTGTATTTTCAAGTTCCTAATACACTACTACATATAATACACATAATATACACTTAGCACAAAATTTGGTGATCAATAAATATATATATTTTCCTTCAAAATATACATACTTAATATCAATTTTTATCTTGAAGAAATCATCATTTCTTAACTTGTAACTTTACACAAAAATTAGGAAAACCTTGGTAAATATTTTTAGGTGAATTTTTAGGGAATAAGTTTCACCAAGACTTATATTTTCTAAGTGTCAAAATTTTATAAAATTTTTGACATAGTTTCCCCTAAAAAAGGAGGTTTCCCATGTTTTCAAAACATGTGTTTATTTTCTTTTCAATCATCAAAACAATTTTCCAACAATAATCATCAACAATAAACACTAACTTCTTCATATGAAACATCATGGTGAACTTGGTTCTTGTTAAAAAGGTGTAGTCTTTTAGATCTACACTTTACATAAGGTGATCTTTCCAAAATAAGTGTTCTTGAGTATTTTAAACAAACTTTTATGAAACTTCATTTTACTAACCAACTCATTCATGAGTTTAATGGTTTCAAAATTTGTAAATCATGTTTCTAAAACCACTTTTATGTTTGTTAGAAAGATCAAAATTTTTAACATCATGTTTAACCATGGATCTTTCAAGACCCATGCTTAATAGCTTTAGATCTTTAAAAAATAAGCTTTATGTTATATTTTTAACAAACTTTTCATGAGTTTTAGTTTCAAAAATTAGTTCTACACTTACTTTATTATTTCAAAATTACAAGGTTATGCATTGAAATTTTTATTTCAAGTTCACATCATGCTTCATACGTTCATCTTCAAGTTTAACCATGGATCCTTCAAGATCCCTGCTTAAACTTGGTAGATCTAAGCTTTAACATACTAGATCTAAACATAAACACAAGATATAACATCAAAAACATCAATACATACACTAAAATTTCATGTAATCACTTATTTTCTTCATGAATATGTTAGATTTTTTCATTTTTAACATTAGAAGTTAAGTTGTTTAGATGGTGAAACTTGTACATAACATAAACATGACTTAAATTAGTGATCAAGAGGCTTACTACTAGCTCTAATGGCTAGGGAAGTGGCACAAGTATGGTGATGATGAACAAGGAAGAAATCAAGAGGTTAAAAGCTCCACAAGGTGGTCCTTCAAGTTCTAGCACCATACACCTTCCTAAATGGCCTCCATACACCTTCTAGCAAGCTTGGATTGTGAGGAAATGAAGTGAAAATGGTGGTGTTAAGTGGGTGTGTTTGAGCCGAGAGTAGGGAGGAAGAAAGGAAGAAGATGAAGTGGTTTGTGAGTGTGTGATTAGTTTAGGCTTTATAAAGATCTTCCATATCTTCCTTAGGGTATATTTGCTAGAATATTCTTTAGAATAAGATCAAATAAAATCTAATGAAATCAAGTAAAATATTTAGGTGGGACCCTTGTCCCAACCGTCCAAGGAGAAAGGGGGGGGGGGGGTAAAGTGTAATTTTTTTAGAAGTTGAAGGTTTAAAGTGTAAACGGTAAGGTTTAAGTATGTTTAAGTGTGTTTAGGGGTTTTTATGGTGTTCTAGTATCAATACTAGTTTAATATCATAAAAAAATTACTTCTAGTCAAATTTTGATGTCCCAGTTATTGTCCAGTTGTTCGGTTCGTTAAAGTGTTGAATTGCACAGTTTCACTAGGTTTAAAGCACTTTTGTGGCAGTTTTAATTCCCGACACTTTGTAAGTTATTTTGGACAATAAAACATAAATTCTACATGATATTAATGTGCTTAAAAGCTGATTATAGCTGAATTGTTACTGAATTATGCTGATTTCAACATTTTAGATACGTTTCGGGTGCTTTTTAGTGCATAGTTTAGGTTCCGGAAAGTTTATATGTTAACCCTTGTATCCACACTTGGGTTTTAATGTATTTTAGATGTTGGACCTACTCCTAGGCCCTAATTCTATTATCAGACTGTTTTCTGCAGAATTGTTGACACAGCGTGTCTTACCGGTGAGTTTACTAGTCTTTCTGACGCAACGCAAAAAGTAATGCATAAAGCAATGTTTGAAGTATAAAACGTGCATGAATTCATATGTATAGCATGAAATCATACAATGTTGACATTTAAGCACATAATTGCCGATATTAAATAATAATTAAACTGTACGGCAATTACCGGTTTTGTGCCAGTTGTCACATCTGGCAAGCCCTCCTTGCCTGAGATGGTCATGACCATTTCATCATCCTTGATGGCTCTGATGAAATGGTTGCGTGCCATTTGATCTGCTATCCCGCCGATCTCGAGGCACTCTTTATTGTAGCGGATGACAAACGACTCCAGGCTTTCATTGTCTCCGCGCCAGATGTTCATGACGTCAATTGAATCGCGCTTGTGATGTCTCTGCTGGCTGAAATGTGCAAGAAATTTTGCTTGCAGCTGTTCAAATGAAGCCAGTGACCCAACTGGCAAAGAATCGAATCAGGCCCTCGCCATTCCAGTGAGGGCCGGGGGGAAAAAATGGCACCATGTGGCCTCGTCCCACTTGCCCATGCACCCAGCGCCGGTAAAAATGTTCATGTGGTTGTCCGGGTCGGACGAAACACTGTATTTCCCAATTGTGAGTGGGAGTTTAGTCGTGACTTCGGCGTGGGCGATCTCCGGTATAAATTTGGAGTTTTCGGCCGCGGATCTTGGCCTGTAGGCCTGGGTTTGGTTGCGCTTAGCAGCGCGAAGGTATGTAGTGCGAGGTTCAGCGGGAGGAACGTAATTGTATCCTCCTGGTCGGCTGTTAGCCGAGTGGGATTCCCCGCAATATGTACGGTCGTCTGGGTCGGTGCGATCATAACCCTCGTTGTGGGGTTGTGGTCCCAGACGGCTATGGATGCCGGAGCCGCGGTGTGCTGTTGACTGTCGCCTATTTTCTCCATGAGGGCTTAGGCGGCTGTGTATTGGGCCCCTACGGCGGGACCCATATGTGGAGTCGTCCTCTTCGAGCGTGCGGACGCTACAGTAGGAGGATCCGCGGTCTTCGCGCCTACTTCAGGATGCTGGGTGTGTGGGGACCCTGCCCTCGTATTGCAAGATACGACCCGCAAGTGTATTTGGTGCGGGGGTGGGACCGCCGGGAATTTGCGCTTCAGCGCAAGCTCTATTGTAGGCTGCGACCAGCATAGTTTGTTGTTGGTAATACCAGGTATGGAGGTCCATGCCTGGAGGTATCACAGAAACATACTGTGAAAAATCTGGTGTGAATGTGGGGGGAGCGCCCCCTTGTGTGGATGTGCCAATGTGGCCAACGTGTTGGGCTGGGGGAGCAGTCCCCGCAGGCCCTGGGTTTGTAGGGTTTAGGCTTTCCCCGGTAGCATTGTTTTGACGATCAGACATGATCTCAAGAAAGAAAGAGATCTAAAAAAAGTGCTAATGGTAGCGGTGGGCGCCAATGATGAAACAGTGGTTAACAAAGGCAGGTTAATTCACTGGTCTCGTCAAGTAGGGTTAATCCCTTCTTTCCGAGGATCGATGGCTGGATCGTCCCCTGGTCTATCTCCTGCACAAGGGAAACAAACCGTGACTCGTAACAAAGAGGATGGGGTGGGGGGTGCTCCTTGTTACCACTCTCCGGCGTGAGAATCAGTAATTTGCTTGTAAAACAAAGTGTGTGATAGTAGTAGTAGTGAGAGAGTTGAGAAGAGATAACTCAAACCTGGTTTGGGATGGGTATTTATAGCCGAGGAGTGAAGGAGGGTAATTGAGTAGCTAGACTGACACGCGCCTCCCTTATGCAGGTGTGTCAGACTTGTCGGTTATGGAGGTGAAGCCACGTCCTACTGCGGTGTCAGTCTGTTGCTTACGTGTGGCTGACAAGCGACTGCCATTGGCGCCACTTGCACTGTGGTGTCAGTCCCACTTGCCTCGTGGACAGGATGCGGTGCCGCGCCGCATCGCTGCTTGCGGTAACTGATGTTGTTTCCGCGTTCTCACTATGGCCAAGACTGTGGGGTGCGGTGCTAGGCCGCATCGCCACCCGTGGTGACTGTTGTTGTTGTTCAGATCCCTTGTCGTGACGAAAATGTTCATAGGATGCGGAGCCAGGTCGCATCGTTATGTGCACACCCATTTTCATACACAAGGTAAGTCTTCTTATCACTTGACAGATTAGATTCGATCACTGTGTTCGCGCGTGCCCGCACGGACACAGATAAGTTCTTGTCGGTGGGGGTTTTTGGTAAGGGTAATGGTCACTCGCAGCCATGTTGGTGCGAAATCTGGGACCATACCCCTTCTGCAGGAATCGAACCTGAGTCACTTAGAACACCAAGTCTCTTCCTTAACACTCCACCACCACCTTATTGACGAGTGTTTCTTGTCTTGTTTATTAGAAACCAAAATAACAAAATCACATTTGTAGCTCGTATCTTATATTATCATAAATGATTAGCGATGATAATATTTGACTTTCCATCAAATGTTTTTGAAAATTAAAAAAAAAGATAAAAAATTTGGACTAGCTCGTGATAATATGCCATTTACTTTATTTGAATTATGGTATTTATTTTACTCTAACATTACCTTTTTTTCTTTACAACTTAAATGGCATTCTAAACGCTTATTTAGTTTATTTATTTTACTTTGTTTTTTGTTTATTGATTAGTTTATAGTTTCCACATACTTTACTTAATTTGTCTCATAAAGATTTGATTGTAGCGTTTTTTCAAATGAGGACTGGTCATGCCTTTTGGTGTAAACCTCAGGAACGTCAATTGACATTTACTCTTGGTTCTTTTTTTAAACAACAAAAAGATAAAAAGTGAAAATAGAAGAAACATTAAAATAGATCTTTTTATATAAAAGGTATGGAGTGAAAATACTACAAGAAAAAAACATCAAAATAGTTCATTTTATATATATTATTATTTAATAGATTATCTTTTTGTTTAAATGAAAAGAAATATTTTATAAACATGTTTAAAAATATGAATGTTTTATCTCTACGATTCTACGGATATAGAAATAACAAAGTTTTTAAACTTTAGTTATATGAAATTAAAGATAAAGATTTTGGAAATGGATTAATTTTAAAGCCCAGGATTTCTATTTTTGAAAAGTCACATAAGACAACATACTTTAACAAATATTGAAGGAAGAGATACTTTTTGTTGTTGAAAATATTTTTATTGCAAAATAAATATTATTTATAAAACTTTTAAATAACATTTAAAGTTTGATTAACGTTTCCATGCATGTGATACTACCTATTTAACTTTTTTTATTCAACTCGTGTATACACGGGTTTGTAACCTCGTAATATTATATACACACAAAAGCATAAGCCCCTGCGACTCTCGAATTCTTAGGAGTGACCCTAGGTAAAAGAAAATTTTAAGGCCGCCCATTTTTACTAACCGCACCGGGCCCCTCAAATTTTCAAGGACGGATCTGGGAAAAAAAATTGGGATACCCCTAAATTTTTCTTCTAGTTCCGCCACTGATATATATAATAATAATAATAATAATAATAATAAGTGCTAAAAAATCAAGCCAATGAATAGTGTTTGGTCTATTAAGAAGTTGTCACGTGGTAACTTCTTTTTTTATTATTTTTCCGGTACGATCCTGTTCGGTATCAGTACATGAAGGTAAAAACCGGCACTAGCCAGGTATAAAAAACGTCAAAAGTCGGTACCGAATTGATATTGAAATTCTTTTAGTTCGGGAAATTCGGTATTGCTACCTGATACCTTTTGCCCATCCCTGATCACGGGTACCGTACGAATAACAATGGTATCATACAACTTTTTTTGTTGATTTTCTTCAACTTTTAATGATTTATTTTTTTAAGTTCTAGGGGTAGGGATGAGCTCGGTGCCAACCGATACCGAATCGGTACTGGTACCGAAAATACCGGTTACGGTACCAGTATGAAGGTAAAAACCGGTAGCGAACCAGTACTAGGAATGCCAAAAGTCGGTACCGAATTGTTACTTAAGATCTTTCGGTTCGGGAAATTCGGTACCGGTACCCAGTACTATTTGCTCATCCTTGACTACGAGTTTCATACGAACAACATCATTACCATAAAACATTTTTTGTTGATTTCTTTCGGTTATCTTTTAGTGTTGATGGCGAACACACACCTCCTAGAATCTGCTCATAAAATCCATTTAAACAAACACACACACATTCAGGTAAATAAATGAGAGAATTTGCACATCAGACTGATAATAGTTTTGTATAAAAAGTTAAAAACCAAATAATTCCAGATTTTCATAATACATAAAAACTTTTAGGTCACAAGCAGTGATTCAAATTGCTCAAGAACTGCCCAAAAAAGCCAATAGAAACCTACACTATCTTTGATTCAATCACAAGGTGAAATCTGTGTTAGTTAAGCCAGGGACGAGCATTTCCCGGTACCAAATTTTTTCCCTTTTCGGTACCGGTATTTTGGTTGATCTACCTTACCGGGTATATGCCGTACCGGTACCATGCTCATCCTAAGTTAAACCAAGTCATGGAATTACATTCATCAATATTCACATCATTACTTTTTATTTAAAAAAAAACATCATTTTTGGTAATATAACGAAGACGCTAGACGCTTCGTAACGAATGCATTATGGTTAGAACCGTCTAACCATGAATCCTTTTATAACTGTCACACTAGAGTTTGGTGCAAGATAATCAATGTGGTCGTCACCTGTTCGGTACATTGGCTAAGTGAGGGAGAGGGAGGGAACATAAATTGACTTTTTGGGTCAAAGTAACCAACCTGTTACTATTTCCAGAAAATATACAACAATCTGTTATTAAAATACATTGTTCCAAATGGGTAACTTCAAAACTGCAGTTTGATTCAAATTGTTTCGATAAACATATTGCGTTTAAAAAACAACAATCTCTTATTAAAATACAAAAACACTCAAATACTACTTACAAATGTACTTAACGGCGGATGTTGTGGTTACAAAAGCTATACAACAATCATCCCATCTGCCACTGCACCCGTTATACAACAAAGCTCGTCAGATTTTAAAAATAAATAAGAAGACAATACAGGCAACATAAAAAATATTGTGAAAATAACTATACAGTAAAACCTATATAAATTAATAACCTCGATAAAATTAATAATTTATCCCGTCCCAACTTGGGACCAGTACAAAATTGGACCCCAATCGATAAAATAATAAGATAATAACTATTTTGAAGTCCTATATATATTGGTCCCAACGAAACTATAAATTAATAATTACTAAAAGATTCCAAATTCTAAGATTGTCTAGTAAAAAATGAATCTAAATTCACTTGTTTTCTGTTGAACTTCAAATCTATATTGAGTTCATCTTTAAATCTCCTCATTGCACTTAAGAGTTGGGGCATTGTCTTCTTGTATTGCAACAAAAAGTTGGAAAAGAAATGTGCATTGAAACTTGTTTTTGTAATTTATTTTTTGGTACCATGAACTAACTTTTTGTATTAAAAAACAATGAACCTGACAAATTCGATTAATTTTTGAATTTTGAATGCACATTGGACTAGGAAATTTAAAGGTCAAACTTTTGAGAACCCCCACTTTTGCATGTGACCATGTGTTTGACCAGCCAATCACCATTTGTTTCCTTTTTTTTTTTTTAATAATTGGAAGGGGCGTTATTGGAATAATGCCCCACTACGCCACTTTTGCTATAATGCCCAACGTTGACTAGGATGCCACGTGTCGGATAATGCCTCATGGTGGGGGCATTATTTTTGTTCACCACTACGGGTGGTCTAACTATTTTGAAGTCCTATATATATTGGTCCCAACGAAACTATAAATTAATAATTACTAAAAGATTCCAAATTCTAAGATTGTCTAGTAAAAAATGAATCTAAATTCACTTGTTTTCTGTTGAACTTCAAATCTATATTGAGTTCATCTTTAAATCTCCTCATTGCACTTAAGAGTTGGGGCATTGTCTTCTTGTATTGCAACAAAAAGTTGGAAAAGAAATGTGCATTGAAACTTGTTTTTGTAATTTATTTTTTGGTACCATGAACTAACTTTTTGTATTAAAAAACAATGAACCTGACAAATTCGATTAATTTTTGAATGCACATTGGACTTGGAAATTTAAAGGTCAAACGTAAAACCACTTTAAATTAAGAGTAAATTACGATTTTGGCCCATGTGGTTATATCACTTTTACTCTTTTAGCCCAAAAAAGAATTTTTTAACATCTTAGCCCCCAACGTCTTATTTTTCTAACCCTTTTGTCCCCTAACACTAACCCTATCCATTTACTTTTAGGGGCCAAAAGGGTTAGAAAAACAGACGTTGGGGGCTCAGATGTTAAAACATTCCTTTTGGGGCTAAAAGGGTAAAAGTGATATAACCACAGGGGCCAAAATCATAATTTACTCTTAAATTAATAAATTATTAATTTATCGATATAATAATCTCGGTAAATTAATAAAATATCTCAGTCCCAACATTATTAATTTATAGAGGTTTTACTGTACCTTAAGAGTCGGTTCGCCTTTGTTAGTATGCGAAGCTTGTTTTGCAGCTGCTTGCATCTGAGCTTTTGCGGCTCTACCTGCAGCTGATTTTTCAAACTGTTCTTGCCTGCAAATCCAGTCATGGAAATATTTCAAGTAAACATTTTGACATTTGAAATCAAACAGTGTAAGATTTTTGATATATTCACCATGCTAATTGATGTTGTTTGAGCTTTCTATTTGTAATAGGTCACATGATAAAAAGATATACACAAGGTTTAAAAGAATGGAAACGAGTTTCGAGGCGTTTTCCCCGCGAAATGAGGCGTAAGTCCGAGGCGGTATTAATAAATAAAAATAAAAATTATATATATTATAAAAATAATAATACTAACTAATTTCATCATCAGATTCATCAAAAACACACTTAAAAAAGACATGAAATGCTTGAAATTGACACAAAAAGTCAAAAACATCAAAAACAACTATCAAAATCCCCTGAGGCACAACTTTCTTAGCGCCTCAACCCCTCTGAGGCGCATATACATTAAAAACACCATGAGGCGCGCCTCAGACTCGTTTTTTGGCCGTTTCGCCTCGAGGTGCCTCAAACGTTTTTTAAAACCATGGATATACATGAACTAACTAACTAGATAGAAAGATAGATATTCATTAACTATTAACAAACTTTTAAACTAAACAAAGTTTATCTTGTTAATTTGAAATATCATTGTTGTATATCGAGTTATACAACACAAGACGAACTCTGCGAGATATGCTACCGATCGTATTCAAAGTTTGAGGTCAAACGTTTTTCAAGAAGGGGAGGATGTTGTATATCGAATCACCGACCCGTTCAATACACATATTCAACCAACACCGTGTGCAAGTTGATCAACAAATTCTATGCAAGACCTAAACTCAGGTATCTAGAAGATTTACAAACTGGTCATCCATTGCAAAAAAAAAAGCAATGCTATATAAAACAAGGTCTAGTAGGCCGAGTAATCGCTACAAGGTAGGTTGTTGATACGATTTTCTTCAACTCCGCTTAATTACTCGGAATTGGTCAAACGCGGTCAACCTTGGCCAGAACCGGGTCTAGTTGGACAACTACGGACGAGTTTGACTTGAGAAAAAAAAACATAATTCCTTGTCTATCATATTAAATAACGAATATCAATTTTTGAAATACTTTACTCTTAGAACATGTAATTTTTTTATTTATATTGATATACACATATTTTGTTATAAATATCAATAACTAGGGCTGCAAACGAACCGAACAAACACGAACAAGGCCTTGTTTGTGTTCGTTTGTTAAGAAATACATGTGTTCACGAACTATTCATGAACGCTTACCGAACAAGATTTTATGTTTGTGTTCGTTTGTTAAGGAAATGAACTTGTTCATGTTCGTTTGTGTTTGTTTGTTAATTTTAGGCAATGAATGAAAACGGACGTTGATTAACACAAATGAGCACAAACTGATGTTCATGAACACAAATGGAAACAAACGAACACAAACAAGCGTTCATGAACATAATATATAATACGCTGACACTTATTAAATCTTTTATTTATCGGAATTTTCAAGCATTTAAATAAAATATAAAACTAAAAACACTAATGAATTATCGAACACAAACGAACACGTTACCGAATGTTCACGAACATAAATGAACGAACACGGCCTCTGTTCATGTTCGTTCATTTAACTAAACGAATTGTTTAATAAGCGGACGGACACAAACGAACTTCCCGAACGGTTCACGAACTGTTCGCCAAACATTTGGTTCGTTTGCAGCCCTATCAATAACTTAAGATATTTGACATATATATAATTTCTCAAAAAAATAATTTGTTTATTATTTTAACATGTTTGGATACTCCCCGAGTACTCGCAACTCCCCGGTGACCGACCTGGGAGAGCCTAACCGACACACGATTGACTTAACCACAACAACTTAACAAGTTATAAGCAATTTCAATTGTGTAAATTCCTACACCTAAAATAGCTTCATCTGCAAGCAAGCATCACTTATGAACCAAACTACAGTAAAAATTAATAAAATTAAGCAAAATAACAGATTCAAAATGAATTGCCTTTTTTCGGCGGCTTCAGCGGCTTTGGCTCGAGCTTCTTGAGAAGCTTTGCGTTCTTCTTCCAATCTCTCCTGTCTCGCTAACCCTCCGTCGAAGCAATCTAAGCAACCCATCTTGTTGACTTTTTCGACTCAATTTTCACAGAATATATAGGCCCAGAATCCAGATCAAATAGTGCCTTCATCTTTAGTGTACTTTCAACTCTAGTCCTTGTAATTGTAGGAATTGAGAATTTTGTTCTGACACATCATCAAAGATCCACATCAGCTGCCACGTTATAAAAAAATACAATATCAGCTACCACGTCAGATGCCGTGTCAACAAAAAAGGTCACATCAGATGTTACGTCACTGAACAAAGTGCAACATCAGCAAAAAACTAACTGGATTAGGGTTCAATTAGTTAAGGAGTGTCAGAGAAAAAAAAAATTGAAAGTTGAGACTGCTGTGATACAAATCGAAAGTTAAGAGTGAAACTAAAATGATACGGAGTATTAATTAATCTATTTCTCATTGTTTTAGTTATCTTAAAGTGATATTATTTATTTTTGTGTTGAATCTTTTCTTGAAATTTGAGCTTTGGTGAAATTGAATTGTGTAATAGAAACTAAAGTGGATTAGGTTGGGGTTGGTTTGCAATTAGTTGGATGTTTTTGGAGTATGTTATTTGTAACTTTATACTTAACTTATGTCTGGTGAATTCAAACTAAACCACCACACATATTTTTTTAAATGATGTAATATCAGTTCGTATATGAATGACGTCTTAAGTATTTAATGATTTGGATGTCTTGTATTATACAGCTAAACGTGATCACAAGATGGGCTTTAGTGGGCTTTCAATTTTGAATTTAAAATTTTAGAAAATGTTATAAGATAAATTAGTTTCGTAATGTTCTTTTTGAATATATCAAAACTTAATTTTGAGATTTTTTGTTTTGTTTTTTTGTATTATGAAAATACTAAATTTGTTGAAAAACATATTATTTTATAAATTTATTTTTCTTCATCACCTGCCACTATAAATACTATTTGGCTAAAAATGTTGTCAACTATTTATTAGCATATAATCTATATTTGCAAGTTTTTTCCTTTGTTTTTATATCAAATTTTAGGCGATGTGTTTTATCTTTAAAGTTGATGATTTTTTTACTTAATGTTTCAAAAAGTTGCACGTTATGTCCTTTACCCCTAACATAATTTATTTTCTCAGTTAAATGTGGTCATTTGAGTTGCACATGAGGGCAAATCAGTCATTTCGCCAACCCTTTCCATCCCCCCCCCCCCCCCCAAATTTATACCCACCCAAACCCTAGTTCACCAGTCTATCCCCAAATCAACTCTGGCCACCCGCCACCCACCCGAACCGGCAAAACCCGACTGCTCTGTTCAGACTAGTTCACCAACCCTTTCCATTTCCCTCCAATTTATCAGGGCTCAACATGATTAGGATGTGGGCTCGTTGTGGGCTGTGAATCGGAAGTGGGCTCAACAGAACTCGAAGGTGGGCTAGTAAACATTGAAGAAGAAACTGGGCCTGATCCCGAACACATGTCCGAGCCCAGACCAAAATGGACCAGGATCCAACCACGACATCTTCAAGATTTCGATATTCAACTCCCACCATCTATAGACCACACACAACCCACTTCAAATCAAGAGTCCTCGACGGTACACCCTTTAGCGCATTATATTTCTTATGAAAAGTTTACTAATATGCATAAAGCTTTCTTGTCGGCCATTACCTCGCGTAATGAGCCAAAACACTATAAACAGGCAGTGCAAGACCCACATTGGGTAGAAGCTATGAAGCAAGAGATTAAAGCCCTTGAAGAAAACAAGACTTGGGTTCTTGAGAGTTTGCCGGAAGGTAAACGAGCGATCGACTCTAAGTGGGTGTACAAAATCAAGTACAAGCCGAATGGGGACGTGGAAAGATACAAAGCGCGGCTCGTTGCTAAAGGTTATACACAGATGGAAGGGGTAGATTTCCACGAGACTTTTGCTCCGGTGGCAAAATTAGTGACGGTTCGAACACTTCTAACCGTTGCTGTCAAATAAAGATGGCATATGCATCAACTTGATGTAAACAACGCCTTCTTACATGGTGATTTGCACGAAGACGTCTACATGAAAATACCTCAAGGTTTTGCTAGACCAGGTGATAATAGAGTTTGTAAGCTAAGGAAGTCTCTTTATGGTCTCAAACAAGCCTCGAGGAATTGGTATCAAAAGTTTACCAACTCGCTCGTGGGAATTGGTTTCAAGCAAACAGGGGCAGACCACTCTTTATTCACCTTGAAAAGTGAGGGTGTTTTTCTCGCTGTTCTAATTTATGTAGATGATGTCATTATTGTTGGCAATGATTTGAAAAGAATTGAAGAAGTCAAGGTTTTCCTCAATGACAAGTTCAACATCAAAGATCTTGGCATTTTAAAGTTCTTTCTTGGTATTGAAGTGGCACGAATCAAGGAAGGAATGGTGCTTAGTCAACGAAAATACACCCTTGACATCCTCGAAGAAACAGGCATGACCGGTTGTCGCCCAAGTCCATTTCCAATGGAACAGAATTTGAAACTCGACAAATGTGATGAAGAGGCGCGGATTGATGCACATCAATACAGAAGAATGGTTGGGAAACTTCTTTATCTACAAGCCACAAGACCCGACATTACTTATGCAGTTAATGTCTTGAGTCAATTTGTCAGCGACCCAAGACAAAGTCACATGGAAGCTGCTAATCGTGTTCTACGGTACCTCAAAGCCACTCTGGGGCAAGTAATTCTCATACCGAAAGAAGGAGGCACTAATCTCACAGCATATTGTGACTCGGATTGGCTAGGATGCCTTTTCACCAGAAGGTCTAGGACCGGCTATCTTTTACTCCTGGGAGGAGCTCCCGTGTCATGGCGGTCCAAGAAGCAATCCGTTGTCTCGCGATCATCGGCAGAAGCAGAATATCGGGCAATGGCACATGCAGTGAGTGAAATTCTAGGATGCGATGGCTACTCGAGACACCCGAAATGCCTCCGACCTGACCTACTCCTTTATTTTGTGATAACCAGACGGCACGCCACATAGCTAACAATCCCGTGTTCCATGAACGCACAAAACATGTCGAGATGGATTGTCATTTTGTCCGAGAGCGTGTCGAGTCTAAAGGAATAAACCTCGAGAAGATCGACACGAAAACACAAATTGCCTTCATTCTAACAAAACCATTGGGAACTCATCAATTTCGTGCTCTACTTGACAAATTGGGCACTCGTGACCTTCATGCTCCATTTGAGAGGGAGTAATGAGAATCAATTATCTCTCCACAAATATGGCAACCAGTCAACCACATATCACTCCTCAATCACCATAATTCTTGGTCTAATTTCCCGAACATAATTTCAGGCTTAATTCTATTTTTCATCTTGTATTTATATTCTGCATCTTCTTTGTATTGATATCATCACTCAATTGAAGGTTGTCTCTACTTTGAATTATCATAATGAAAATTATTACAGTCTAGTTCACCAGTGTATCTCCCTACGGTCACTCGTCACCACCGCTCTGTTCAGACTCATTACTTGAAGGTACTTGAATGCATGAAATCGTAAAAGTTGTCTTATGTATATTTTTATATCAGGAGGTACCATTGTATTAGAGATCATAGGATATACCTGCAAGTCTGCAAGCTGGTTACGTGATATACCTGCAATTGAATGACACATACACACTTTAGAGAGAAGTCAGTACTGTAGGATCATTTTCAGACCCGAACGAGTCGATCAGAAGAGTTTTTCTCAATACGAATGGCGGAAACAGACGTATCAAGGTCAATTCAGCTAGAATATCACTTTAAACTGTCTTTTGATTGATTTGACAAAGAGTTACAGCGAGTAGACACTTCGGCAGCACTTCGGCTCTCAAACCGGAATTACAGAACTACTTCAAACTAAATCAGAACACTCATATATATAGGCAAGCTAATTTCGCTTGAACATGCCCAAGCAAAATTACCTTTCACACGGAATAGCTATTTCACACGGAATTAACAAGGTAATTTTGTGTGAAATGACATGGCTATTTCATGCGGAATTACAACTTCTAATTCCGTGTGAAACTGCCTCTCATCCTATATTTCACATTTTCTCGTATAACGTGCCCTGATCTATTTAACACTTTTCTGCTTTGTCATGAAAGCTCCTTGAAGTGTTTTCATTGCTGTTGCTTGCTCATTGCTTGATTGATTGTACTGATTCATTGCTTTGTTCAGAACATCATATGATTCTTTCAATCTATTCATGTTATGAATCAAAGTACTATTCTGCTTTTTTACTGCTTCACAGTTCTCATATATCACAGGAACCTTTTGTGCATCAGCTTCTGCTTCAACTTTGAAAACTGGAATATCTTTTAATTTCTTCCTTATCACAGGAACTTCTTCATCATCACTGCTAACGTGTTTTTTAACTTTCTTCTTTTTCTTTTTAGCTTTTTCATCATCACTGTCAAACTCTTCCATCATTTTCAAATGCTTTTCCATTCTTCTTGCATAATAATCATTATCATTATCACTGTCTTCATCAACTCTAGCAACAAAAGCTTTGTGATGTGAAGTTTTGTTAGGATCATAATCATCCCAACTGAAATTTGCCCAGCTAAACCCTTCTGGTAATTTTTCATCCTCTTGGTTTATCAGACATGCTTTACTATCAGCTGAAACATATTTATCCCAACTGAAATCTTCGATTGTCTTCCTAGCATGTGCAGTTTGTGGTTCTTGATGTTGTTGAGCAACTTGATGATAAATTGCTTTCCTGTAGTAGTCATTACTGTTGAACGGATTTTGAGCTCCACTTGCTTCGCGATTTGTGCACTCTCTCTTGAAGTGTCCTTTTTCCCTGCAAGGAAAACAAGTAACTTTAGATTTATCAAAACCTAAAGTAGAAACATTTGCATCACGGAAATCATATCTTCCCGTAATTTGTTTAAACTTTTCAGATCTTCTCAAAACACTCGCCAAACACCATTTTATATCCATCAATTCCATCTCTTCTGCATCAATCTGATCGTAATCCTCTTTTGTCAACATTGGATTTCCGATCTTTCCTGCTACAAGACTTCCATATGATTCCGGCACAGTTCCCAACAAAGACATATGACTTTTTGCAACCTCTTCTGAAAAATTTTCATCATTCTCAAGATTCAACACAATGTTGCATTGAAGCTTCTTTCCATTCTTGATTGTTGAAAAGTTTGGATCAAATGATGAATTTGAAGAAAAACTTGTTTTGCTACTTGATCCTTTAGATGAACCTCCTGACGAACTCTTAGCATTGAATGCAGTCTCAACCTTTGGTGACATATTGGTCTTGTCACTAATACCTCCTTTGTAATACAACCCAATATCCTATTCTCCATCAAAATCTTTCATTCTTGAGATCTTTCTTTGTTCCATCTCTTGAGCTTCAAGCTTTTCAATGAACTTGTTCAGTGTCAGATTGCTAAAATCTTTCTTATTTCTCAACATCATCAAATACGTGCCCCAAGTTTCATGTGGCAATGCATCAGCCAACTTTTCTACCAACTCTTCATTATCTTTATTGATGCTAACTCTCTTCATTTGAACTAACAGATTGCAATATCTTTCGATGATCTACTTTGTGCTTTCAGTTCTCAAACCATGAAATAAATCGAACTCTTTTTTCAAAAGTGACTTCTTGTTCTTGATCATTTCTTTGCTTCCAACAAACTTTGATTTTAATGCTCTCCAGATAGAATATGCACTTCCAGTATGTTGCAGTAAAACGAAGATATCTTCCTTCACAGCTTAATGCAAAAGACTGATCATCATCTTTTCATTTTTGTATTTCTTTCGATCATCAACACTTAGATCCTTAATAGCAATCTCCTCTTCCTCATCATTCAAAGGTCTAACATATTTCGTTTCCACGCATTCCCAAGCATCCAGATAATTTGCTTGCACCCAATTCTCAAAACGTTCCTCCCATCCTTTATACTCTTCAATGTTCATAAGCTTTGGCGGTTTTTGCATAGTGCCCGTTTCATTTTCCATGGTCAAGTTCTGAGTAACACTAGCCGGAGTAGTCGGGGTAGTAGCAAATGCGTTATAAAATTCCTCTTCCATGTTTCAGTAACAAATTTCACAAAACTTTGACACTTTCAAACAAAATAACTCCTTCAAACGAAATACCAAACACAAACGGAATACCCTCTCAAACGGAATACCTTTCAAACGGAATTCCTCTTCACATGAAATAACCTGCTCAAACGAGATACCAGTTTCACACGGAATTACCGGATTTCGTGTGAAACAATGCCCTTTCAAACGGAATAGCAACTTGAATCGAAATTACTAATTTCGTGTGAAATGTTCAAACGGAATCACAATTTGAAGCGGAATAGCTGATTTCAACCGGAATCACTCAAACGGAATAAGGTTTTCAAGCGAAATCAAGATGCTATTTCAAGCGAAATACTGCTGATGTCATCATTCTCGAGCTGTTTTTCAAGCGGAATTAGCAATTTTACCAATTTTAGATCGAATTTAAATCCAATTCTCTCAAGGATTCATTAAAACACAGTTTTGCACAATATATGAGAAAATTATCCAATTTTAACCTTGAAAAGTTGTTTAATTTTGAAAAGAAGGTGTAAAAATCAGAATTTGCAGCTGAATTGGTAAGAACTCTTCCTCCTGAGCTCTGATACCACTTGTAGGATCATTTTCAGACCCGAACGAGTCGATCAGAAGAGTTTTTCTCAATACGAATGGCGGAAACAGACGTATCGAGGTCAATTCAGCTAGAATATCACTTTAAACTGTCTTTTGATTGATTTGACAAAGAATTACAGCGAGTAGACACTTCGGCAGCACTTCGGCTCTCAAACCGGAATTACAGAACTACTTCAAACTAAATCAGAACACTCATATATATAGGCAAGCTAATTTCGCTTGAACATGCCCAAGCGAAATTACCTTTCACACGGAATAGCTATTTCACACGGAATTAACAAGGTAATTTCGTGTGAAATGACATGGCTATTTCATGCGGAATTACAACTTCTAATTCCGTGTGAAACTGCCTCTCATCCTATATTTTACATTTTTCTCGTATAACGTGCCCTGATCTATTTACAAACATACAAGACTCGATACAAGACGAAGTCGACAGACGGATGCACCAACAAGTACATAAGAATTTTCTCATTACCTTCAAGTGACGAGTTTGTGGCAGAGGAAAGAGGTGGTACAGAGAGATAAATGAAGTAGAGAGAGAAATGGTGTGTGTTTAGAAAGAGAAATGGATGAGTTGATATATAATATTTTAATTTTTTTCTTTAATAAGGTAAAAGACACTTATACCCTTATGTGCCTTAATTTAACATATAAGATTAACTGAGTTAGGGCCAAAGAACATATCCTGCAAGATTTTGAAACAATAAGTACAAAACTCCTCAATTCTAAAGACAAAGGATACCGCCTGAAACTTGATATATAGATAAAGGACAAAACTTGCAATTCACTCTAATCTATATTTAAATTACAATTTAGAGTTAAATGCCATTTTAGTCCCTATGGTTTGGGCCATTCTGCTAGTTTTGTCCAAATGTTTTATTTTTCGTCTGTGGGTCCAAAAAGGTTTCACCGTTGCCATATTAGTCTACTGTGTTAACTTCATCCATTTTTTCTGTTAACGAGAAGGGCTACTCAGTCATTTTATATGTAATTATGTTAACTAGAATGACAATTCGGCTTTATAAAATCACCAAATTGACCTTCTCGTTAACAGAAATAATGGATGAAGTTAATCCAGTGGACTAAAATGGCAACGGTGAAACCTTTTTGGACCCGCAGACGAAAAATGAAACCTTTGAACTAAACTAACAAAAATGACCAAACCACATGGACTAAAATCGCAGTTAACTCTACAATCTATAAATATATTACAAAATGGGCATAAATTTAGGATTATGTTATGATGTGGAAGAGTTATTTATCAACTAGAAATTTTAACATATTAAGACTATGGTCTGTAAAGCAAAGACCACTTCTTACATAATAAGTGTTGCATTATATGAACTATGGAATTTGGACAAGTAATGGACTTTATACATAATATGAAATTAGATTAAGGGAATACATTATGGAAGTATAGTCAAATTATGAAATAATGGTTAATTGATTTTCTCATGCTTAGTATTAGTTAAAAGGTGTATAAATACATCGCATCCATAGTTGAGCCCAGGACTCAAGGTCTCACCCGATCAGTTCTTCATATTTCGGAGTCAAGAACTCAAGCTCAAATCTTCACCTAAAGTTCAAATCCATATAGATGTTCTTCAAACGAGTTTAAGGCAAGCATCTACCATAAACGTTTCATTTCTTGCGTATATAGTTGATAATTGTTAGAAAAAAACATGACCCAAGAAACTCCATTGTGACAATATCAAGATTGGTAAATGAGCAAGTATAGTAACATAAGGATATAATGTGGTTATGTGATCCTTGATCGGGCGTTACATAGATGAATGGAGCAGAGAGATTATTAGGGATGACAATGGGCCAGGTATGGGTCGGGTAGGGCTAATCCCATACCCATACACGGTTGTAAAATCTTATCCCACACGGTTGTAATATCTTGTATATATAGCTGAATATTGAGCTCGAACACAGTTTAGTTGTAAACGAAGCCAACTCAACTCGATTTAGTATGGCTCGATTATTGTGTTTGGTTTAAGTTAAAATGAGTTTCCTATCCATAGAGAAAGGGATACCGTTTAATTTATGTGAAGCGAAGTTGATTTCCTATGCATAGAGAAGTGACATTCTCTAATTTTGTTAACCAAGCGATGTGAGAATACATTTACAACTGTGTGCTTCCATGAAACAATAAGGATGGAGAGTTCCCCCTTAAATACCCCTTTAAGTTTCATCTCTCCTTCTATGTGGGACAAGGTGCCACTTTCCCACTTTTCAGCATTCTATGTTTGAAACGCCAAACTTTGAGCATCGATATCTCATTCATCTTAGCTCCGTTTTGGACGTGGTTTAGTTCGTTGCAAAGCTCTTCCAAAATAGAACACAAACCCATAAATAAATATGTAAAACCTGCTCATTTTCTTATATTTATTTCTAGTCCAAAATAGGAAAAAATCATTTTCCTATATTTGTGAAAATGCTATTTTCACAAATTTCCAACAATCCCCCATATGAATAGAAATCGATCTATCAAGTTTCAACGATACACATTCAACAGTTGAGTATTGCAAGATAGGTAGGTGTAACCTTTGAACCTTCTTTTGTTAAGCATACTTAGCCTCCTAGGGTCTTGTAGACGCAGTGTCTTTGAACAATCCCCCATTTATGTAGGCGACAATATACATTCACACAATACTCTCCTTAGTTCAGTCAAGTCCTCCTGGTTGTGTCCGTTTATGGTCATGGAACACTTTCCTAGTTCTGCGAGAGCTCTAGGATTTGCGCCTCCCCACAAATCCATTCGAAGCGACCCCACTTCTCTCTGACATAGGTGATTCATCTGAATCATTAAAAGCATCATGGTTAATTTGGATTTTCTCAAAATCCTTAACCTCAACATGCTTAACCTTTCCTTCTTGTCACTGATTGGAATGGACTAGGAAGTATACAACTCCCTTTATTAATTTTGGTGCACCCCCCCACAGTGACTCCCTTTGGGTTTATGATTAAGTTTGCCTATTGAACCTAGATCTTGGGATCTCCAGTCAACTAGGTTAGGTTTCCTTCATATTCCCTTCTTCTATGGGCTTTAGTCCCATTCCTCTTGACGACTTATACACTTTATCTTTGCTGAAGCCTTTTGTTAACGAGTCTGCAATGTTCTCCTTTGACCTAACATAGTCAACTGAATAACACCCGTTGAGATAAGCTGTCGTACCGTGTTGTGTCTACGTCGAATGTGCCTTGATCTGCCATTGTATATTGTGCTTTATGCTCTAACAAGCGCAGATTGATTGTCACAATGTATGCAGATCGCCGTTAACGGTTTTGGCCATC
Organism: Helianthus tuberosus; assembly: GCA_030545235.1. Taxonomy (NCBI): domain Eukaryota; kingdom Viridiplantae; phylum Streptophyta; class Magnoliopsida; order Asterales; family Asteraceae; genus Helianthus; species Helianthus tuberosus. Next base: position 12,738,648 of record CM060412.1, on the reverse strand, counting down.
GTGGAATATCTTCCACAAATTGACGTAGCCACTCCGCCTCTTCCCCGCTTTTATCTAAAGTGACGAATTCAGATTCCATCGTGGATCTAGATATAACAGTTTGCTTGGAAGACTTCCAAGCTATAGCTGCTCCCGCAAGTGTAAACACATATCCACTTGTCGATCTATGATCTTTTATATCCGATATCCAGTTCGCGTCAGTGTATCCTTCGATCACTGCTGGATCATGGGTATGATGCAATCCATAGTCTCTTGTGTATCTTATGTATCTAAGCACCCTTGTGATAGATTTCCAATAATCCGCACTCGGATTACTGGTGTATCTACTTAGCCTGTTCACAACATATGCTAAGTCAGGTCTAGTACATGTCATTAGATACATGAGACTACCAATGATCCTTGAGTACTCTAACTGAGCAACACTCTCGCCTCTATTCTTCCTTAGGCGTTGGGTATTATCAATTGGAGTGCGAGTTATACTCGTATCGTCCGAATTGAATTTCCCAAGGATCTTGTCCACGTAGTGAGATTGACTCAACACAAGACCATTTTGGGTTCTAGTGATTTTTACTCCAAGAATCACATCCGCAAGACCCATGTATTTCATGTCAAACCTCGCTTTCAACATATCTTTCGTTGAGTTGATCATGTTATCATCACTCCCAATGATAAGCATATCATCTACATAAAGACATAAACTCACATAACCCCTAGGTGTGTCTTTAAAATAGACACACTTGTCGCACTCATTTATTTTGAAACCATTGTCAATCATGACATGATCAAACTTTTGGTGCCATTGTTTTGGTGCTTGCTTCAAGCCATACAAAGACTTGACGAGTTTACATACTTTGCCCTCTTTTCCTGGGGCAGAAAAACTCTTAGGTTGTTCCATGTAAATCTTTTCTTCTAAATCGCCGTTTAGAAATGTGCTTTTTACATCCATTTGGTGAACTTCCAAATTTCTTAGAGCCGCAATTGCAAGAACCAATCGTATAGAGGTTATTCGCGTCACAGGTGAGTAAGTATCAAAGTAGTCTAGACCTTCCTTTTGTCTAAATCCTTTGATTACTAACCTCGCCTTGTATTTATCAATACTTCCGTCGGCTTTCATCTTCCTTTTGAATATCCAACGATATCCAAGTGGTTTACAACCAGGTGGAAGATCTACTAACTTCCAAGTATGATTTTGCAATATAGAATCAATTTCATTCTTAATTGCTTCTTGCCATTGAGGTCCTTCTGCGGAGGTAACCGCCTCACGTAGGTATTGGGCTCACCCTCAACCATATAGCTCATGAAGTCTGGACCAAAGGATTTTTCAACCCTTTGTCGTTTGCTTCGTCTAAGCTCACCCTCCTCAACCTCGGGTCATTCATGTCTTTCATCTAACCATGTAGATGAACTTGGACCTGCTTCATCTAACCATGTTGATGAACTTGGACCTGCTTCATCAACCGCTGTTGATGAAGTCGCATGTGTTTGTCCTAACATAGGAAACACATTTTCAAAATATGAGACAATGTTAGGATTTACCTCCATAATAGTGTGTTTGTGTACATCGGGATTCTTGGACTCGTATACAAGAAAACGATGTGCACTACTTTGATGTGCATATCCTATGAAAATGCAATCAACCGTTTTGGGTCCTATCCTAAGAGCCTTAGGAGGTGGTACAATCACCTTGGCTAGGCACCCCCACACTTTCAAGTATTTGTATGAAGGCTTCCTTTTTCTCCTTAACTCATATGGAGTTTCGTCCCTATTTTTCAAAGGTATCTTATTCAAAAGATAGTTTGCTGAGAGAATGGTGTCCCCCCACATTTCTCGGTTCACTCCCGAACTGATCAACATGGCATTCATCATCTCTTTCAATGTGCGGTTCTTTCGTCCCGCCATGCCACGCCATTTGATTGTGGAGAATAAGGAGGTATACACTCATGTATAATGCCACTTTTTGTGCATAAATCCGCGAAAGGTGCAACATATTCACCTCCTCTATCGCTTCTGACATCTTTTATCTTCTTTTTAAGTTGATTCTCAACTTCTTTTTTGTTCAAGATAAACTTTCCTATTGCTTCGTCTTTACTTTTAAGTAAATACACATAGCAATATTTAGTACAATGATCAATAAACGTGATGAAGTACTTATTTCCTCCACGCGTGGGAACCGCTTTTAAATCACACACATCGGTATGAATTAAATCAAGGGGTTCGGTTATTCGTTTAACCGATTTAAACGATGATCTCGTAAGTTTGGATTCTACACATGTTCTCGCATTTGTAATTAGACTCGATATGGAATGTTGGTATCAAATTTAATTTAATCAAACATCGTAATGAATTAAAATTTACATGTCCTAGTCTACCATGCCAAACATTAGAAGACTCAATCATGTAAGTAGAAGTAGAAATTTCATTCAAACTTCTGTTTTGGTTTACAACCATTACAATCATTTTGAACATTCCATTAAGGGCATAGCCCTTTCCAACAAACATTCCACGTCTAAAAAGAACAAAGTTTTCCGATTCAAACACTAGACGAAATCCAAACTTGTTGAGCATCCATCCTGACACGAGATTCTTCCGTATCTCTGGAACATAAAGCACATTTGTCAAGGTAAGCTACTTGCCAGAGGTCATCTTCAAGATGACTGTGCCTTCCCCTTTGATGCTTGCGGTAGCTTTATTTCCCATATAAAGCTTTTCTTCACCCGTTGCTTCCTTGAATGTCGAGAAAAGAGCCTTATCTCCACAAACATGGCGGGTTGCACCCATGTCACCGAACCATCATTTTGGGTTTTCACCCATCACGTTGACTACTTCAATCATAGCCGCTTCCTCGGTTATCATTGCAATCAGAGGCATACCATCCTCATCAACCATATGAACACGCTCACGCTTAGGTTTCTTGCATTGGTTAGCATGGTGCCCCGTCTCGTTATAGTTGTAACAAGTACCTTGGAAAGGCGCAAGCTTCTTTTTCACAGCCCCCTTTTTTCGGCCCAAGGTTGTTAACCTTTGTTTTCCCCTTGTTGTCCTTTTTACCCCGTTTTCCCTTATTTCCCTTTGAGGACTCCCCAATTTCCACCATGTTTGACTTAGCCGAACTTGCAAAATAGTGCCTTTTTGGGCTACCCTGTTGTCCTCTTCTATACGAAGGCGGATGACAAGTTCCTCAATTGTCATTTCCTTTCGCTTATGCTTCAGGTAGTTTTTGAATTGTACCCACGAATGAGGCAATTTCTCAATCATGGCTGCCACTTGAAATGTCTCGCTAAGTACCATTCCTTCAACGTGAATGTCATGAAGTATAATCTGTAACTCTTGGACTTGGTTCATAACAGTCTTGTTATCAACCATTTTGTAGTCCAAGAAACGGGCGACAACAAATTTCTTTGTTCCCGCATCCTCCGTTTTGTACTTTTTATCCAAAGACTCCCATAATTCTTTGGAAGTCTTGATACTATAGTACACATTATACAGCGCATCTGAGAGACCGTTGAGTACATAGCCTCGACATATGAAATCCGAATGCTTCCACGCATCTACCTCGCTCTGAACTTGAGCGTCGGTCTTCCCTTCCGCAGGTTGGGGAACGGTTTCAGTCAAGAACCTCGCAAGGTTCATGGTGGTCAAGTAGAAGAACATCTTCTGTTGCCACCTTTTGAAGTGGAGACCCGAGAACTTCTCGGGTCGTTCAGCATGATTCGCCACTGTGGACGCTCCCACATTGTTGGCAAGGGTACCGACAACAACATTAGTGTTGCTGGTGTTCACGTTTTCAGTCGATATTCTGAGAAGTTTCAAGAAAACAAGTTTAAATTCTGTTTAGAAATAATAAATGTGCTAATTTATTATTGTCCCAAACTAAAAAGAAGCAAGAGTTTTGAAACCACTGCACAGCTTCTAAGTCCAACTTTGAAGACTACAACAGTAGGTTTTTAGAACTCAGTTAAAGAAAGGAGTAGAAGCAGAGTCTGTTTTGACAAAGTTGCTACTTTGAATCAAAACAGGAAAAAAAATACTTTTTAAAAACACATCCTGCTGTGGAGTAAAACTGGTTTGAATCATATAAGAATTGTTAGTGATTTACACGAACGGTGTTTTAAAATTTTGTTTTAAGATTGTAGGAACCTGTTCGTGCAAAATTAAATAAAAATTTATTAGCTTGAATTACTGAACTATTACAGAATGAAACTGAAAATAAAATTACAATTACAACTGAAAAATGAAATTAAGAAGAGGAAAAATCAAACAGAAAAGTTGTTCACAGCTGAGGATCGTGTTAGACATGGGTCCCTTAAAACAAATTTCGAGTCTCCCAGGAGAACTCGTTTGTTTTCAGGATACAACAACTAAAACAGTTGCACTGCCGGTCTTGACTCCAACCCGAAGGTGTACCTTGCTGCTTGAAGAATAAGAAGATTCAGAGGGAGAAGATTATATGAGCTGGTGAATTCAGTGTCTCAGTTCTGCCGTAGGAACCTCCTATTTATACTGTAGATCTGAAGTCGAAACTGAAAAATGAATTAAATGGGTGAATTAAACTGCATTAAACATCTTCAATGCACTTTAATTCATCATTTAATTCTCAGTCAAAACCGTTGACTCATCAGTTTCAAATGCTGAAGTGTAATTGCATTGGCATTAACTGCTGGAAGAGCTTCTGCGCGCGCGCGCGCAGGTCTGCACGCTCATGCGCGTGCGCCATTTTGGCTCACTTCCATGCTCGCGTGCGCCACACTGGCTCAATTCCATACGCGCCTGCGCCACATCACCTGTGAGCCTATACGAGCACGCCACACAATCGCGCCTTATTGGCTCACTTTGGTGTGCCGTGGTCACTTTGGTGCAACCGCGCGCCTGAGTGCCACGTCATGCGCCACTGCGCGCGGACCCACCAGGGTCATGCGCCTCGTACCCATGCGCCTGCATGCCACATCACCAACCACCTGGTCCTTGCAGCCCTTGTGCTCCACCACGCGCACGCGGTCAAAAATACAAAGGCGGCTCTCAAGCGGCTCGCGGCGATGCGAGTGTGCGAAATGCGCCATCAAAGCGCCTCATTACCCATGCCACGCGCGCGTGCGTGTGCGAGTTAGGGTGCGGACCCCTTCGCGAGTACACTTAGTGTGTGCTTCCATGAAACAATAAAGATGAATAGTTCCCACTTAAATACCCCTTTAAGTTTCATCTCTCCTCTTATGTGGGACAAGGTGCCACTTTCCCACTTTTCAGCATTCTATGTTTGAAACACCAAACTTTGAGCATCGATATCTCATTCATCTTAGCTCCGTTTTGGACGTGGTTTAGTTCGTTGCAAAGCTTTTCCAACATAGAACACAAACCCACAAATAAATATGTAAAACCCGCTCCTTTTCTTATATTTATTTCTAGTCTAAAATAGGAAAAAATCATTTTCCTATATTTGTGAAAATGCTATTTTCACAAATTTCCAACAGTAGAGAGATTATTAGGGATGACAATGGGCCATGTATGGGTCGGGTAGGGCTAATCCCATACCCATACACGGGTGTAAAATCTTGTCCCACACGGTTGTAATATCTTGCATATATAGCTGAATATTGAGCTCGAACACAGTTTAGTTGTAAACGAAGCCAACTCAACTCGATTTAGTGTGGCTCATTTAATTTATGTGAAGCGAAGTTGATTTCCTATGCATAGAGAAGTGACATTCTCTAATTTTGTTAACCAAGCGATGTGAGAATACATTTACAAAGAGAAGGAAGTTTATGATCTTACAAATTGCAATGAAGAAAAGAAGGAATAAGGGGTGAAAAATAAATAGTAGCCCCTGGTTTCATACGACACACACCCATACCTCATAACCTTTGCTTGTCAAAGAAGAGAAAAAGCGTTAGCTCTGATAACATCGTACTATTAAAATGAGTTCCTTAGTCAATCTATCTTTTAGAATATACACTCTCTTATTCTACGCCACCTAAAATCCACCTAGATACCCATGATGGGACTTGAATCATCACTACTTGGTTCAGTGAAATTCATTAATGTCTTTGGACCAAGGACGCATTTTTAGAAACGGCTCGGGCTCTTAATCATAAAGCATTCTTATTAACCACCTATATATACACTTTGCATGATTTAAACCTTTCATTTTTGAATAAAGAGTTACCACCAAGATTAACTCACCTATCAGTACGAAATATAAATAAAAACACTTTGCTATATGCCTATATAATACACCAAACTCTAAATTAAATTATGACATATATATTGAAGTAGAAAAAGTATATCGTACAATATGCTTTAACGTATATTGCGTACGTGATGGCAAAATCGTGCGTTATGTTACAACAAAAATAAAATCGCATGTTTATAGAAACCTGGAAATTGCATGTGCATAAAGAAAGTAGGAAATCGCATGTACAAAAACATGCTAAAATCGCATGTACAAAAACATGCTAAAATCGCATGTACAAGGTTTTTTTATGAAATCGCATGTGATAAAGGAAAATGAAATCGCATGTTATAAACCCAATTCACATGTTGATAATACATCGCGTACGCAATGTACATTAAGGCATTTTGTAGCGTACGCAATGTACATTAAGGCATTTTGTACATTAACCGGCCTCTATAAAAGTATATATTTAATGACAAGATAAGTTTGTTATTCCAACATGCCCCATAAAAACTGCCGCCACTTAATTACCTTTTACGATATAATCAAGATTTAGTTATACATCAAGCTATCGAACCATGAATCCAACTCGACATCTCTAATGCTACAACAACATTAAAACAAACAAACAAAAGAAAATAAAACATACACAACGAACACATCGCCACAAAACAATATCACAAAATTACAAACCGAAAAAAGGAAGTTGTTTAGTCTTTACCAAAATCAAAGAACGACCAATCGAAGCTGATTACGTACGTCAATGTTCGATCAGAAGCTTCTATTGTCATGTTTATTGCTTATATCATATATCCATGATCTTGACTTTTGCAACTACTCTTTCAATTCTTTGATGTTATTCGGCTGCTTTGGATTATGTAAGTTCTCGTTAACTTCCGGAACCAAATACCAACCGATAGAAGTGCATAATATCGCGAAAGATCGTCCCGAAAACATCAATAACACCAAGATCAAGATCACAAACAAAGGAAAATAATAACAAGGCTTCCACCATTCCACAATCTTTCTTTTACTTTGATCCAACTTAAACTTTTCAGTATGATCATGAACCACTGGTTTCGTGTTGTCTTCTTCGGCTTTACTAAAAGAAACATCCTTTTTTATGATCTACTTCTGGAGTACTTAATGAACTTGTGTTATGATGTATTATTCTATGATCATCTTGTAACTTGATCACAACAGGTTCGAGTTCATTCGTGCTGTTGTAAATGAACTTAACCATGGAGACATATTCATACCCTTTTTGCGCCAAAAGCTTCTGTCTTTTTTGGTCAAGTTCAGCCAAAAGTGCCTCATACTTGTCAAGCCCGCAATTCGCATATGGGTTTGTGGCGATTTTATTTCTTCGGTTACCGAAAATGTGCCGTCTTCTTGTTGATTTTCTTGTAGATGGAGAAGAAAATGGCCAAAGCACATTGTAATTATCTTCTTCTTGGCTACGGAATGAACCACATATGAAGGCCATGATATCTTGTTTTTTTGCAAACTGTAGGGGTCTTTTTATATGTGTAGTATTTTTACAAATATGAGAATCAAAGTGGATGAGAAAGAATCATGAAGTATATGAATGTTTGTTTTGAGGACTAGTTAAATCCAATTGTTAGAATAGTCAAACATGAAAGTTTTGACTTTTAGGGTTAATGGAGAATTAGCTTTGGTGAAGCTTCTAAAGACTTGAAATCATAGAAAGAAACGTTACTTGACCTCTATATCTTGTACCATTTTGTCCAATAAAATTAAGTTTCAATTCACACCTTGTTTTTTTTTTCCACATAACTAGTATATGCAAAAAGCATGATTCAACACCAAAGATTAACTCTATTGATCAAGTTTCTATTGCAATGTAAAGCAATTTAAACTTTCTTGTTTCAACTGGCTATTCAAGATATCGAAAAACATTATTTTGGTTTTTCAAAAATATTTCAAATTCGAATAACCCGAAAACCAACCCGATGAACACCCCCTACTTTAGATCGTGAATTACGTCTTTCTGTTTCGAAAGACGTAATTTTACGATCTAAAGTAGGGGTGTAATATACGAAAAAAAAAAATCCAAATCAAACAAACCATATAAGTATCGCGACATAAGTTGATTTATTAATGATTTATATCATAAGTCTAAATATTATGATAATAACAAGAATAATAAAAGAAAACAATGTTTAAGAAGTTATGTGTATACATCAGCTAATAGAATTAAAACTTTTAATACTGATTAATAATAAATAGATTATAACTTTGACCTTGGTTCAAAACCCTTATCGCCGAATTCGTATTCCGTTAACTGAATGGCCAAAGAATCTGTGGCATATTCGTTTTAAACACCCCAAGTTCTCAACCGAATACCACATATTCACATAAACCTCCATCACATCACCTCCACTCCTGTTCGAGCAGTTGCCTACGTTGAAGAATTCGGTGAATCGTCACCGCAAACACACCATCCGACTGCCCTCGTCAGTCATCTTTCCATTGTACCACCGGTTGGAGTTTGACGTGGTTTTCAACCTCTGTTGCTGATCACTTTGATTATCTTCGTTCGATCACTCGGAAGCTCGAAATCGTTTGGTTTTGCTCAAATTTGTTTGAAAAGTAAGGTATTGTTTCCTTTGTTTTTCACGTGGTGTTCTTCTCCTTGCTTGGTAACTCAATAATCGGATGAATAATAATCTTCGTTCGTAGTTGCTTGATCTCGTTGTTGATAGACGGAAACTGAACACCACCGGCGTTAACCCAGCTAAACCACCGTAGTGCTTTTCTTTGATCACCGGTGACTACATTGATTTCCATTCGTGTCTTAAGGTACCGGTGTTAATCCTTTTTTTTTTTGTATTCCCTTGTGTAATTGAGTTAGTAGCAAGGTTACACAGCATTCTCTATATGCATATGAAGAAGACAAACATATAATATATATATATATAAGTAAGCTAAATAAAAGAGATTTAACCATATATGATAGTGGCTTTTAACACTTGTATAGTACAACTCTTTTAGTACAATTTTTATTCTATTAGGCTGGAGGATGTGGGATGGAGCCCCTAGGGGCTTTATCAAGACACGTAAGCGCCACATAGGATCCAGGTCAGCCATAACGCCCCCTTTAATTTGCACGGTGTGGGATGGAGCCCCCTATTAATCAAAATTAAAAAAAAAAATTTGATTGGTGCAAAACAAATGGGCCCCACCTGAACACCTCCTTCCTCCCGTTAACATGATGGCGGACAACTCCATGGCGCCCCAACTTAAATTGGTGGGTGTGGGTCGATGGCGCCGGCGACACTATAGGAGTTGAGGTGGCCTTGGTGGCGCCCTCCACACCCTCCGGCCTTAGTATTGCTTTAAAATTCTTTTACTACTGATGTAAAATCATTTAATTAAATTTTGAGGAAAATTAAATAGGACATTAATGTTAATTATCAATATATATATATATAGGGTAAGGTTCATGCGAGAACCACCCTTATTGCGGGAACCGCGAGAACCAATGTGAACACAACCTAAAATAGCTAAAAAAACCTAACCCCCCCCCCCCCCCAAAAAAAAACCTAAACTCCCCCCCCCCCCCCAAGCTAAATGCTAAAAACTAAAACCCCCAAAAAACCTAAAAAAACCTTAACCTCCCCCCCCGGTAAAATGCTAAAAACTAAACCCCAAAAAAACCTAAAAAAATAAAAAAAAAATCTATTTTTTTTAATATTTTTTATGTTAAAATCGCTACTTTTAGTAGCAAAATTTTTTTTTGGCTTCGAAAAGTAGTGATTTTTTTTATAAAAAATATTAAATTTTTTTTTTGTGTGATTTTTAGCTATTTTTGGTTGTGTTCACATTGGTTCTCGCGATTCTCGCAATAAGAAGTGGTTCCTAACGGATCTTTGTCCTATATATATATACATATATATATATATATATATATATATATATATATATATAGAGAGAGAGAGAGAGAGAGAAAGTATAATGTACAAAAGCCCTAATATCGTACTTCATTTACGCACAAGGAGATCTTAACGCGTGGCACGGATTAAGATTTCTCATTAAGGGCAAATTAGACATTTTTCATTCTTGAGGCAGGGTAATTCTGACATTTACTAACATCAAGAGAATTATGCGAGTTCGTTATCTCCTGCATCCCGGTAATTACGATTCGAATCAGTTTCAAATATTTTCCATTTTTCAAAGTATCAAATTAGCGGTTATAGGTGTGCGATTAGGGTTTCTATCACTTATTGTTTGAAATGGATCCACAAAGCAGTAACGCAAGAAACACAAATGATATTGAATTTGAAGATGTTGAATTTCATGCCGTTCCTGATGCTGCTGAGCATTTGAGGAATCCGACATCAGACAACCACGTTCTTTTAGACGATCAGACCAGTAAGTTGTCAATTAATCGTTTTAATTTTCCAGAAATCAACGAAATTATTGTTATCTGATGTTTTGTATTTGATCGTGCATCATTATTTGATAATTAGTTTTTTGAAATGAATGTGTCATAAATCACGCATGTTTATAAGCTATATAGTGTAGGAGACCTGTGTAATTCCATCAAACAAGCGTTATTATCTTGAAGTATATAGTCTGCGTTATTATTTAGGTGTTCATGCGCGATTTTTTTTTGTTTGCGTGATTTTTTTATTTCCTAGATGTGTGACTGTGTGTTTTGGTTTAGAGCTCATGTTTTTTTTTTGTCATTTCAAAATGTGCAGATGAAAGATTGTATATTCCTGAGGTAGCTTCATCATGTGCTCCTGTTATAGGAATGGAATTCACTTCCCTAGAGCAAGCATATGTTTTTTATCAGACATATGCCAAGAAGTCAGGGTTTTCTGCTCGAAAAAGAGGTGAACACCATAGTGGTGGTATTATCAAGACTAAATACTTTGTGTGTTCAAAGGAGGGGCATAAACCTCTGGCTTTTGATGATCCTTATTCGAAGTTGTCTAAGCCATATAAAAGTAGGAACAGACCGATTATTCGAACCGGGTGTAAAGCTCAAATTGAGCTTTGTTCGACGGATGGGGTGTTGTATAAGGTTGATAAGTTTGTTTAAACGCATAATCATTCATTCGTGTGCCCCAAAGATATGCATTTATTACCGGCTTATAGGCATCTGTCCGAAACACAAGAAGAGATGATATGGGATCTTGGTACATTGAATCTTGGGTCAGTTAAAGCGTTCAATATAATGAGACAAAGATACGGAGATTTTGAAAATGTTGGCGCAACTAAAGATGACTGCAAGAATTTTAGAGCTAGGATACATAGCTATATAGGAGAGTATGATGCAGATATGGTTATAAATAGGTTGACCGATAAAAAGTAGTTTATGGTTGATTATTCATTTGTACATTCAGTCGATGAAAACAAGTGATTAACTGGCCTGTTCTTGGCCAATGGTTTGTGAAAATGTAACTATGCTGAGTTTGGAGACGTCATATCGTTTGATGCTACATTCAAAACCAACAAGTTAGTATTCACTTTAATGTTTTAACTTTTTTTTTGTATAATTTTGTTGTTTTTTTATTCAATTTATTTCATCATTTTGAAGGTATAGAATGGTTTTTGTACCCTTTACTGGTATTGATAATCACTGTCGGAATGTGACTCTTGGAGCCGGGTTGCTAGCATCTGAAAGCATTGAATCATACAAGTGGCTGTTACAATCATTTTTGGAGTCATTTGGTAAGCAGCCGAAGGTGGTCGTCACTGATCAGGACCCAGCGATGAAACACGCTATCGAGGCAGTGTTTGATAAGAGTAGACACAGATTATGTATGTGGCACATAATGAAGAAAGTTGCCGATAAGGTTTGACACTATTACAACTTGCGTTATTACTATTTTTTGGAGTCATTTGGCATGAGATCTTCGTGGATTCCAGCTTTCTATCGTCATGAGCCTATGTCTGGGCTCATGTGGACCACCTCCAAATCAGAGAGCGAAAACCATTTTTTCTGTCAGGTTGCGAATTCTCAACTTATCCTTGTTGAGTTTTTTAACCATTTTGATGGTGCAATGGACGTGCAAAGATTCAACCATCGGAAAAATGACCATATTTCTAGAAATACAACCCTAGATAACTGGTCTGAAACTACCTTTGAGGATGATGCTATGAAAATTTACACCAGGTCCATCTTTGCTGATCAACAGGCAGAGTTATATGGAACACTGTCTGGGTGTCTTCCTATGGAGACTAAAATCGAGGAACCGTTCTTGAAGTTAAGTATGAAGGATTGGAAAGCCCACGGTGACGGTTTATTAGAGGTGACACTATCTAGACTAGATAACATGTGTTATTACACAACAACGTGCGTTTTTTTCTTGATTTTTAGTTTTAATTTTTTTTATTTAGGTTTGTTTCAAGAAGGGGAGGATGTAATTGCATCATGCAGTTGTCGCAGGTTTGAACAATATGGATTGTTGTGCAAACATATATACTTTGTGTTCAAGATGTTCAAAGTTAAAGAAATTCCCAACAAGTACGTTTTGAGAAGATGGACCAAAGATGTGGTACCGAATGATCTAAATAGCACATTTGATTTAAGTGTTGATGATAATGATGGGCATAAAAAGGCCAAAGAGGTTGCGTATGAGATAATGCAGTCTGGAGAGTATCTTATTGGTAACTTGATGAGAAATGTTGATCATCTAGTTATAGTCAGGGATCGGATGAGAGAGATGAAGGAAATGGTTGATGAACTTCGCATAACCAATCCCATCGACCCTAAGTTTGATAGATATTCAAGTTTAATCGGTTACGAGAAACCGAACACTGATGCTCCACCTACAGTCCGTGTGCCAACCGGTATTAGAAACAAAGGTCGCGGTTCACATAAGCGGATTAAATCAAAAAAAGAAAAGATGATTAGTCTAAAAGGCAAGAGAAGTCGGACATGCAGTGTTTGCAATACCAAAGGTCACAATATCCGAACTTGTTCAGTTTTAAAGGGTCAAGCTAGTGCTGCCGATAAGAAGTGGAAGAAAAGAAAAGTAATTCAGCTGGAGACTGATCCTGGTTTAGAAGACGAAGAGGACGAGGAGGCTGAAACTGGTGAGGGAGAGGAGGAATATGAGGAGGTTGACGAAACAGATGATAGTGATTCTGAATGGGAAGAGCTAAACGACGATGACGAGTAATTTTTGAACCACAATTGCATACATTTAATCATTGGTTTTTTCATGCCTTTTTAAAGAAACAACTTTATGTGAGCTGGGATCTTTGACATTTTAACATGCGTGATTTTAAGATCAAAATCATAAATATACAAGACTATACTGATGCGTGATTATGTATACCATCTGATGCGTGATTATATATACCATCTGAACTGATCCTTTTTTACCCCTGTTCAATATGTACATGCGTTATTTTAAAACCAATTTGATGCGTGATTATGTAAACCATCTAAACTGATCCTTTTTTTTACCCATTTTCAATATGCAGATGCGTTATTTTACTGTATTGGTCTTTAACCTAAAATCATAAGTATACAAGACTATCTCAAATGGAGATCTCAAATGCTCTAACATCTTGTATAACCTGTCATAACCCCTGTTCACAGCTACTTCAACCAAAAACATACCCAAACACATATCACTTTTCATAACTAGAGTATTTATATGTAACATGCGTGATAATATTTAACATGCCTTTTTCATATAAATAACGCCAAAAACACCATACATAGATGCCTGAAAAGGTATCAAAACATGTTAAAAGTAAGCCTACATGATTTTCCTAAATATTTCCACATATCAGTTTCTATTGCCAAAAAACCACCATACTTGTAAGTTTTCAAAATACTAACATTAGAACATCCCCAAAAATCAACAAAAAACGTTGATTAATCAGACATACCACCTAGTTCGATGTGAATATCTTCCCAAGCTCCTTGTCACTGGTTTCCATCTTCTCTTGCACCGTCTCCACTGCATCCTTGAGATATGAGTAAACCAAGTGATCAGCAGATGCCTGATCCTTCATGAGCTTTATGCTGTTGTCCCTCAACGAAGATTTTGGTTCTTGTAGTAGTTTCCCCCAGACTTCCTGGTTCATCTTCTGTTGTTCTAAGACCTTCCTCTGCACATCAAAAATACTGTTAGTAGAGTTTACATCAGACGCAAGCTCTGTCAACGTGCGGCTGGATAGGAGCTCCTTGATGGCTTTGCTTGCCGGATCAGTAGACATTCTTGTTTCTTGATGAGAGTTGTTATTTTTTTTTTTTGCAAAAATCTAATATGGGGAATCATATTTGTATGAAGATTGTGATTTAATATGGTAGTTGTGGGAGATTTGGTAAGTAAAATTAAATATCTCACATAATTACTAGTCATGTCCATTTGCAAAGCTATTTGTAGGTTTCATTATTATTAGGATTAATAATATTTTATATCAACTTGAATCTTGCATATCAAAGTTCAGTAGCTTAAATAATTCACAAGCAGTTTCGTGCGTGATTATTAATACATGCGTGATTATTCATACATGTGTGATTATTTTTATACATGCGTGATAATATATACATGCGTGATTATCTTACATAATATGTGTACTGGACCAAGAAAACTCCAAAAAACAGCTAGAATTATTTCTGAACCATACAACTGTCATGCTTAATAATTTTAGATGTCCTCTTATTTGCTATTTCATTTTATATATCATTGAAAGAGCATTAAAATATTAACTTAAAGATGGCAGATTCTTGTAATTCATCTTGTGGTTCTTCTTCATCATCATCAGGTATGAGTGTTTATCTCAAAAAGAGAATCGAGGAACAAATTGCTGAAGACAAGTCTTGTAAAGACTTGTTGGAAACTAACATGTCTAGGCTTAGAGAGAACATGAAGAGACGAGAAGCGATTTTCAATTTGCTGTCTGGAATGAAAGAGTCAAGTGTCCGAGAGGTGGCTATGATGTTTATGGTTGATCTAGGAGAGCTGGATGAGAAACAGTTAAAAGAGCTTGCAGATGCAATAACCGTCTTAAGGTGCTCTATGGACACGAAGATCAAGTTTTTGAAGTCCTTTTTTCTGATGGGTATTATGTATCATTTTCATCTGGGTAGTAAAATCATCTGCTTTTTATGTTTATCTAAGTGTTTTTCTTGAATCGAAATTGTGTTCGAATAAGGAAATTTTCCCATTGTTTTTACATTTTTCATGTTATCTGATATCATAGTTTATGAGTAATCAACAAATTTAAGAATTAAAAATAAAAATAGAAAACGAACATGTCAAATATGCTTGCAACAAAGTAGTTCTACGACTTAGCATTTTGTTTCACTTTGTCAAGGTTGAAGAACTGATCCAATCGGTCCCTAATTTTGTTATCTAGATCGCGCAAAACATCTACGGTGCTTGCGTTCTTCGTAAATTCCTTAGCTTTGTCGTACACTTCTTTCCTTATAAGATTGTAGTCCGACAATACAATCTTACTAAGATACCGGTACCGCAAGAATCGAAGTTGTGAATCTTGAATGGTCTTTTTATCTTCGTTCACAAACCCCGAATTCCATGGTGATTTGCCTTTGTTTCATAGTGAACACACCACAGTCACATCTGTTTTGAAGAGTTCTCCAATCCATTTCCTTTCGAATTATGCTTGCTGTTTCCAAGTTTGTTATCCACTATTTTTGTCGTATCTTGCCTTTTAGGTATAGAACTAGAACTCTTCGCTATAATCACGATAAAAAATCATATTAGTACCTAGTCATTATAATATATAGTTGTTATTGTATATAAAGCTAAGTATTCAAGAATTACCAGCTTTTCGGGGCGCCCACAGTAGCGTTTGCTAAATGATTCGTCAAACCTAGAGTTATCAATTAACTCGATTTCACCATTTTTCAAGTGAAAGCATAGGCACCAGAAATGATTAGATAGTAGTACTGGAATGAAGATAAGATCCACTGTGTCAACTTTCTTGACCTGATACTTACACAGTATATCATCTAGGCTTGGTGCAAATACTTTCAATTGATCATTGTCTGTGTATTTTGGCCCAAACTTTTCGTCAGGCTGCAAAAATTATGGTGATTTTTTTCATTAAACTCCATCTGTCCATTAAGCTTAAACATGCGTGATTATCATATAGCATGCTTGGTTAACCTTAAACATGTGTGCATTAACTTTCAACATGCGTGATTATCATATAGCATGCTTGGTTAACCTTAAACATGTGTGCATTAACTTTCAACATGCATGATTATCATATAGCATGCTTGGTTAACCTTAAACATGTGTGCATTAACTTTCAACATGCGTGATTATCGTATAACATGCTTGGTTAACCTTAAACATGTGGGCATTAACTTTCTTCATGCGTGATTATTATATAACTTGCGTGATTACAATTCAATATGTGTGATTTAACATAGTAAAATACATACATGCGTGATTAACTAAGTAAAATACATACTTGCGTGATTAACTAAGTAAAATACATACTTGCGTGATTATTATGGAAAAACTTACAATCATTGTACTTGGCAAGAACAGCCTATAGGGTGATGATTTTTTGTCCCTTTTTTTCTCTTTAAAGTTCAACACATCTACAAACGCGTCCACTCCATTTGAAGCTATGTATTGCGATGGGTGAAAGCTTTCAAAAATGATTTTTAGTGTTTCGACGCCACTTTCAGACTTGTATATCAATGAGCTGTTGTTTAAAAGCAAAAAGGACAGTTTAAAAAGAGATCAAGATTTTAAGCGGTTTAAAAGAGACAAAACATCTTACCCAATATCTCCGACCGGAGCTAAGAGGTAACAGATGATCGTTTGGTCACGTTCCAGAAGTGGCTCATATAAGCTGGTTATCCTGTTGTAGTAAGGTGATCTGTATGCGTCACCTAATTCTGCCATTCGTTTTTCGTTCTTTTCCCTCAACATTTTGATACACGTTCTCACTAGTTCTGTCTTTCTCTCTTCATCCATTTTCTTTTTGTTAGCAGACACGGGAGTTTTTTGCTTACTTTCATTTGATGTTTGTAGGATGGGAGCCAATTTTAAAAGCGTCTCCACCGACTGCATTTCTGCATCCGTCACTTCATCCGTTTCTTCAGTGGATGTGGTTGGAGGCATTTCTTTACCATACACGCCAGGGTTTATCTTTTCAAGCTCATTCAACATCGAGTCGGTTATTGTATTCTGACTTTGTGCTTTTTGCTAACTGGACTCTGCTAAATTTACAACTTGGTCCATTTAGAGTACCACATCTGCTTGTGTCACTGTTTGTATGTTCGAGCAGGTTAAATTTTTGTAAACACAAGTTACAATACGGTTAATAATTTAGCAATGATCGTATTTGTTACCTTCTGTCGTCTGCTTGTATACACCTGGTTCGATGGTTTGTAATGTAGCCAGGCATGAGTCTGAAATACCCCCATCGTCATATGTCATATTATCAACATCATGACATCCTATAAAATCACAAACGTTTTGTCATTATTGAACATAAATTACCATTAATCTCAAGAAATAACACAAATTCTTATATACCTTTTGTTTTTCCCGTGTTTTCATCTTCCACGGTTGCATCTCCATCCCCTCCTAACTCTTGAATTGTATCGCCACCCTCTCCAACTTTGTTTTGAAACGCCTCATCACCTCCAGAGCTTACGTGATCAGTCCTCGTCGACACGGTATTTTTAACTGCATCATCCCATCTTTTACACATTCTCGTTATATCTGGATCCCAGAAACACTTTTCCTTTGCGTCCGTAACGATATTATTCATTTCCGTAACCAGAGAAATGTATTTATTTATATTCTTGTCCATTGTTTTCAACAACAGCTGTAGAATTGGAGTTTATCAATATCATGCGTTATTATCTATCTAAGTAGAGTAGTTTTTATTTTTAGCAATATCATGCGTGATTATACATGTAACAAGCGTAATTTTTTTGTATTTATGTTCTTGTCCATTCTGTTAATCATGGGCTTTATTTCAAACCAAATTTAGTGCATTTTTTTTCCTTTTTCAGAAGACCACAGCCCAATTACTCCTAATAAATTGGCCCAAACAGCCCAATGTTTCTCCTAATAAATTGGCCCAACAACTTAATCTCCTGTGTAGCCTATATCATTCGAAGCCCATTCCAATATTTATGAAATCAAGAGTTATGCAAAAGACTGACTCAAGTCATGCGTTATTAATTGGGCCAGTCATGCGTTATTAATTGGGCCAGTGATCTATATTGGGCTTTGTTTCTCCTAATAAACTGGACCTCTTGTTCCAGTGATCTATATTGGGCTTAGTTATAGCCTAAACACCACAAATAACAATCGAGCATGATTTTAAGTATTGTAATACAAAAGACTGACTCAAGTCATGCGTTATTAATTTCTTCGGCTAACATCCGTTATTTTTTTTTAAACTAGCGTGATTTTAAGTATTGTACAGGCGTTATTTTTCTAATATCCTAAACAAGCATTCTACTGTAATATGAGGTTCTTAAAGCATGCGTTATTAATAATATTATAAACAAAAATCCAAAAGACTATACGTTCTTATTTTTGTTTGAGGCTTCCCGTGCAGCATCATCATAGATCACCCCGGTTAGTTGAAGCGGAGTGGAGCAGTAGTCAAGCTCTTTTTGCGTTTGTGACCTGATGCCCATATCTTCTAGGTTCAACTCTGAAATATGTTCACTAGGATTCCAGCCCTCAAACCAATCGGTAGTTGATAGTATGTAACATTCTTCGATTGAATCTTCACCAGCCTGGTTTCTTCTTTTGTAGACCTTCGTGGTATCCACTGGTGGTATTGTGAAATCATCTGTATCTGTCATAGGCTGATATATCGTTTCAAATGCGGTGAGGTTTTCTTGTACTGCAGCAGCCTCGTGTAATGGGATGTTGTCAGTGAACAGGTTCGTCAATAACGTCGAAGTTTGTTGATTTACGTTTTTGAATGGCGTTGTCGGAGCCTCTTCATTTTGATGATCATCGCTATTGATGTCCGAGGCAGTCGCATGTTGTTGATCTTGGCGATTGTCATGCGTTTCTTCGTCTCTGTCAACTTCATCATTATCTTCAACATCTGTCAGCGGCCCATTGTTGTATAAATACTCTTCCATGTCGTCGATTATATCAGATGTGATATACTTTATGACAGGCAGTTCGACAACTTCATCGAAAATTTTGTGCCGTTTGTTGAATTCATGGGTGTATAGAAGCTGTATATAATTGTTTAAAAAAAACCAAATTACTACTAACAATATTGTATTAGCTTACATTTTAAAGATGTTTACAAAACATACCGTTAGAAATGCAACTGGTCCATTGTATTGTGAGTCCAGTTTTTTTCCAACCTTGTCTAGTTTGTTTAAGCGACTCTAAAACAAATGAGCACCAATCCAGCTTCGAAATGTCTTCCTCTTTGTCAATGGTAAGTAGAAAACTTTGTTTAACCGTTGTTGACTTTGTAATCTCTACAAACGTGTTCCAATAGGCTAAAAAATTAACTTGAATAATCTGCCGCATTTGTTTGTTTTTTCAACTCTTTTGCAACTAATGTATGAGTAATTCTGTTGGTATCCGGCCACTGGTTTTTGAACTCATCAATAGTTGTCTCGACCCCTTGAGTAGCAGTATTTTTTTCAACTATCGCTCCTTTCCGAGGCTTATTTTTTTCCCGTACTGGATTTTGTCCTTTTGGGATACCAAACACATCATGTACTGAATCTCGTGTGATTTGTATCTTATGATTTCCGATGTTTAGTGTGCTGTATTGCTCGTCATAGTTTCATACGAGCCAATAACCTAGACGTGTGATTATATGATTAAGCTTTATATCAAGAACATCACCAAATCCAATGCTTTTCACGTCCGCTACCTGTGCTTCTGTGAATTCTCTTACTGTATCCAAGAAACCTGAAGGACTACGTCTAAGGCTTATTACCTCATGATGATATTCATAGTACGGTCTTGGTTCCGTCCTAATTGGTTCCGCTTCGTTAATCTGCTTATCTTGTTTCGATGGTTTCTTTTTTACGGGCTCCTCAAAGTCATCATCATCTTGGTCAGTTAAAGTCTTTGCCCTATTTTTTTGTGTTTTCGGCCCTTTTGCCTATCAAGTCTTTAATTGGTGCTTCAAAATCATCATCTTCAAGATTTGATTTCTTTGGATTTTTATTTAACTTTAACTTGCGAGGTTTGTTTGTTATCATCGGCTGAATGGGGGGCTCAAAATCATCATCATCATCATCAGCAACCCCTACATTCATTTTCAAAACAAATTAAATCAATCAAATTACCTTTTTCATATAACAACAGGCGTTATTATTTTCATTCGTTGTGCTCAAAAAATCTTATACAACATGTGTTATTATTTTCATTGGTTTTGTTCAACAAATCTTATACAACATGCGTTATTATTTTCCAACAATTCTTTTTCATATACTGAAAAAAGTTGTTTAGTGGACAAAGGCTTACTGATAAAAGCCACAGAGTGTCCATCTTGCATCAGTTTCAATGATTTCCCCACTAAAACTAACTAATTCTACCCTCAAGACCTTTTTTGACCTTTTAATCCCTGTATTATAGAATGTATAGTAACATATTTTCACTGGTTTGTGCTCAACAAATCATATACACCAGGCATAATTATTTTCACTGGAGGCGTTATTATTTTCACCCAGCTCAACCAAAAATTTGCTTAAAACGGATGAAAACAAAGGGCAAGTTAGATCAGAAGCCCCAATATCAAAATTTAACCTAATAAAACATTTGTTAATTGTTTAAACAAAAAGGCAAGTTAGATCAAAAGCCCCAATTTCAAAATTTAACCTAATACAGGGGATGGGGGGATGAACAATCTAATACCGCTAGTTCATATCAATTAATCGTCTAATATCGATCATTCTAATACCGCTAGTTCATATCAATGAATCAACATCAAATTACGCTAGTTCATATCAAATAACGCTAGTTCATCAAACCCTAATATTTTGGATTTTTTTAGAAGAAACCTGGATTTATGCCGCTAGTGTGCACCGGTTCGTTGCTTTTCTTGCCCCTTCTCTCTCGTTTAGCTTCAATTTTTGTTCACCATGCAATAAAACCACCGATCAGTATGAGAATCTCTTCTACTAAAACCGTGTGATTAAAGAAGAAAAAAAATGGATGAGAAGATGATTTAATCGATACCTCCTAATGACGTAATCGTCATTCCTCACTTCAAATCGTCTCTCGTTTCTTGTTCACCGCTGTCGTCGTTCAGCTTCCGTCGAAATCGCTTTGAAACTTCACCGTCAATTTTGGGGTTGTAATATTGTTTTTTGATTTAAGACAGAGATATAGCCGGGTAAATTGATATAGTAAATTGATGATTTTAACCTTTAGATACCATCATTACGCTTTTGCCACCGCTTCTCATCATCAATTTAATCACGCTTTAATCACCCTGATCTGACGGTCAGGATAGTCACGTACTTAATGTATGATTACTCATAATGTATGATAACCGCTCTTTATATATACATATGTCCATGCTTTAGAAACCTAAAAGATGTTTTTGTAATGAACATTTAATGATGTTTTAGAAACCTAAAAAATGCTTTTGTAATGAACATTTAATGCATCGGCAAATTGGTATGTATATGATATATGATTTTATTATGAAACAAAGAAGGCTGTTTTGATAATTGTTCAACCTTGGAGTGTTACACGTATACATCCACCATCCTATTTGCAATTATTTTAATACTAGTATTATATCTAGCAAACATAAAGTATATTACTGTAGTTATTTTTAAAGTGTTGTATTATGTTTATTAAACTTTTTAAAACTTCTCGTATTGCATAGTTAATAAGTATGAACCAATGTTATTATTCATACAAATTGCTCAAAAACACAACAGTAGCAACTAAACATGTAAATGGTTAAGGACTATAATATAATTTTGTACTAAGTCAATAAAATAATTTAACTCATACAGTCAAAACATTTGTTACTAGTAACAAGAAGTCTAAAATGGAATATATGTATACTGTAGGTTTTCGTGTTAATTGAGGACATTCTTGAGTTTCGTGTTGTTACGTTTGAGCTAAGGTACGGATTCTGTGGTCTTTTCTCTTAGCGTTTTATATCGTTATTTTAGTGTCTAGTTCATCAAATCGTTATCGTTGTTTCCTCAAGTATTGAATTGAATTGTTCCCATTGATTCACATGCGATAGATTAATTCCTTAAGCTCATTATCGTATGTTCCTATTAATCATTGATCATTGCCATAGATGTGCATTATTGTACTAGTTGACTTAAGAGTACCATTTTATTGACCTCAATACCCGAGCACATCCACCTATGGGGACACAGGGCTTCATCATCCGTAACACCCCAAAACCCGAATGTTAAATTTTGAGCATGTTTTGTTTTACACGATGTGACATGGTAACTAAGTTAGTTAACTTAGTTATAGTTACAAGTTAAATATTAGGAATGGAATTTTTGTGACTAACAATTAACCAATTTCAAGGGTTAAAAGAGGATAAATGGAAAGTGTTTTATTTAAAGGAATGAAGTTGTGGCAAGTATGGGAATATGGCGAATCTTGAGGGACTTAGGGTGACAAAATGGAAAATAAAATTTATTAAACAAAATATCACACACACACACAAGGTGTGTGTGCGTGACTTCGATCAGGAGAAAGAGCAGAAGGATGAACCCTAGCTCTCAAGAACATCAACACAAATTCAGCCCAATCAAAACTAAAATCGAATGGAAAATCATGCATGAATGAAGAATTAGCATCACTCAACATTAACAAACATGTGGTAAGTTGTAGATTGTTATTTGGTGAACTTTTAAGAAATGGGTTATGAGCAAATCCGTGAAATTGTATGAAATTAAGCATGAATGGGTGTTAGAATCATTAAATAGAACATGTGTTATGCAAGATTTTGAGTAATTGGATGTTTTGGGGTGAAACCCACTTGTAGTAGTAGAGATGATGATATGAATGATTATACATGTTCAGTACTTGTGTGATGTTGATATTTGATGTTGTATGTAATGAGTAAATGTTAGATAATGGTATAAAAGTTATATGATTCTAGTTGAAATTGATGATCCATGTTATGAACTAGGAAGAGTATGCATAAAATACTTGTACTATAGGCTTAAATGATGGCATGCACACCAAGTGTATAATGAAATGCTTAAGTGAAGTTAGGATGCAAAATGTTATGAAAAAGCTTGGTGTATATAAGAACGAAATACGAAAATGATGGCATGATCATGTTAAATTACTAATTTGAATATGGTTGTAAGCACATTTGCATCGAGAGTAGGTAATGTATATGGTGCCTTTCGTATAGCCTACTTTGATATTACGAGTAGATGGGAATAAGTCGAAAGTTCACATGATGAATTGTTGACTTCTGAAAGTCAACTAAGTATAAGAAACATGATTTGACTCGTTGTCGTAAAGGTAGGACTGTAGGAAGTAGTATGGTACATGTTATAGCAATACGTGTTAAATGTACTGACATGATGAATTACATGAGCTTAAACGGATATGGACATGATTATATGAGTTATGTTTGTTAGAAATGACTAATGAAAGTTTAGTGTGAAATATGCGATTTATATGATAGTTAACATGTACAAATGAGTATGCTAATAAGGGCGTGATTTTGATGAAATGGAAGTAAAGGAATCACGTCGAGACGGACTCAAGCACGAGGTGTTAACGAGTCAAGAAAAGAAAGGAAGCGGATACGAGCATGGACGCATAAGGTAAGTGATTTCCGGAATCACTTCTTAGTTTATTTAAGCAAAGTTGTGTACTAGTTATTTATGTATGATAATTGAAGTCTAATAAGGTTTGATTATATAAGTGAGGATTTTCGTTAAGTAGACCATACGGGTCAAAATAATGATTTATTGTAATAAGGAATGGTGGCATAAGTAATGACGACGGTATGATAACCGGGTAATGGATAAAATTGTACGTAAGCATGCTAATCGAGTAACGGTGATGCGGGTTAATGGGCAAGTGGTTCGGTAGGAAATTACGAGGTAATGAATAAATAATTTCATAGATGGAAATTGTACTATCTAATGTTCAATTACGTAATAATGAATGAGTTTAATGCATACCGGGTATCGGGTGTGTAAATCACAAGTACGAAACTCCGGATAACGTAAAATTATTATGGTTATAAGGTTCATGTAAGTTTTGGGCTAAAAGGAATGAGATGTTTGATGAAAACATGAACGGGTCAAATAAGTGAAAGTGGGTATATAAGCCGAGAGCTTTAAGTGAATATTTTCCTTAAACCGGATGTTGGATTTCAAGTTTATATGATAGAATGTGAATTTACAAGCATGTAGGAAGAAACGGGAGGTTAAACGGGTAAACGGTTCAAAAGTTATGCACGTTTTAGTGCGTACGGACGACGAAACGGAACTGCAGGAAAATGCAAAATCTAGAGGGCGTCGCCGACGGGTATGGGGGCGTCGCCGACGGGCACCGGAAAGTCAGTTTTTGGCTGACGGGTTATTTGACTGTCTACGGGGGTTTTGGGCTACGGGCATTTGCAAGGGCCGTCGCCGACGCCCCTAGGCCCGTCGCCGACGGCCTCCCCATGTTCAAATTTCTGAAATTTGCTATCTAAGTTGATTTGGGTATAGTAGGCTTCGGTTTGTTATCCGTGGATCACGGCGGGCCTCCCAAACATGATTTTGATCATTCCTTTGACGTTATGGGCTATAAATTTAAGTCTAAGTACTATGTAATTAATGTATGGATATATAAGAGGTATGTAAGATCTTGAACGTGTACGTATGAGTGTATGTACATATGTAGACGTGTATTTAAATATATATAAAGGTACGTATGAGTGTATGCAAGTAAGTAGAGACGTAGTAATGTATGTGCATATGTAGATGTGTGTTTGGTATATATGAAGGTGCGTATGGGTGCATGCATGTTTGTAGAAATATAGGAAGGCATGTACGTATGTAGATGTGTATGTATGCATGTATGAATGTATGTACGCGTGATTTAGATACGTTGAGTAATATGTTATTAATAGTGTGCCTTGAGAATGAAAGGTAATGCAGGTACATTATTGAAGCCTTACCAGGACATGGATGCGCAGGTGAAATGCTTAAAGTTAGAAAGATAATGAAATGGGAAGCGTACGAGATTGAATCTTGTTTATGTATTGTATACTAATGTTATGAATGTATGTGGTGAGTGCAGGTTGTACGTATCACTGGCGGTTATCACGAGGAATAGAGATCAAAGACCGAGTCACAAGATAGATTGTACGGGAATAATTGAGTATGTACTTTAGTAAACAGGACTTATACTTTACTTTTGTAAAAGATACATATTAAAACGAACTTTCAAGTAGGTCAAGATGTTTGTAATGAAAGAAATTTTATGGCACGAATTTCCGCTGCGACTTTTTGTCAAATACGTATTAGGGTCTTACAAGTTGGTATCAGAGCAATGGGTTGAGTCAAATCAAGTATGAATAGATGAATACTTGAACTCAAACCTGTGTGCTCTTGTAACAAGAAACCCGTACAATCCGAGACTCGGTCAAGATCTAAAGGTAGAAGCAAAGGTAAGTATGTATCGAATTATGTATTTGAGAGGAACTAATAGTATGTTATGTGAAGGGTAAGCACAATTGTTCGGAAGGGAGAGTCCGTGAATGCGGTCTAGGACCGGCATCAAGGCAAGTAATAAGACGAATTGACCCCTGGTACATAAACTCAACGCGTGGATGTATGAAATGGTATAATTAAGCAAGTGAAAGAAAATTTTAAAGGAATATAATAACGACATGGTAAAGAAGTTTAAAAAAAAATATAACACGTGCCGAAAATTAATTCGTCGGACATAATGTGGCGATTACGCGAAGACACGAAACTAGTACGTGGATTGTGTACCTGGCCAGTACACAATAAACGTATGACGTTTGTGAGACCGCGATAATTGTTACAGGTATGTCCGTTAGAATTGGGTAGTAGGTGGGCGTATAAGTGAAATGGGTAGTAAGACTACTGGGAGATTGAGAGTACCACGTAAGAGTGAAAAGTGCGAATGATAAGAATGAAGAATGTTGAATCCGTAAGAAAGTACGGATTAACAATGTATGAATGCAATATTTGAATCCGCGAGACGGATTCAAAGAATGAAAGATATGAATGCAATGCTTGAATTCGCGAGACGGATTCAAAGAATGAAAAGCATGAATGAAATGTTTGAATCCGCGAGACGGATTCAAAGAATGAAAGATGTGAATGCAATGTTTGAATCCGCGAGACGGATTCAACGAATGAAAGATGTGAATGCAATGTTTGAATCCGCGAGACGGATTAAAAACATAGAAGGTACGAAAGGTATGAATAATGTGTTCGAATCCGCGAAACAGATTTAATATATAAAAGACGGAACTAGTCTACATAAGAAGAAGACGATCGCTTGACCATGTATGCTTCAAATAAGTCATATAAGTAAACGTAAGACAAATGAACAAAAGAATGATAGGAATGAAAATATCCGAATGTGTAAGTAATTACGGACCAAACAAGTAAATATTCTTTAAGTGATATGATTCAAATTATGTTTAAACTTTCATATATACATACATACATATATATATATATATATATATATATATATGGATATATTTATGCAAATGCGTTGCATGCAAGAATGGTCGAAAGGGTAAATGGGTCTACGGGTCAGATGGCGATCGCCATTTGAACTCCATAGTTAATGTTTTGATATGTTAAGTTTTGTACTCATAGGTGAGCTTGATGAATGGACACGCAATGTCACCAATCGGGAAGGAATGATCATTGTAAGATAAGGATAACGAATCAATGGAATCTACTCCCGTCAGGTATGTATAAAAAGGGTTGTAACTTTAATAGGAGGTTATGACTCGACTAGAGATGGATGTGTTAGAATAGAATGTATATATACAAACCGTAATGCAAAATGTGGAGTGAATTTCAAAACGTTCGTAATGAACGTCGGGTGGTATTGAACTTGAATGCTCTTAACTGTGGAAATTCTGATAAAATATAAGAGACAGCAAGTATCGTTAAGAAATGCTAACTTTGATGCTCGGCTTGTTGGCCATGTTCATTTGAACAAGACATTGTAGAAAAGATACGCATGGCATAAATACCAATAGTAACCATGGAAATAATGCTTAGTCTTCGTGATTTAAGTACGGATACGTAAGTTTAAGAATGGTGATTTTAGTTGTAATAATAAGTCCTTGAATGATTATAGTATGCGTATGGTAATATATCAACCCCTCCTATGAGCTTAAAGGTAATCGTAAGTAATGATAGTAATGGAATGTTTAGGATGGCTCATAGTGAACAAAATGAAAGATAGCATATGGTGTATGAGTAGTATGAAATAAATCGATTTATTTCGATTAGAAAATATATGAATGTAATATGCTTAAATAGGAAGTTAGAAACAAGCCATAGACTTGGGTTTGCATGATTAATAATTGTATACAATTGGAATAAATTCGATGAATGAAACGCTAGTGATGGTATGCGCTAGGAGCTAGCATTATTAAATAAATGACACCAATAAGAGCTCTGGATAAGTTTCTGACCTTTCATGTGTTTGTGAAGGTAAAGTTGCTTAATTTAGGTAGGTAGGGACAATGCGTACAATTACATTAATTATGAATAAAATTTTAGGCCAAGATCTCGAATGTAGTCATATTGTATTATGCACTCTGAATGGTTACAAAGAAAAGGTAAGAGTAAGAACGAGAAAGGTTTCGGGGACGAAACCTCTTCTAAGGAGGGTAGACTTGTAACACCCCAAAACCCGAATGTTAAATTTTGAGCATGTTTTGTTTTACACGATGTGACATGGTAACTAAGTTAGTTAACTTAGTTATAGTTACAAGTTAAATATTAGGAATGGAATATTTGTGACTAACAATTAACCAATTTCAAGGGTTAAAAGAGGATACATGGAAAGTGTTTTATTTAAAGGAATGAAGTTGTGGCAAGTATGGGAATATGGTGAATCTTGAGGGACTTAGGGTGACAAAATGGAAAATAAAATTTATTAAACAAAATATCACACACACACACAAGGTGTGTGTGTGTGACTTCGATCAGGAGAAAGAGCAGAAGGATGAACCCTAGCTCTCAAGAACATCAACACAAATTCAGCCCAATCAAAGCTAAAATCGAATGGAAAATCATGCATGAATGAAGAATTAGCATCACTCAACATTAACAAACATGTGGTAAGTTGTAGATTGTTATTTGGTGAACTTTTAAGAAATGGGTTATGAGCAAATCCGTGAAATTGTATGAAATTAAGCATGAATGGGTGTTAGAATCATTAAATAGAACATGTCTTATGCAAGATTTTGAGTAATTGGATGTTTTGGGGTGAAACCCACTTGTAGTAGTAGAGATGATGATATGAATGATTATACATGTTCAGTACTTATGTGATGTTGATATTTGATGTTGTATGTAATGAGTAATTGTTAGATAATGGTATAAAAGTTATATGATTCTAGTTGAAATTGATGATCCATGTTATGAACTAGGAAGAGTATGCATAAAATACTTGTACTATAGGCTTAAATGATGGCATGCACACCAAGTGTATAATGAAATGCTTAAGTGAAGTTAGGATGCAAAATGTTATGAAAAAGCTTGGTGTATATAAGAACGAAATACGAAAATGATGGCATGATCATGTTAAATTACTAATTTGAATATGGTTGTAAGCACATTTGCATCGAGAGTAGGTAATGTATATGGTGCCTTTCGTATAGCCTACTTTGATATTACGAGTAGATGGGAATAAGTCGAAAGTTCACATGATGAATTGTTGACTTCTGAAAGTCAACTAAGTATAAGAAACATGATTTGACTCGTTGTCGTAAAGGTAGGACTGTAGGAAGTAGTATGGTACATGTTATAGCAATACGTGTTAAATGTACTGACATGATGAATTACATGAGCTTAAACGGATATGGACATGATTATATGAGTTATGTTTGTTAGAAATGACTAATGAAAGTTTAGTGTGAAATATGCGATTTATATGATAGTTAACATGTACAAATGAGTATGCTAATAAGGGCGTGATTTTGATGAAATGGAAGTAAAGGAATCACGTCGAGACGGACTCAAGCACGAGGTGTTAACGAGTCAAGAAGAAGAAAGGAAGCGGATACGAGCATGGACGCATAAGGTAAGTGATTTCCGGAATCACTTCTTAGTTTATTTAAGCAAAGTTGTGTACTTGTTATTTATGCATGATAATTGAAGTCTAATAAGGTTTGATTATGTAAGTGAGGATTTTCGTTAAGTAGACCATACGGGTCAAAATAATGATTTATTGTAATACGGAATGGTGGCATAAGTAATGACGACGGTATGATAACCGGGTAATGGATAAAATTGTACGTAAGCATGCTAATCGAGTAACGGTGATGCGGGTTAATGGGCAAGTGGTTTGGTAGGAAATTACGAGGTAATGAATAAATAATTTCATAGATGGAAATTGTACTATCTAATGTTCAATTACGTAATAATGAATGAGTTTATTGCATACCGGGTATCGGGTGTGTAAATCACAAGTACGAAACTCCGGATAACGTAAAAGTATTATGGTTATAAGGTTCATGTAAGTTTTGGGCTAAAAGGAATGAGATGTTTGATGAAAACATGAACGGGTCGAATAAGTGAAATCGGGTATATAAGCCGAGAGCTTTAAGTGAATATTTTCCTTAAACCAGATGTTGGATTTCAATTTTATATGATAGAATGTGAATTTACAAGCATGTAGGAAGAAACGGGAGGTTAAACGGGTAAACGGTTCAAAAGTTATGCGCGTTTTAGTGCGTACGGACGACGAAACGGAACTGCAGAAAAATGCAAAATCTAGAGGGCGTCGCCGACGGGTATAGGGGCGTCGCCGACGGGCACCGGAAAATCAGTTTTTGGCTGACGGGTTATTTGACTGTCTGCGGGAGTTTTGGGCTACGGGCATTTGCAAGGGCCGTCGCCGACGGCCTCCCCATGTTCAAATTTCTGAAATTTGCTATCTAAGTTGATTTGGGTATAGTAGGCTTCGGTTTGTTATCCGTAGACCACGGCGGGTCTCCCAAACATGATTTTGATCATTCCTTTGACGTTATATATAAGAGGTATGTAAGATCTTGAACGTGTACGTATGAGTGTATGTACATATGTAGATGTGTATTTAAATATATATAAAGGTACGTATGAGTGTATGCAAGTAAGTAGAGATGTAGTAATGTATGTGCATATGTAGATGTGTGTTTGGTATATATGAAGGTGCGTATGGGTGCATGCATGTTTGTAGAGATATAGGAAGGCATGTACGTATGAAGATGTGTATGTATGCATGTATGAATGTATGTACGCGCGATTTAGATACGTTGAGTAATATGTTATTAATAGTGTGCCTTGAGAATGAAAGGTAATGCAGGTACATTATTAAAGCCTTACCAGGACATGGATACGCAGGTGTAATGCTTAAAGTTAGAAAGATAATGAAATGGGAAGCGTACGAGATTGAATCTTGTTTATGTATTGTATACTAATGTTATGAATGTATGTGGTGAGTGCAGGTTGTACGTATCACTGGCGGTTATCACGAGGAATAGAGATCAAAGGCCGAGTCACAAGATAGATTGTACGGGAATAATTGAGTATGTACTTTAGTAAACAGGACTTATACTTTACTTTTGTAAAAGATACATATTAAAACGAACTTTCAAGTAGGTCAAGATGTTTGTAATGAAAGAAATTTTATGGCACGAATTTCCGCTGCGACTTTTTGCCAAATACGTATTAGGGTCTTACAAGTTGGTATCAGAGCAATGGGTTGAGTGAAATCAAGTATGAATAGATGAATACTTGAACTCAAACCTGTGTGTTCTTGTAACAAGAAACCCGTACAATCCGAGACTCGATCAAGATCTAAAGGTAGAAGCAAAGGTAAGTATGTATCGAATTATGTATTTGAGAGGAACTAATAGTATGTTATGTGAAGGAACTAGGACCGGCATCAAGGCAAGTAATAAGACGAATTGACCCCTGGTACATAAACTCAACGCGTGGAAGTATGAAATGGTATAATTAAGCAAGTGAAAGAAAATTTTAAATGAATATAATAACGACATGGTAAAGAAGTTTAAAAAAAAATATAACACGTGCCGAAAATTAATTCGTCGGACATAATGTGGCGATTACGCGAAGACACGAAACTAGTACGTGGATTGTGTACCTGGCCAGTACACAATAAACGTATGACGTTCGTGAGACCGCGATAATTGTTACAGGTATGTCTGTTAGAATTGGGTAGCAGGTGGGCGTATAAGTGAAATGGGTAGTAAGACTACCGGGATATTGAGAGTACCACGTAAGAGTGAAAAGTGCGAATGATAAGAATGAAGAATGTTGAATCCGTAAGAAAGTACGGATCAACAATGTATGAATGCAATATTTGAATTCGCGAGACGGATTCAAAGAATGAAAGATATGAATGCAATGCTTGAATCCGTGAGACGGATTCAAGGAATGAAAAGCATGAATGAAATGTTTGAATCCGCGAGACGGATTCAAAGAATGAAAGATGTGAATGCAATGTTTGAATCCGCGAGACGGATTAAAAACATAGAAGGTACGAAAGGTATGAATAATTTGTTCGAATCCGCGAAAGAGATTTAATATATAAAAGACGGAACTAGTCTACATAAGAAGAAGACGATCGCTTGACCATGTATGCGTCAAACAAGTCATATAAGTAAACGTAAAACAAATGAACAAAAGAATGATAGGAATGAAAATATCCGAATGTGTAAGTAATTACGGACCAAACAAGTAAATATTCTTTAAGTGATATGATTCAAATTATGTTTAAACTTTCATATATATATATATATATATATATATATATATATATATGGATATATTTATGTAAATGCGTTGCATGCAAGAATGGTCGAAAGGGTAAATGGGTCTACGGGTCAGATGGCGATCGCCATTTGAACTCGGTAGTTAATGTTTTGATATGTTAAGTTTTGTACTCATAGGTGAGCTTGATGAATGGACACGCAATGTCACCAATCGGGAAGGAATGATCATCGTAAGATAAGGATAACAAATCAATGGAATCTACTCCCGTCAGGTATGTATAAAAAGGGTTGTAACTTTAATAGGAGGTTATGACTCGACTAGAGATGGATGTGTTAGAATAGAATGTATATATACAAACCGTAATGCAAAATGTGGAGTGAATTTCAAAATGTTCGTAATGAACGTCGGGTGGTATTGAACTTGAATGCTTTTAACTGTGGAAATTCTGATAAAATATAAGAGACAACAAGTATCGTTAAGAAATGCTAACTTTGATGCTCGGCTTGTTGGCCATGTTCATTTGAACAAGACATTGTAGAAAAGAGACGCATGGCATAAATACCAATAGTAACCATGGAAATAATGCTTAGTCTTCGTGATTTAAGTACGGATAAGTAAGTTTAAGAAGGGTGATTTTAGTTGTAATAATAAGTCCTTGAATGATTATAGTATGCGTATGGTAATATATCAACCCCTCCTATGAGCTTAAAGGTAATCGGAAGTAATGATAGTAATGGAATGTTTAGGATGGCTCATAGTGAACAAAATGAAAGATAGCATATGGTGTATGAGTAGTATGAAATAAATCGATTTATTTCGATTAGAAAATATATGAATGTAATATGCTTAAATAGGAAGTTAGAAACAAGCCATAGACTTGGGTTTGCATGATTAATAATTGTATACAATTGGAATAAATTCGATGAATGAAACGCTAGTGATGGTATGCGCTAGGAGCTAGCATTATTAAATAAATGACACTAATAAGAGCTCTTGATAAGTTTCCGACCTTTCATGTGTTTGTGAAGGTAAAGTTGCTTAATTTAGGTAGGTAGGGACAATGCGTACAATTACATTAATTATGAATAAAATTTTAGGCCAAGATCTCGAATGTATTCATATTGTATTATGCACTCTGAATGGGTACAAAGAAAAGGTAAGAGTAAGAACGAGCAAGGTTTCGGGGACGAAACCTCTTCTAAGGAGGGTAGACTTGTAACACCCCAAAACCCGAATGTTAAATTTTGAGCATGTTTTA
The DNA here is from genome assembly GCA_030545235.1 of Helianthus tuberosus. NCBI lineage: Eukaryota > Viridiplantae > Streptophyta > Magnoliopsida > Asterales > Asteraceae > Helianthus > Helianthus tuberosus. The sequence continues at coordinate 12,705,288 of CM060412.1, read as the reverse complement.
TTTTACACGATGTGACAAGGTAACTAAGTTAGTTAACTTAGTTATAGTTACAAGTTAAATATTAGGAATGGAATTTTTGTGACTAACAATTAACCAATTTCAAGGGTTAAAAGAGGATAAATGGAAAGTGTTTTATTTAAAGGAATGAAGTTGTGGCAAGTATGGGAATATGGTGAATCTTGAGGGACTTAGGGTGCCAAAATGGAAAATAAAATTTATTAAACAAAATATCACACACACACAAGGTGTGTGTGCGTGACTTCGATCAGGAGTTGTGGCAAGTATGGGAATATTGTTTTTCCGTTACTGGGCAATTTTTGGCTCAGCCGTGTTTCTTTCGTTGTTTTCTCTTATTTCTTAAAAAGGTACTCAGGGGAACATGGGGAAAAGTGCGAAGAGAGAAAACTAAATGGCTAGAGTTGGAAATAAGGAGTTTAAATAAATTGCTATTTAAATTTTAGACAATTTTACTTTCGTTAATGACCGTTGTGTGGTTTTGGATTTTTTTAAACCTTTGGAGTTAATGTTTTATTTGAGTTAAGTTTTAAAATGTCTCTGATTACTGTATTGGGTGACTCGTCAGCCCTATTCGGGCTGGGGTGTTACAAGGGGGTTTGTCGGGTTTGTTTTTGGGTTATTCGAATTTTAAAATTGTGAAATTGAATTCAAATTTGAATTCGGGTCGATTCGAATAACCCGAATTATGAGAAAAATAAATTGTAACAAAAATTTTGTTCCAAAACTCAGGTGTCATAATCTAGGTGCTACATACCTTGTTAGTAATCACATGTGTCATACACAGACAAAACATGTTAGAAGTTAATTTTCACTTTGTTAGAGTTACACAAGGAAACTTCATGTGCAATCTATATCTACGGATAAGTTCACAAACATTTTCACAAAACCGATTCAAAGATTCATGTTTTTACGTGCCAAACTACAGACCGCTCTCCGTCGATAATTATTTTATAGTTGATGATAGATTATGTAAATATGAAAAATGTATATATACCCCTTGTAACACCCTAATTTAGAATACAATCCCGATTGCAAAATTTCCTTGATTACTTGTGTGGCCCAACTCTCAGCTAATATTCGTTGACCGTCGATGCAATCCTGATTCCTACGCCAGGCGCCAACCGACCCTATTGATTGCTAAAGTCCATACCCAAACCATTTCCCCTCACGCGCCTCAACCATTCTATCTGGTGATCTCTTAGTTTGATATTATGGCTAGTATGATCTAATTTGTTCTATCATAAGTATGTTTTAAGTTATTTACAATAGTTGCATGGTATTTTTATTAATAGTTTTTTTTACACAACCCATGTTTTGCCTCTATAAAGAAAATTTATGCATCCACCACCGTACATTTTCATATGTAAAACCCAATTTTCCATAAATGTATTTCGAATTAAAGACCCAAATGGAAATGTGGCATAGACTTTAAAAGAATCATGGAATAAGAGCCCAAACATGCTAAATGGGATTGGCGAGGCCCATAATGGTAAACTGGTAATTAAACATGCAAAACCCTAATAGAGAAATGACTAGACTAGTCCCTCACCCCTTTAGTTACAAAATCCTACACTAACTATAGAGAGACAACTTAGAGAGAGAAATAACAGTATCGCACCATCTTTCACTCGTTTGAAAGGAAAAGGGCGTGGTTCTGGTCTAGCATCGCTGTGGAGCATTCAAAGGGTGTAAAGCAACGATGTTTAGCCGATTTTCAAAGGGTACAAGCCGGTTCGACGATATTGTCTTAAATGAGTAAGATCCACGTGTCACACCCCGATATTTCCACGTATTACCGGTGGGCCAGGTGGAGAGTATCGTGACGTAGTTGATATCATCATTGTCAATTTATCACAGTTTAATGCACAACGGAAGTCTAAAGTAAAATAACATTACAAACCGATTGAAAGTAATATTAATTATTACAAAATGGTAGTAAAAGGATCCACAAGCGGATCTAAAATAACGGAAACATTGTTCAACAGATTATTAAACATCTAAGCTTGCAAGGCTCTTTATTTAATGCTAGGAGTAGCCAGCCCATTTCGCTTCGTACCTGTACTTAACCATTTTGGAAAATACGTCAGTTTTCACTGGTAAATACAATTAACCGACTCATTTTGAAAATGTTTAAGAAAATTGATTTAAAATGCACAAGACACAAATAATATTTTATAACTTGGGATAATTATTCAAAAATAATCTTGTAAAAGAATTATATGTCTATTATACGTTCAGTAGCCCGGGTTGAATAATGGGTTAAAGATTAACAGACACACCACATAATATAACCCACAGCGAGTTATTCTCGATCAAGCAGGTATATCATTTTACATACACACCGGCAGGTGTATGCCTACACCCCGTGCTTAAGTCGTGGCCATTTCAATGAATGAGCCGAGGATATTCAGGACATGGTCATTAACCCCCCAAAGGCTTAAATCAAACAAAACAGATTAAACGGGTTATTTCAATGATTTAACCTTCATACGATTAAAAATTCAATACCCGACCAAGCGGTATTTTATATACCGTACCCCAAGCCCGTATAAGGGAAAATAAGTTAAAAGAATTTACCTGAGCAAAAATATAAATTTATTCCCAGCCGTAATTCAATCAAGCAAGTACAGGTAGCTTTTACTGGTCCCCTAAATCTGGAATGAAGGTTTTAATAACCTATTAGATTCCTAACGGGTCTTACTCAAGTTTAAACTTAGACCGGTTAGTTTTAAAGAAAGGTATACGGTTCAAGACGCAAGATTAAGCGAAGACCGGATTAGAATGTGGTTTAGACCCGACAAGTATGAAGACTTGTATAATATGGGTAAACTAAACACATTCTGGATTTTGAAGTGAAAATGATAAGGTTTGACCCGTTTCGGTTAATTTATGCAAACTAGTTACATAAACCGTACCGAACGCGATAAATGCATAACGGGTAACCAAATGAGTCATGAACAGGTTTCCTAAGTTAATATGCTTAAAATGTGCTATGATATCAGTAGGATACCTTCCATTATGCCCAAAACGGATTTAAAATCAATTTAAGCCCCGTAGGGGTATTTTGGTCATTTTAAAGAGTATAAAAGAGGTTAAATATTAATCTGAGGTTCTGGTCTTAAATGATCAGTAAAAATATTTATTTTCGCAAGTCATATCAGCAAGGTATTGCATATATGTGAAATTTGTCATTTATAACCAAACTATGCACCGTAGGGGCATTTTAGTAATTTCACATAAGTCTTTAAGGTCAAATTTGAAAATCTGAGTTCAAAACTTTTACTTACTGTTAAAGTATAAATATTTACTTAAAACATCAGTAGGTATTGAGTCTTATGTGCCAAAAATAGTTTTAACCCATACTGTGAGTTTAAAACGCGTAAAAAGTCGGTTTCAAGCGATTTTCAGGTTATATAAGGAAATCTGAGCTTTTGATCAGTTTATAAAGTTCAAAATATTTTATTTATCATATAAAATCAGTAGCAAAAAGTTTGATATCAAAATGTTATGTAAAACTCATTTTATTAGCAAAAAAGGTATAACCGTCAATTACCGAATCAAAGCAAGAACCCCATGTTATGATCAGTTTAAAAATTAATAAAAATCTTCAAAAATCCCAAAATATTATATTACATCAGTGGGTAAAAATTTTGGTGTAAAAATTTGGGTTTAGATAGGCTTTATGCTAAAAATGCCGTTTAATTAATAAAAAGCTTTCAAATTATGATATTGAGCATAACTCCTAATTTAGACCTCAAACTGGTGTCAAATTTTTAGGACATGTTTATAAATTAGTAATAAAGGTTTTTGTCCTCTCACATTTTCAAAAATCTCGTTTTAATATCAAAAGGGCATAATGGTCAATCATTTAAGCAATTAACGGAAACATGCAAATGAATCGGATAAATAAGGAACCATGTAGTATAACCTCAGAGGGTTTTACTAACTTATAATATGGTCCTAAAGGAACCTTAAGGCATATCTAAAACAAGCTAAATCAGGTCAGAACTGAAAGTCAAAGCAAAAGTCCTCTTTTGCGACTTTCGGTTCCGAACCGAGCCTAAACTCGGAATTGTCGGGTTGAACATGCTTAGACATGTTCCTATATTATTTACCAAGTTATTTTAATGTTAAAACGTGTTCCATAACTTCTACATTATCAGATATGGATTTATTTGTAAAATAGCTTCCTGTTGACTTTTTAATATTAAGTTTGACCCGACAATTGACCAAGTTAGAGTGGAAATCAGAGGGTGCCCTTTTAAGGGTTTATTACCCACATAATTACCAACTCATATTCGAAAAATGGCTGGACCATTAGTGATTAATCACTAAGTCGAAGCTTAATTACGACGGCTTTGACTTTTAGTCATTAGACTAATAAAACTTGAACTAGGAAGGCTAAGAATGCTTACAAAGGCTCTTAGCACGAATTAGGAACTTAAGAAAACTAGCTTGAAGTCCAAAGAGCTCCAGGGAGTGAGTTGAGAATGATTTTTGTGAATGAGGACATTGAACTAGCAAACAAGAAGCTTATATAGCCAAAAACAATTTACAAGATCACTCCACACAAGTCTATAAATGTTTCCTGATCATCCTAGGTGTCCCCTATGCATGAAATACCATTGGTTCAGTCCCTGAATTCGAAAACCAGCTTTCTAAGGTGGTGGAACAGGCCAAACCCACAGCTGTCCACATCTGGCTGTTACTGGCACTTCCACGTGGCCCGCGTAAGACATAGGGAAGTCTTACGCGGCCCGCGTCAACCTTCAAGACCGGGAAAAATGTTTTAAACTTTGCACTTTCAGTCTTTGGTCCATTTTAACTTTGTTTTACTTTCATTTATTGCATTTAGGTCCCCCATAGTTAACTTTTAAGGACCTTGGGCCATAAACTAACTCCGTTAAGCTCCCGGTTAGTTATACGATCACCCGAAAAGTCTTGTTTTCTTCAAAATTCCACAAAATCAATATCTAATATTCTTGTGAGCGAAATATTAAATTATTTACAATGTTTTTGGGTTCGTTAAGGGTCAGTCAGAGGTAACTTTAACATGTTGACACTTTTGACCCCTATGTTTCACAAGATCCTTATTTTGAGCACAAACGACTTTTCAAGTTCAATAAATTATTCGTTAAAGAATACGAACGTCGTGTGAGGTCAATCAGAGGCACAAGAATGGCATGTTCACACTTTGGATCCCTTTATTCACATATTTATATTGTTTGACAATTTCAGTCCCTCATAATCAAATCCTTACACGTTTAAAGTCCATGACATGTGTCTTTATTACATTGGTCGTGATTTTATGAGGTGTTACATCCTCACCCCCTTAAAAGAAATATCGACCTCGAGATTTGCTGAAATAAATGAGGGTACTTCTGTTTCATTGTGGACTCAACCTCCCACTTATACTCGGGTCCTCTACGGGCATCCCATTTAACCTTCACGATCGGTACGTGCTTCTTTCGAAGCTTCTTAACCTGTCGATCCTCGATTGACAAAGGTTTTTCAACAAATTTTAAGCTCTCATCGATATGCATATCTTTATGTGACATGGCTAGCGATTCATCAGCTAGACACTTCTTCAGATTGCAGATGTGGAACACATTATGAATTCCACTGAGCTCTTCAGGCAGGTTTATCTTGTAAGCCACTGTTCCGACACATTTGATGATCTCAAATGGTCCTATGTATCTTGGGCTTAACTTGCCTTTCTTTTCAAAATGCATTACTCCTTTCCAGGGTGATACCTTAAGTAACACTGTGTCACCTACCTCGAATTTCAGAGGTTTACGCCTTTTGTCTGCGTAGCTTTTCTGACTATCCTTGGCAGCTTTGAGATGATCACATACTTACACAATCTTATCTGTCGTCTCCAGGACTATATCAGGTCCTGTTAGTTGGACATCTCCAACTTCTGCCCAATAAACTGGAGTCCTGCACTTTCTTCCATACAAAGCTTCGAAAGGTGCAGCTTGAATACTCGAATGATAGCTATTATTGTATGAAAATTCAGTCAACGGAAGATGATCATCCCAACTTCCACCTAAATCAATAACACAAGCCCTTAGCATATCCTCCAGTGCTTGAATTGTACACTCGCTCTGACCATCCGTCTGAGGATGATATGCAGTGCTGAAGTTTAATCGAGTGCCTAGGGATTGCTGAAAGCTTTTCCAAAAATGAGATGTATATCTCGTATCCCTATCAGAAATGATAGACACTGGTACTCCGTGAAGAGATACAATCTCATCCATGTATACCTAAGCTAACTTAACTGAGTTGTGCGTTTCCTTAATAGGTAAGAAGTGGGCTGACTTGGTTAATCTGTCAACTATAACCCAAATAGTATCATTTCCTCGCTTTGTCTTTGGTAACTTAGTGATGAAATCCATAGTTACCATTTCCCACTTTCAGGTGGGAAGTTCAGGCTGTTGCAGCAAACCTGACGGCTTCTGGTGTTCAGCTTTAACTTACGCGCACGTCATACATTTGGCCACATAAGTGGCTATAGATTTCTTCAAACCTATCCACCAATAATTTGCCTTTAAATCCTGGTACATCTTATCACAGCCAGGATGAACAAAATACTTGGAGCTATGGGCTTCTTGAAGAATCACATCCCTAAGTCCTCCATAAATTGGAACCCATATTCGTCCATTTCGCCTTAGGATTCCATCCTTGCCATATGATAACTGTTCAGCAGTTACTCCTAACTTTTCATTTGGATAGTTAGCTTCTAACACAACTTCCTTCTGAGTGGCTAACAACCTTTCATTCATGCTGTTCTTCAATTCAATGCTCTTGGCATTGATCCTAATGGGTTTAACCCTTTCCTTCCTGCTTAAGGCATCAACGACTACATTTGCTTTACCAGGATGATATCGGATTACACAATAATAATCATTCAGCGTCTCCATCCATCGACGCTATCTCATGTTCAGCTCCTTCTGGTTAAACAGATGCTGAAGGCTCTTATGATCAGAATAGATCACACACTTGGTACCATATAAATAATGCCTCCAAAGTTTTAGTACAAATACAACGACACCAAATTCTAAATCATGGGTGGTGTAATTCTTTTCGTGCACCTTTAATTGTCTTGAGGCGTAGGCAATGACCTTGCCCGTTTGCATGAGTACACAACCTATTCCAGTGTGTGACAACTGTGCTCTGTAATCGATGAACAATGCAAAAAAAATGTTAATTATCAATAAAACGATGTGTTTTGGTGTTAATATATGTGTAATTGTGTTTGATGATTTTACGATTCGATTCGATTCCGATTTCAAGCTTTAAATCGCTTTCTGGAAAGTTATAAGCAAACTGGTGCGTAAACGCAGTCAGTTTAACGCGACAAACACTCCGGAATAGTGACATAGGCTTAAAATACCTAAAATAACCTTTACATAACTTAGAATTAAGTTTTGGATGGTTTGGTGTGTTGAAAACAAGTCTATTCGATCGCAGGGACTATTTATGTCAAACTGCGAAACTGTACCGATTCGTATGGTATCAAAGAGTCCGGGACTTGATCATAATCTAAAAATACCATAAATAACCTAAATATAGCTTAGAAATAAGCTTTGAGAGGTTCGGTGTGCAAAAACATGCTTATTTGATCTTACAGGGACTAAAAGTGTCAAAAACGACGTAAGTTTGCATTTTCGCGCATATCTTACGTTCTGACCACATCTGGACATTCAAAATTTTTGTACACACTAAAATATTTTTATTTTAGTGATCGGCATGCAAAAATTCCATTCGTCGCTTAATTTGGTTCGTTTTCGCGTCCGTTTGAGTTTCGTCGTAATTTAACGAACAACGTGACCGTACGACCAAACGAGCCGACATCCGAGAGTTTTCCGAGCACATTTTGAGCCCTCTAAACTTTATTGACCTTGTAGAGCCTTGAAAATGGCTTAACGGGGGTCAAAAGGGCCTGAAATGAGCTTAAAACAAGTGCAGGGACCTGAACTGCAATTTTTGAAACTTGTGCTGAACTGGGGAGGCCAACTATCTTTATGGACTTAATGAATAGGGTCTGTCAACCTTATTTAGACAAGTTCATCATTGTGTTCATTGACGATATTCTTATTTATTCAAAGTCTCGAGCTAATCACGAGCAACACCTTCGTTTGACTTTGGAACTCCAGAAGAAGGAACAACTTTTTGCTAAATTCTCCAAATGTGAATTTTGGCTTAAAGAAGTTCAGTTTTTGGGACATATTGTCAACGAGCAAGGTATTCATTTGGATCCATCCAAGATTGCAGCAATTAAGGATTGGAATACACCAACGACACCTACTGAGATTCGATCTTTTCTTGGTCTTGCTGGATATTATCGTCGTTTTATTTCGAACTTCTCTAAGATTGCGGTTCCACTCACTGCTTTGACTCAAAAGAATAAGCCTTTTGAGTGGGGACCTAAACAAGAAGAAGCCTTCCAAACGCTGAAACAGAAGCTATGTGATGCTCCTGTTTTATCTTTACCTGAGGGAAACGATGATTTCGTTGTCTACTGCGATGCGTCCAACTTAGGCCTTGGTTGTGTCCTCATGCAACGAGGCAAAGTTATAGCATGCGCGTCTAGACAATTGAAAGTTCATGAGAAGAACTATACGACTCACGATCTTGAGTTGGGAGCTGTGGTTTTCGCTCTCAAAATCTAGAGACACTACCTCTATGGTACGAAGTGTGTGGTTTTCACAGACCATAAAAGTCTCCAGCACATTCTTAATCAGAAAGAGCTCAACATGAGGCAACGACGTTGGGTTGAACTCTTGAACGACTATGATTGCGAGATTCGCTACCATCCTGGTAAGGCGAATGTCGTAGCCGATGCGCTTAGTCGAAAGGAGCGAGTCAAGCTTCATTCTGTTCGAACTCTATCTGATCTTCAAACTCGTGTTCTTCAAGCTCAGCAATTTTGTGTTTCACAAAATTTGATGGGTAAGGAATTACCACATCAGCTTGAGCTTAAACTCGAAGCGAAGGACAATGGTTTACTCTATTTTATGGATCGTTTGTGGATTCCAAAACAAGACGATCTTCGCACTTTAGGGATGGACGAATCTCATAAGTCTCGATATTCTATCCATCCTGGTGGCGATAAAATGTACAAGGATCTTCGTACTAAGTTCTGGTGGCCTGGTATGAAGAAAGATGTTGCCTTGTATGTGTCGCAATGCCTAACTTGTCTCAAAGTTAAGGCTGAACATCAACGACCTTCTGGTTTGCTTGTACAACCAGAGATACCAGTTTGGAAGTGGGAGAACATTGCGATGGATCTCATCACTAAATTACCGCGTACATCAAAAGGTCACGATGCTATTTGGGTTGTCATCGATTGATTAACGAAGTCAGCTCATTTTATTCCGATTCACGAGGATTTATCTACTGATAAACTTGCAAAGATTTATGTTGATGAGATTGTATCTCGACATGGTGTTCCTTTGGACATCATATCCGATCGTGATGCTCGATTTTCATCTCATTTCTGGAAGACCATGCAATCTGCTATGGGAACCCAACTAAATCTAAGCACTGCTTATCATCCCCAAACAGATGGACAATCTGAGAGGACGATTCAAACTTTGGAAGATATGCTTAGAGCATGCGTGATTGACTTTGGTGGTAATTGGGACTCTCATCTTCCTTTGATCGAGTTCTCTTACAACAATAGTTATCATGTTAGCATTAAAATGGCACCATTCGAGGCTCTCTACGGTCGAAAATGTCCTTCACCTGTTTGTTGGAACGAGACCGGTGAAGCTCCGCTTACTGGACCGGAGCTTGTTCTGGAAACAACAGACAAAATCAAGAAAATTCGCGATAATCTTGTGACAGCTAGATGCCGTCAAAAGAGTTATGCGGATTTACGATGAAAGCCCTTAGAATTTCAAGTCGGAGACCATGTCCTACTCAAGGTGTCACCTTGGAAGGGAGTGGTGAGATTTGGAAGGAAAGGAAAACTTGCACCACGATATGTTGGACCATTTAAGATTGTTGAAAGAGTTGGAAAGGTTGCCTATCGGCTAGAGCTACCTCCAGAGCTTGGAAATATTCATCCGAATTTTCACGTGTCCAATTTGCGAAAGTGTTTAGCTGACACTGATCTTCACATTCCTCTCGACGAGATTCAAATTGATGAAACGATTCACTTTGTCGAGAAACCTGTGGAGATAGTGGACCGTACTTACAAACAGTTAAAGAACAAACGAATTCATTTGGTCAAGATTCGCTGGGAATCCAAGCGTGGCCCAGAGTTTACTTGGGAACGTGAGGACCAAATGAAGGCGAAATATCCGCAATTGTTCTCACAAGTTTCCTCTAGTTAAAATTTCGGGACGAAATTTCCTAAAGTGGGGGAGACTGTGACAACTGTGCTCTGTAATCGATGCACAATGAAAAACAATGTTAATTATCAATAAAACGATGTGTTTTGGTGTCAATATATGTGTAATTGTGTTTGATGATTTTAGGATTCGATTCCGATTTCAAGCTTTAAATCGCTTTCTGGAAAGTTATACGCAAACTGGTGCGTAAACGCAGTCAGTTTAATGCGACAAACACTCCGGAATAGTGACATAGGCTTAACATACCTAAAATAACCTTTACATAACTTAGAAATAAGTTTTGGATGGTTTGGTGTGTTGAAAACAAGTCTATTCGATCGCAGGGACTATTTATGTCAAACTGCGAAACTATACCGATTCTTATGGTATCAAAGAGTCTGGGACTTGATCATAAGCTAAACATACCATAAATAACCTAAACATAGCTTAGAAATAAGCTTTGAGAGGTTCGGTGTGCAAAAACATGCTTATTTGATCTTACAGGGACTAAAAGTGTCAAAAACGACGTAAGTTTGCATTTTCGCGCATATCTTACGTTCTGACCACATCTGGACATCCAAAATTTTTGTACACACTAAAATATTTTTATTTTAGTGATCGGAATGCAAAAATTCCATTTGTCGCTTAATCACGATGGTTATAAGTAGAAAGTCAAACATGTTTGGCCAACAGTTTGACTTTCGGTTTTGACCATCAATTGGTCAAGTCAAAGTTCAATTGAACTTTGCAACAAGATTGTAATCACGATGGTTATAATCCTTAGCGATTATACCTACGGATTACCACGTTAACTAGGCGTAGTGACGAGTCAAAGTTTTGGTCAAAATGCATTTTAGCACGCATTTTGCAACGGAACTATTTTCGGGTATCAAAACCCATTGTTTTGATACAAAATCAGTCTTCTAAGTTAGTTAAACATGTTTTGACATGTTTAACTCGTCACTATTAGTTTAGTGCTTGTTTAGGGTCGTAAGTTAAGCGGTCTAAACAACCGCTTAGACTTTCGAACCCGACCCGTTTGGTCGATCTTTAGGATCCGATCAAGCTCGATTGGTGATCATAGTTGCATAGGGAATAATCACTGAGGTTATACCTTATGATCACATAGGATTGGTTAGTTATTTGTTAAGTAGCTTGTATGCCCATAAGAAATGACCAAAACGCCCTTTTGAAGCTTAAATTCGTATTTTATATATGTGAACATGTTTTTGACATATAATCTGATTTAGTAACATGTTTAGGAACTATTGGGCATATAAGGCTTGACATAGCACATACTTAACCATCCGAACATAGTTTTGCGCGAACGACGCGTTAAAGTAGCATAAGCTACCTTAATGGGTCGTAACGGGTCGAAAGCACTTAGGTTAGGTTCCGACTTAGAATGTAGGCTTTGTTAAACCACATCACATGAGTTCCAACACTCATTTGGTTTACAAGACCTCATTCTATCCGATCTTCCGATTTAGGTGTCGATTTATTTACTAGTGATCCGATTACTAGGTACCACTTGAATTTCCTTGGTTTGTCTGAGCTTTGCTAAGTTCTTTAGATCAAGGATACCATTTCATTCAATGTCAGTACATAGTTCCCCTATTTTACTGTTTTTAATTGTTTTGGGGTGATTCGTATGTATTAAAATGATTTTCGATATTTAAACGATGATTTCAAAAACGATAAAGATGGTTTATATTAAACTAATAACAATTTCAATAATGTGAACGAACTCGATGGTTGTAGTTACATAACGAATGACATTCATTAGCATTGATCAAGCCGACCAGTATTAGGTTATGGTACCATAGGATCTGACAAATCCCGTTATCAGACTACACCCATGGTTATGTGTGGGGGTTATGTAGGTAACGACCGAATCTGATGATTGTTAACTTACCCTTTGGTGGTTTGTTAATACGATAAACGCGGTAGTCGTGTCACGAAGGTTTGAATGTTATTAGCGAGAAAACCATAAGTAGTTTCACAATTAAAACGAATACGATTTTGGGACGAATTAAACGATTTGGAACGACTTAAACGATTTGAAAGAACGATTGGTTTTGGGTAGTGATTAGATAATGGGACGAGTGTAGCATGATAAAAGCATGGTAGATACGCCGCTGGTACATCTTATATATAAGTGCCTTTATCATATTACATCGCGTGTCATTATTTAGTTCACTTGGGAAACGATTTTGAAACGATATTCACACAACGAGGTTTTCAAAATGATATAAACCATACGAGTTTTATTAACAAGTTTTAACGAGATGTTTTACGAATTGGTTTACTAAAACAAAAGTCTTTGAGTTAAGAATTATGGCTACGAGATTTTATAAATTATAACCATCTTGATTTGAGTTGGTTAATCATGTTGCAATATTATATACTTTTCAAAACAAGGTTTTCAAGGTATTGCAATATATATAAACGAGCCATAATTCCGATACTCTTACAAAACCTATGTACTCGCCAACATTTCTTTGCTGACTTTGTTTTTACATATGTTTCAAGTGGTGTTGCGTGATGTTGATTGCTAGGAAGCTTGTATCACTTAGGACCTGGACGAGGCCTTAGTGACTTAAAAACAGTTATAAACAATGTATAGCTTGTTTGTGTTGGTTTAAAGACAATGTACATTACTTAATAATTCAATAAAACGAAACATTTGTATCCATGGTTGTGAAACGATGATTCTGTTACAACACTCCCCGACGTTTCCGCCACGGTTTTGTTGTTTTAACGTGGTCGGGGTGTGATAGAAGAGTTGGTATCAGAGCCAATGGTTATAGGGAATTAGGTTATTAGTAATACTTTGACCTAGACTTTAACTTTCTTGGACCCTAACGTGAGTTATCTTGTGTTTAGATTTTAAAACAATACCGACACCTATCCTTAGGTGATGACCACAACAAAAACACAATAACAAATCCGCTTTAAAAATTAATCATCTATCCTTGGATGATTGATTGTATGGTTTTGAACCCTCTGAATTTTAAAAATCTCGTCAAAGTTTGGGTCTAAATAATATGAACATGTGCAAACTGGAAGAGTGAATGCCTGTACCCTGAGTTTTCTGTCTAAGGCTAGAGTGTTCGTACAAATCCGCAGTATCGGACCAGTCACTCTTACCTGGGAACTCTTGGGGTGAGTGTTCACTTATAGGCGAGCATGTCTTCGGCGATATATTATTATGACCCATTTACTTTGATTAGTCAATGCGTGTCGTTTGTTTTTTCGAGGTAACAAACGAATGATCGCACTCCTTGTGTTTTGTCGATGTTTTCAATACCTCTTGTGTTTTTCCAATTGTCGATCCCACTCGTGGATGAGCATTCAATCTAAATGTAAACGAGGCTCGAGCTGACAACCTCGTTGTCAATGGTACCTTTCTTGTTAACGGTACGTTCCTTGTTAACAATCAACTTGCATCTGTTCTTTTCGATTCTAGTGCCGATAGGAGTTTTGTTTCGTTATCCTTTGAACCTTTACTAGCGATACCTAGAACTAAACTGAGGAAACCCTTATCTGTTGAGGTTGCGACTGGTAAACCTCTCGTACTCGATTATGTTATTCATGGTTGTCAATTGAACCTCGATAACCATCTTTTTCCTATTGATCTCGTACCGATGCAACTTGGCAGTTTAGACATTATCATGGGGATGGATTGGTTAACCAAACAACATGCCGAGGTTGTTTGTTTCGATAAGATCATTCGTATTCCTCTTTCGTCTAACGATATTCTGGAAGTTCGTGGCGAGAAACCATCTGGTGGATTGAAACTCATGTCGTGTACGAAAGCCCAAAGTTACTTACGAAAAGGATATGTCACTTTTCTGGCACATGTCACCGAGGAGGAAGGCAAGAGCAAGAGTATTCAGGATATTCCGATTGTTCGGGATTATCCAGAGGTGTTTTCTGATGAACTGCCTGGTTTGCCTCCAGTTCTTTAAGTCGAGTTTCATATTGACCTTGTACCCAATGCTAACCCGATTGCGAAAGCACCTTATCGTCTTGCACCGTCTGAGATGCAAGAGTTATCGAAACAGCTTCAAGAGTTGTCTGATAAAGGATTCATCCGTCCAAGTTATTCACCTTGGGGCGCTAGTGTCCTCTTTGTGAAAAAGAAAGATGGATCTTTTCGAATGTGTATCAATTATCGTGAGCTTAACAAGCTTACCATCAAGAATCGATATTCCCTACCCCGAATCGATGATCTCTTTGATCAGCTGCAAGGTGCTACCTGTTTTTCCAAGATCGATCTGTGTTCTGGGTATCATCAGCTTCGTGTATTCGAAGAAGATATTCCCAAAACTGCTTTCCGCACGAGATATGGGCATTACGAATTCACAGTCATGCCTTTTGGTTTGACGAATGCCCCAGCTATCTTTATGGACTTAATGAATAGGGTCTGTAAACTTTATTTAGACAAGTTCATCATTATGTTCATCGACGAAATTCTTATTTATTCAAAGTCTCGAGCTAATCACGAGCAACACCTTCGTTTAACTTTGGAACTCCTGAAGAAGTAACAACTTTTTGCTAAATTCTCCAAATGTGAATTTTGGCTTAAAGAAGTTCAGTTTTTGGGACATATTATCAACGAGCATGGTAATCATGTGGATCCATCCAAGATTGCAGCAATTAAGGATTGGAATACACCAACGACACCTACTGAGACTCGATCTTTTCTTGGTCTTGCTGGATATTATCGTCGTTTTATTTCGAACTTCTCTAAGATTGCGGTTCCACTCACTGCTTTGACCCAAAAGAATAAGCCTTTTGAGTGGGGACCTAAACAAGAAGAAGCGTTCCAAACGCTGAAACAGAAGCTATGTGATGCTCCTGTTCTATCTTTACCCGAGGGAAACGATGATTTCGTTGTCTACTGCGATGCGTCCAACTTAGGCCTTGGTTGTGTCCTCATGCAACGAGGCAAAGTTATAGCATACGCGTCTAGATAATTGAAAGTTCATGAGAAGAACTATACGACTCACGATCTTGAGTTGGGAGCTGTGGTTTTCGCTCTCAAAATCTGGAGACACTACCTCTATGGTACAAAGTGTGTGGTTTTCACAGACCATAAAAGTCTCCAGCACATTCTTAATCAGAAAGAGCTCAACATGAGGCAACGACGTTGGGTTGAACTCCTGAAGGACTATGATTGCGAGATTCGCTACCATCCTGGTAAGGCGAATGTCGTAGCCGATGCGCTTAGTCGAAAGGAGCGAGTCAAGCTTCATTCTGTTCGAACTCTATCTGATCTTCAAACTCGTGTTCTTCAAGCTCAGCAATTTTGTGTTTCACAAAATTTGATGGGTAAGGAATTACCACATCAGCTTGAGCTTAAACTCGAAGCGAAGGACAATGGTTTACTCTATTTTATGGATAGTTTGTGGATTCCGAAACAAGACGATCTTCGCACTTTAGGGATGGACGGATCTCATAAGTCTCGATATTCTATCCATCCTGGTGGCGATAAAATGTACAAGGATCTTCGTACTAAGTTCTGGTGGCCTGGTATGAAGAAAGATGTTGCCTTGTATGTGTCGCAATGCCTAACTTGTCTCAAAGTTAAGGCTGAACATCAACGACCTTCTGGTTTGCTTGTACAACCAGAGATACCGGTTTGGAAGTGGGAGAACATTGCGATGGATCTCATCACTAAATTACCGCGTACACCAAAAGGTCACGATGCTATTTGGGTTGTCATCGATCGATTAACGAAGTCAGCTCATTTTATTCCGATTCGCGAGGATCTATCTGCTGATAAACTTGCAAAGATTTATGTTGATGAGATTATATCTCGACATGGTGTTCCTTTGGACATCATATCCGATCGTGATGCTCGATTTTCATCTCATTTCTGGAAGACCATGCAATCTGCTATGGGAACCCAACTAAATCTAAGAACTGTTTATCATCCCCAAACAGATGGACAATCTGAGAGGACGATTCAAACTTTGGAAGATATGCTTAGAGCATGCGTGATTGACTTTGGTGGTAATTGGGACTCTCATCTTCCTTTGATCGAGTTCTCTTACAACAATAGTTATCATGTTAGCATTAAAATGGCACCATTCGAGGCTCTCTACGGTCGAAAATGTCGTTCACCTGTTTGTTGGAACGAGACCGGTGAAGCTCCGCTTACTGGACCGGAGCTTGTTCTGGAAACAACAGACAAAATCAAGAAAATTCATGATAATCTTGTGACTACTAGATGCCGTCAAAAGTGTTATGCAGATTTACGACGCAAGCCCTTAGAATTTCAAGTCGGAGACCATGTCCTACTCAAGGTGTCACCTTGGAAGGGAGTGGTGAGATTTTGAAGGAAAGGAAAACTTGCACCACGATATGTTGGACCATTTAAGATTGTTGAAAGAGTTGGAAAGGTTGCCTATCGGCTAAAGCTACCTCCAGAGCTTGGAAATATTCATCCGACTTTTCATGTGTCTAATTTTCGAAAGTGTTTAGCTGACGCTGATCTTCACATTCCTCTCGATGAGATTCAAATTGATGAAACGATGCACTTTGTCGAGAAACCTGTGGAGATAGTGGACCGTACTTACAAACAGTTGAAGAACAAACGAATTCATTTGGTCAAGATTCGCTGGGAATCCAAGCGTGGCCCAGAGTTTACTTGGGAACGTGAGGACCAAATGAAGGCGAAATATCCGCAATTGTTCTCACAAGTTTCCTCTAGTTAAAATTTCGGGACGAAATTTCCTAAAGTAGGGGAGACTGTGACAACTGTGCTCTGTAATCGATGAACAATGCAAAACAATGTTAATTATCAATAAAACGATGTGTTTTGGTGTCAATATATGTGTAATTATGTTTGATGATTTTACGATTCGATTCCGATTTCAAGCTTTAAATCGCTTTCTGGAAAGTTATACGCAAACTGGTGCGTAAACGCAGTCAGTTTAATGCGACAAACACTCCAGAATATTGACATAGGCTTAAAATACCTAATATAACCTTTACATAACTTAGAAATAAGTTTTGGATGGTTTGGTGTGTTGAAAACAAATCTATTCGATCGCAGGGACTATTTATGTCAAACTGCAAAACTATACCGATTCGTATGGTATCAAAGAGTCCGGGACTTAATCATATGCTAAACACACCATAAATAACCTAAACATAGCTTAGAAATAAGCTTTGAGAGGTTCGGTGTGCAAAAACATGCTTATTTGATCTTACAGGGACTAAAAGTGTCAAAAACGACGTAAGTTTGCATTTTCGCGCATATCTTACATTCTGACCACATCTGGACATCCAAAATTTTTGTACACACTAAAATATTTTTATTTTAGTGATCGGCATGCAAAAACTCCATTCGTCGCTTAATTTGGTTCGTTTTCGCGTCCGTTTGAGTTTCGTCGTAATTTAACAAACAACGTGACCGTACGACCAAACGAGCCAACATCCGAGAGTTTTCCGAGCACATTTTGAGCCCTCTAAACTTTATTGACCTTGTAGAGCCTTGAAAATGGCTTAACGGGGGTCAAAAGGGCCTAAATGAGCTTAAAACAAGTGCAGGGACCTGAACTGCAATTTTTGAAACTTGTGCTGAACTGGGGAGGCCAGGCGGGCCGCGTAAGCCCCCTGCCTATCCTTACGTGGGCTGTGTGGTAGTGCCAGTGACCAGAATGTTGTTTTCAGCAACTGTTTCATAATTCAGGGGCTGTTAATGCAAATTCTTGTGTGGTAGTCAAGTTACCACCTCTCCAAGGCTTTGTACCTGCAACAAACAAGTGTATGGATGAGATTTAATGCTTGGAGGTTACACAAACATGTGTAATGATCCTATGAACTTGCTACAAGTATAAATAGCCAAGCTCACCTCCTCATCCATTGCTCATTTCTTTCTTCTCTTCTCTACATCTGATTTGGAGCTCTCTCCCAAGTGTTTGGAGCTTTCTAATCTGATTATTCTTTGTAGAAAAGATAGCTAGGACCTATTGTAAGTCTTCTTTCATGCTTATTCTTTATGTTTAAGTAGAAAGTCAAATATGTTTGGCCAACAGTTTGACTTTCGGTTTTGACCATCAATTGGTCAAGTCAAAGTTCAATTGAACTTTGCAACGTGATTGTAATCACGATGGTTATAATCCTTAGCGATTATACCTACGGATTACCACGTTAACTAGGCGTAGTGACGAGTCAAAGTTTTGGTATGCGTTTTAGCGTGCATTTTGCAACGGAACTATTTTCGGGTATCAAAACCCATTGTTTTGATACAAAATCAGTCTTCTAAATTAGTTAAACATGTTTTGACATGTTTAACTCGTCACTATTAGTTTAGTGCTTGTTTAGGGTCGTAAGTTAAGCGGTCTAAACAACCGCTTAGACTTTCGAACCCGACCCGTTTGGTCGATCTTTAGGATCCGATCAAGCTCAATTGGTGATCATAGTTGCATAGGGAATAATCACTGAGGTTATACCTTATGATCACATAGGATTGGTTAGTTATTTATTAAGTAGGTTGTATGCCCATAAGAAAGGACCAAAATGCCCTTTTGAAGCTTAAATCCGTATTTTATATATGTGAACATGTTTTTGACATATAATTTGATTTAGTAACATGTTTAGGAATTATTGGGAATATAAGGCTTGACATAGCACATACTTAACCATCCGAACATAGTTTTGCGCTACCGACGCGTTAAAGTAGCATAAGCTACCTTAATGGGTCATAACGGGTCGAAAGCACTTAGGTTAGGTTCCGACTTAGAATGTAGGCTTTGTTAAACCATATCACATGAGTTCCAACACTCATTTGGTTTACAAGACCTCATTCTATCCGATCTTCATATTTAGGTGTCGATTTATTTACTAGTGATCCGATTACTAGGTACCACTTGAATTTCCTTGGTTTGTCTGAGCTTCGCTAAGTTCTTTAGATCAAGGATACCATTTCACTCAATGGGAGTACATAGTTCCCCTATTTTACTATTTTCAATTGTTTTGGGGTGATTCATATGTATTAAAATGATTTTCGATATTTAAACGATGATTTCAAAAACGATAAAGATGGTTTATATTAAACTAATAACAATTTCAATAATGTGAACGAACTCGATGGTTGTAGTTACATAACGAATGACATTCATTAGCATTGATCACGCCGACCAGTATTAGGTTATGGTAACATAGGATCTGACAAATCCCGTTATCAGACTACACCCATGGTTATGTGTGGGGGTTATGTAGGTAACGACCGAATCTGATGATTGTTAACTTACCCTTTGGTGGTTTGTTATACGATAAACGAGGTAGTCGAGTCACGAGGGTTTGAATGTTATTAGCGAGACAACCATAAGTAGTTTCACAATTAAAACGAATACGATTTTGGGACGAATTAAACGATTTGGAACGACTTAAACGATATAAACGATTTGAACGAACGATTGGTTTTGGGTAGTGATTAGATAATGGGACGAGTGTAGCATGATAAAAGCATGGTAGATACGCCACTGGTACATCTTATATATAAGTGCTTTTATCATATTACATCGCGTGTCATTATTTAGTTCACTTGGGAAACGATTTTGAAACGATATTCACACAACGAGGTTTTCGAAATGATATAAACCATACGAGTTTTATTAACAAGTTTTAACGAGATGTTTTACGAATTGGTTTACTAAAACAAAAGTCTTTGAGTTAAGAATTATGGCTACGAGATTTTATAAATTATAACCATCTTGATTTGAGTTGGTTAATCATGTTGCAATATTATATACTTTTCAAAACAAGGTTTTCAAGGTATTGCAATATATATAAACGAGCCATAATTCCGATACTCTTACAAAACCTATGTACTCGCCAGCATTTCTTTGCTGACTTTGTTTTTACATATGTTTCAGGTGGTGTTGCGTGATGTTGATTGCTAGGAAGCTTGTATCACTTAGGACCTGGATGAGGCCTTAGTGACTTAAAAACAGTTATAAACAATGTATAGCTTGTTTGTGTTGGTTTAAAGACAATGTACATTACTTAATAATTCAATAAAACGAAACATTTGTATCCATGGTTGTGAAACGATGATTCTGTTACAACACTCCCCGACGTTTCCGCCACGGTTTTGTTGTTTTAACGTGGTCGGGGTGTGACACAGTGTGCGATGCGTCGCAGTATACCACAAACTCTTCAATTCCTTCAGGCAATGTCAATACCGGAGCATTGCTCATCTTTTGCTTAAGAATCTCAAAGGATTCTTGTTGCTTAGGACCCCAATCAAACTTTATATTCTTTCAGGTCAATGAAGTTAGGGGTGCAACAATCCTTGAGAAATTTTCAATAAAACGCCTGTAATATCCTGCCAGACCCAAAAAGCTGCGTATCTCTGTGGGCGTCTTCGGTTCTTGCCAATTCATGATGGCTTCAATCTTAGCGGGATCCACCTGGATGCCAGGCTCACTAACCATATGTCCAAGAAATTGGTCTTCACATAGCCAAAACTCACATTTTGAAAACTTGGCGTAGAGCTTCTCTTGTTGAAGAAATTTAAGAATACATCGAAGGTGCTTTTCATGATCAGCCTGGTTCTTCAAATAAATAAGAATGTCATCAATGAAGAGAATGACAAACTTGTCCAAGTAGGGTTTGCAAACGCGATTCATGAGGTCCATGAATGCTGCTGGTGCATTAGTGAGCCCAAAAGGCATCACTAAGAACTCGTAGTGACCATAGCGAGTTCTGAATGCAGTCTTGTGCACATCTTCATCTCTAACCTTCAGTTGATGGTATCCCGACCTTAAATCAATCTTGGAGAAATAACTTGCTCCTTGAAGCTAATCGAATAGATCATCGATCCTGGGTAACGAATACCTGTTCTTGATTGTCACTTTATTCAGCTCGCGATAATCGATGCATAGACGCATCGAGCCATCCTTCTTTTTCACAAACAGAATTGGTGCTCCCTAAGGGGACGAGCTAGGTCGAATAAAACCTTTTGCCAACAAATCATCCAACCGAGTCCTTAACTCTTTCATCTCAGTTGGAGCCAAACGATAAGGTGCTCTTGCAACTGGTGCTGCTCCAGGAATAATGTCAATTTTGAACTCCACTTGCCTATCTGGAGGTAAACCAGGTAGTTCTTCAAGGAATACATCTGGATATTTAGAAATGATAGGGATGTCTTCGATCTTCGGCTTTGGTTCATCAATAGTCACTTGTGCTATGTAGATGACACAACCCTTCGTCAAACACCTTGACGCCTTAAGCATAGACACTTGCTTAGGCAACCCATACCGAGTGTCTCCTTGAATTGTCAACGACTCACCATAAGGTGTTTTAATAACCACTTGCTTCTTATCACAAATGATCTGAGCTTGGTTATGAGATAACCAATCTATGTCTATTACTATGTCAAATCCAGCTAGTTTCAAAGGAAGCAAAGACAATGGAAAAGAGTGGTTCCTAATGGATATAAAACATCCATCTAACACGGTTGAAGCAGTTTCTATGGTACCATCGGCCAATTCTATTCATACTTTATGCTTAGAGTCTTAACAGGCAGATTTAATAGCTTACAAAATTTATTATCCACAAATGACTTATCTGCACCCGAATCAAACAATACCCTTGCATAAACATCATTGATAAGAAAGGTACCTGTTATTACGTTGTCATTCTGAATGGCCTCCTGAGCATTCATTTGAAAGACTCGAGCATTGGTCTTCTTTCCTTCTTCAGATTTCTTCGCATACTTTGGGCAGTTGGACTTGATATGCCCCTTCTCGTTACAGTTGTAACAAGTCGCATCCTTTATCTTCTTAGAATCCAACGTCTTATGCTCACTAGATTTACAGATCCCACAAGCCCTAGGCTGCGATTGGGATTTTGATTCATACCCGCACTTTCCCATATGGCGCTTCTTGCATGTCTTGCATTTGGGCTTCTTACCCGACTGTTGGTCATCCTTCTTGAACCCTGGACTCTTCTTGTGATTAGAGTTCCCCTTATGCTTCTTGTCTGAACGATGTGAGTTATTATCCTCACGTTTCCTCTTTACCGCATCAGAATTCCTAAGCGATCTCTGTCTGACCGCATCAAGGGTAAAAGATAATGATAAATCAGCTACTGACCTAAAGGTAGTAGGTCTTGATGCTTTCACACTAGCTTTAATCTTCGGGGCTAAACCCCCAATGAAACGGGCTATACGTTTTGGTTCCAGTGTCACCAAGTATGGAACCAATCGTGACATAGTGTTAAAACTCGTGAGATACGCTTGGCAGTCCAAGTTCTTCATAACCAATGTTAGGAAGTCAGTCTCAATTTTCTCAACTTCATGTTGAGGACAGAAATACAACGGGATCTTCCCAGTAGCTTGGATCAATGACCTCCACCAGGCTAGAGCTTCTCCTTTAAATGATTGTGACACAAACTTCACAATATCTTGTTCTGCACAACCACTAATATCAACCACAATGTCTATCTCGTCGAGCCACGTCATACAATCGATGGCTCCTTTCCCCCCTGTGAAATCCTTGGGTTTGTAGGAGACAAAATACTTATAAGAACAACCCTTAACACGTGGCTCTTGATTGAGCACTACTTTCTTAGATGGAACGCTCCTCTGATTCGATGAGTGATAAGAAGCACTCTTGCGAGCTATATGAGTCTTGGTGGGTGGTTTTGAATGTGGTAGAGACTGAGTTCTAACGCGAGTTCCACTCGATTCATTAAATTGTCTGTCAAGAGCTCGGGTAACGGCATTATCTATTAATGCCTGCAATTCCACGCCCGCTACATTAACTCTGGAAGTGTCATGATTCTCGGGTGACTGTTGACTTCATCTGACCTAGCCATGTAGCTTGATTGCTACATAAAATATTGACAAGATTTATTCAGAAGTCTATTAAGGAATTGTCTTTTATGGCAATTCTTTAACCATGGTAATCATAAACTATATTGGTTAATTTAATTTATCTAAATTTTATTATATTTTATCCCAGTTATAAACTATTAAGGATAATAGGGTGGCATACAGAAAGCCTAGTCACAAGGACAATTTTCATTCTTAAGCCATGATCTTATAAAATCAAGGCATTTAGGTTTTAACGTAGTTCATTACCTTTCTTGACAGGGATTCATAGACTACAACTGTCTTTTGTCTTATATGACAATGAATATGGCCCGTAGGCATTACATCACTAATGGATGTTTTAACATGAAAATAAAGGTAAGGAATTGGAAAAATCCAATATAAGGATGACTTATGTGATTTTATCGAATCATATTTGCCAGGAGTGTTAACATGTTTTCAGATGTTAACAAGGATTTGAATCTTAAAAAGGAATTACCGTCATGGTCCTGTCTCAATATGACACATGGACTAGGTTTTTCCTTTAAGATTTTCTTTAATATATAATGGCAGATTAATTTTTAAAAGGAATATTATTTTGTTTTATTTCATATATTATATTCATTCATATAATGATAATTGAAATTTTAAATTCAACACATTCCATAAATAAATAATTAAAGAAGAGTACATAGATGCCCTAAACGGGACTTTTACATAAATAACTTGCCCACGCAGGGGCTAAAATGAAAATACAAGTCCTCGCAGAGACTGAATATATAAATAGATGTCCACGCAGGGACTTGATTGAAACAAAGAAATTACAACATAAATAAATAAGGAATCTTCAAAAATTCCTTTTCTTCTTTCCCTTGATCAATTTTGCCAGACCTTGAGGAATCCCCGGTGGCACCTACGCTTTTCTTGAACCTCCCGTTCCACCTGGCTCAACCTCTGAAGAATCTCCTGTTGCTGCGGTGGCGGTATCAGTGGCGGCTGCGGCGGCTGCTGCTGCGGAGGTTGAGGAGGTGGCGGGTATGGATACCCAAAAGCTTGGTACCCAGACTGGTACGAAGCTGCATAGGGCCCTTCAGGGTGAAGAGCATTGTAGTTGGCTGCTACGAGGTACGGGTCAACATCGAGGGCATTGTAGTAGTTTTACCCCGGGTAGGCAGGCTGCTTAAAAGGGTTATACGCCACTGCACTAGCGTAGGAAGGAATTGGGTTATCAAAACCCATTGGTGGTGGTGTGACTGGCGCAGAGTCCACCTCAGAAACGGGGTTTGAAGGCCCACCCATCTGTGGGTCTTCATATAGTGGCGGGTAATGGCTGCCACTTAAATGTTGAGGGATGCTGAAATGGAATCCCCTCGCACGGACATCCGTGCTCCTGATCTCCAACGCCTCGGTGGTTCTGGAGGCGGTAGCTGCTCTGGCGGCGGCGGTGGCGGTGGAGTAACCGCCTAGAATCGTGAATCCTCAGAGGGATCCTGCTGCTGCTGCTGATGAGATGGGTTGAAAGAGGGAGTAAATTCCCAAGGGTATGAAGCAAACCTTGCTTCATAGCTGTCTGGACCTCGATAAGGTGATCCATGAAAAGACGACCCATCTGAAATCTCGATGGGATGAGTGGGTGTCCCAGATGGTGGTTCAGCAGGATCCGGATCTTCGTCCATATCCATGTCTTGATCACCGGAAAAATGATCTTCTGGTCCCAATGGGTTAAATCCCACTGGTTCTTGCACCTGATTCACCGGATTGAACCGGCTCTGGAAATACGGGGTCAGGTCTTGAAATGCGCGATGTGACCCCGATCGCTATAGTGGTAGGTAGGAGTGGTGTGAATCATTGGGCTCATTCTCTGATTGTGACCCAAAGGAATGATGGTAAGAGGGTGATGAACTAAGCGAGATAGATCGCCTCGCGGGCTCCAAATACGTCCTCCAGTCTTCTTGAGGACTAGTGCTCATGGTTACTAACGGAGTTCGCCGGTGTGAAGGCCTAGCCTCATGGTCGTTGGGGGCGGTGAATGGCCCCTTGCCTCGTGTAGGTCCTGATTTCTGAGGATCGATAACGAAACCAAATCTCTTGTTTATCACAAACACGGTCACAAGTGCGGAATCCCTGTGACTATGCCAAACCAAACATAGATAGTAATATCACGAAATAACCAATGAATCACAGTCAATTGATTAACGGGATGAGAACAATGATCAAACAGATACAGACACAGTTTGACAGTAGACTTTCAGAATGGTTATGCTCTCATAGTTTCAAAGTGAAACCATGAAGTGTTTATATAGCAGCCAAGGCCCATAACTCGACGAAACCTAGAATGGGCCCGACGAAAGTTGGATTGGGCCTGACGAAATCTCCTGGACGACGAAACTCTAGGAGTTTCGTCATCCATCATGACGAAACATGGAAGTTATGTCCATAAGGGGTTTTCGTCATGTAGTGCTCGATGAAACCTAAGGTTTCGTCGAAGGCTGCAACTGTTGTGGGTTTACTGCAAACAGACAGTTTGCAGCAACAACAAACAAACACACAAACAAACATAACAGATCACATGCAACATGCATTGTCATTAAACTTTACATAACGGACGAGACAAACTTTGTCGGACACAAGTAGGTTAGGAGGATATCGGACTTGGTCGACGGCGAATACAGACTCGATAAACGTAAAAGACCATATTAAATACAACGATGTTGAAGACAAGTTACAGACACCAAAATAATGCATCAACAAACTCCCCCTTGTCTGTTACTGTCTTCGGTCTTCAATCTTCCGTCTTCAGTGTTTCAGCGTCCAGGTGCTTCCAGCATGAATTCCTCGATAAAAGTAATAACAAGCGACGCGTTGAAATCGAAGCGCTTGATGAGCGTCATTGTCTTCGTAAAATATATCATGCCGAAATAGCTTGCTGATGTCGTTTGCTGACATATTAACAATCCACATCGGATCCAACATCCGAAAGTTATCACGATCACCTTTAAACACGATCACCGCTTCATGCGTATCTGAGTCATAGCACCACAAAGCCATTTCTTCGAGAAAGTTCTGCTCCATAGGCATCAACGATATCTTGTTCATGACCTTCGGCGGTTGGTAGATAATGTCGCAACCCCCGATCACTTATCTGTCCCGGGAACGGGCGGACACGAACTCAGAGTTTCGGTGGTATCAGTTGGTTAAATTGGCAGCGGAAATTACATCAGGACCATAGTTAGGAAATGTTTATCAGAGTAAAACCACCATATTTGATATTAATAATCACATGGGTAAAACCCAAGTTTCTTATTACAATACATTTATAGGGATAAACCCTATTTTATTGAATTTAAAACATCGTCTTTTAGGTAACTTTTATAGCCACATTTTTCCCAAGCCTTCAGTGCTCTCCAGCTGGCTTTTTACTAATTGGCTGTCACATTGTGTTACCTGAAACGCGTTTTAAAAACATTTGTCAGTGGGAAATACCGGTGAGTGAATCCCAGTTTAATCAAGAAACATTTTATCAATTAAAACAGTATTGAGAGCGATCACATTGTTTATTTCTACACAATTACTCATTCAGTACTGTCAATCCTGACTTGTGGGTCATATTACACATTGGCTAACTCGTCGTCCAATGGTAACGTGTTGTCATCCCGACTTACTACTCATAGTGTAGTAAATTTTGTATACAAACCCCCAACATACCGGCAGTAATTGAAGAACTACAAAGACTCAATCACCGCTTAATCACATTGTAAAGCATTAAGGTTTTGTAAAATATTACAAAAAGTTTAACAAAAATTGGATAAACTCACATTGCTATCTTAGACTTCGCGTAAGGGTTTCCTGGGATATATCTATAATTTACACAAATGTACATAGGTTAGTATAATAACCCTTTGAAAATATTAATGATACCCTCCCTGAGACGGTATTCCAACAACTACGTTGGGCAGAACCACGACAGTTGTTACGGAACCCTAAATCAATCGAGCATCATATCTATTATGAAACTGGGGTTATAATACTTACAACGGAGCAGAACCTCGCTATTTAGGGGGTATAATGCCAGCTTACTATGCCTAATATTCAGAAATTGTGATTCAGAAATGAAAAATGAATGAACTAAAATGAAATCCGATGCGTTCTATTTATAGGTGTGGAATCTGGGTCTCACGCGGCCCGCGTAACATATAAGCGGGGCTTACACGGCCCGCGTCAAAGCTGGATCAACGCGTAGCTCATCCGGATCACCAACTAGACTTGACACGATGATGACATGTGTCATCACCGGGCTGCGCCACTATTTTGATCTCACGCAGCCACCGTAAGCTTAAGGGGAATCTTACGCGGCCCGCCTTAACTTAAAATTCCACCGAAATCAGTTTTATTCTTGATACCGCCCGCGTATGGTTGGGGTGGGTCCTACGCAGCCCGCCTCAACTTACATTTTCAGTTTTTATTTATTTTAAATACTATTGAATGTATTTCGGGATCGGTTTTCACATACGGGGTGTATTTATAGACATATTGAGACATTTTAAAATATAATAGGGTATTGGAAATATTATGAGGGTGTCGGGTTATGTGAGGATTGTTACATCCTCCCCACCTTGTTTTAGTGCTCGTCCTCGAGATCTACTGGAATAAGTGCGGATATTTCCTTTGCATCTCTGATTTAATCTCCCATGTATACTCAGGTCCTCTTTTAGAGTCCCACTTCACTTTGACCAGAACTAGTCTCTTATGTTTGAGATTCTTAACTTTCCTATCTTCAATCTGTAGAGGTCTTTCTACAAACTTGAGTTGTTCATTTACCTCTATATCCTTAAGAAGTACTTATCAGTGATTCATCAGCTAAACACTTTTTGAGATTAGATACATGAAATACATCATGTATTCCTGCCATTTCCTCTGGCAGTTGTAGCTGATAGGATACAGGTCCTATTTTTCTAATAATCTCAAAAGGTCCAACATACCTGGGACTTAGCTTTCCCCGTTTGATGAATCTTACTACTCCTTTCCAAGGAGAGACTTTTAACAATACTTTATCTCCTACTTGAAATTCCAATGGCTTGCGTCGGTTATCAGCATAACTCTTCTATCGGTCACGTGCTGCTTTCAGTCGTTCCTTGACTTGAATAATCTTTTCGGTTGTTTCTTGTACTATCTCAGGTCCAGATAGTTGCTTTTCTCCAATTTCTGCCCAACATAATGGGGTTCGGCACTTTCGTCCATAAAGTGTTTCGAATGGTGCAGCATTGATACTTGTGTGATAACTATTATTGTAAGAAAATTATATTAAAGGTAAGTGATCATTCCAATTACCTCCGAAATCAATTACACAAGCTCTAAGCATATCCTCCATTATCTGAATTGTCCTTTCACTTTGTCCGCCTGTTTGAGGATGATAAGCTGTGCTTAGATTTAACCTGGTTCCCATAGCTTTTTGGAAACTTGACCAAAAATGAGAGGTAAATCGACTATCCCTATCAGAAACAATTGATAAAGGAATTCCATGTAAAGAAACAATTTCATTTACATATAATTTAGCTAACTGTTCCATACTGAAAGTTTCCTTCATTGGTAGGAAATGAGCTGACTTAGTTAGCCTATCTACAATCACCCAGATTGTATCATTTCCTTTCTTTGTTTTGGGTAATTTAGTAACAAAATCCATTGTTATTAATTCCCATTTCCACACTGGCATTTCTAATTGTTGTAGAAATCCTGAGGGTTTTTGGTGTTCAGCTTTTACTTGAGAACATGTTAAACATTTAGAAACATAGACTGCTATGTCCTTCTTCATTCCTATCTACCAGAAATTCTTCCTTAAATCCTGGTACATTTTATCATTTCCTGGATGTATCGTATACTTAGACTTATGGGCTTCTTCTAATATACGATAACGTAGGTTTCCTAATTTAGGTATCCACATTCTCTTTTTATGGAATCTCCATATTCCATCTGTTCCTTGTTCTAATTCTTTTAGCATACCTTTTAGCTTTTCAGTATCTTCCTTGATTACTGATTCTTGGGCTTCTCTTATTTGATCATTTAAATCTACTTGTAGATTTAATTTAAGAGAACGTACCCTTTTTGGCTTTTCATGATACTTTCGCCTTAAAGCATCTGCTACTACATTTGCTTTTCCTTCATGATACTGGATATCACAATCATAATCACTAAGCATCTCCATCCAGCGTGTTTGTCTCATATTCAACTCCTTTTGCTTGAAAATATACCTTAAACTCTTATGATCGGTGAATATGGTAAACTTACTACCATAAAGGTAATGTCTCCAAATCTTAAGAGAAAAAATTATAGCTCCTAATTCTAAATCATGGGTTGAATAATTCTATTCATGATTCTTAAGTTGTCTAGATGCGTAAGCTATAACCTTTTGACGTAGCATTAATACACATCCATAACCTAATTTAGAAGCGTCACAATAGACTACAAAGTCTTCAGCTCCTTCTGGTAACGCTAGTATGGGTGTATGGGTTAATCTTTGCTTTAGGATTCTAAAGGCTTCTTCTTGTTTTAATCCCCATTCAAACTTAACAGATTTACAGGTTAGCTTAGTTAAGAGAATGGCTATTCTAGAAAAATCTTGAATAAATCTTCTATAATAACCGGCCAATCCTAAGAAACTTCGAACCTCGGTTGGTGATTCAGGGGTTTTCCATTTAGTAATAGCCTCGATTTTTGTGGGATCCACATGAATTCCTTCATGGTTGACTAGGTGTCCGAGAAACTGTACCTGTTCTAACCAAAACTCGCACTTGGAAAATTTAGCGTAAAGCTTTTCTTTTCTTAATAGGCTTAAAAGTGCGTGCAAATGCTTTGCATGATCTTCCTTATTCTTAGAATAAATGAGAATATCATCTATGAAAACAATTATGAATTTATCCAAATATGGCTTACATATTCGGTTCATCATGTCCATAAATGCGGCTGGGGCATTGGTTAAACCAAATGGCATGACAGTAAATTCATAATGGCCATACCTTGTTTTGAATGCGGTCTTAGGAATGTCCTCTTCCTGTACCTTTAATTGATGATATCCTGATCTTAAATCGATTTTAGAGAAAAATCGAGCTCCTTGTAGTTGATCGAACAGATCATTGATTCTCGGTAATGGGTACCGATTCTTAATCGTAACCTTGTTTAATTCATGGTAGTCAATGCACATACGCATTGATCCGTCCTTCTTTTTAACAAACAGTATCGGCGCTCCCCATGGCGACGAACTTGGCTGTATAAATCCTTTCTCTAACAATTCGTCTAATTGTTTCTTTAATTCTTGCATTTCTGCAGGTGCCAAATGGTAAGGTGCTTTGACAGTCGGTGCTGTTCCTGGTATTAAATGGATTCTGAATTCAACTTCCCTATCTGGAGGTTGCCCTGGCAATTCTTCTGGAAATATATCTGAAAACTGAGATACTACTGGAATATCTTTTAGTTCTTTTCCTTTAGTGTTAGTGATTATGGAAATCAAATACACTATAGAACCTTTTCTTATATAACTTGCAGTTTTCATCACAGAGATGAATTTTGTGGATCTAGATGGTTTATCTCCTATAATTGTGATCGTTTTACCTTTAGGTGAATTTACTTGAATTGACTTTTGATCACATAAAATATTGGCTTTATTGGCTATTAACCAATCCATTCCTAAAACAACATCGAATCCTGCTAGATTCATGGGATAAAGGTTTGCCATAAACTTTTGGTTTAAAATTTCTATTCTTGCTCCTTGCAAGATTTCAGAAATCCTAACTGTTTCTCCATTAGCAGTTTCTACTAGACATTCTTGTGGTAGTTTAGTTAATGATGGATTACGGAGTTTGCAAAATGATGTATTAATAAAACTTTGGTTTGCACCAGAGTTAAATAATACTTTAGCAAAAACATCATTAACTAAAAACGTACCAGCTATGACATCTGGAATCATCTTGGCTTCATCTGCAGTCAGAACAAATGCTCTAGCATTTTGAGTATTCTTGTTGTTTGCAGCTGAAGCTAATTTCGAACAATTAGGCTTTATATGACCTTGTTCTCCGCAGTTGTAACATATCCTGTTGTTAGCTTTCTTCCTGCAGTCTTCTTCCTTGTGTCTGGATATTTTGCAAAAGTTACAGTATATGGAGCATCTTCTTGAATGCTTTCTTTTGCAATTCTTACAGTAAGGTGTAGAGGTAGAACCTATATTTTTCCCACGATTAAAATTTCCAGAACGAAATTCTTGTGTGAGCTTCTGGGTTAGGTTCCTCCTTTGATCCTCTTCTCGGGTATGGACTAATTCATCTGTCAAGGTATTTGCTAGTTCTACAGCTTCTTCTATGGTTTGAGGTCTAGCTACCTTGACTACATGTCTTATTTCCCCAATTAATCCCCAGATATAACGGGATATCAATACTGGTTCAGGTGAAGCAAGGGTTGGCACTATTCTAGCATATTCAAAGAATAACTTAGTGTACCCCTTACTATCCACTCCATTCATCCTAAGATTTAGGAATTTGTTTGCTATCTGTTCCTTTTCATTAGGAGGGCAGAATTTCCTTTCTACCTTGTCCTTAAATTCCTCCCATTCCATATTGTAAGTTCTATCACTTCATCTTGATTAGAGGATAGTGTTCCACCATTCTAGTGCCAAATTCTTAAATAGATTAGAAGCAAACAGTATCTTATCTTCTTCAGCACACTTTCTTATTCTTAAGACTGCCTCAGTCTTTTCTATCCAGCGTAGGGTTGCAATGGTCCCTTGGTTGCCCGAGAATTCCATTGGTTTACAAGACCAGAATTCTTTATAAGAACAACCGTAAGACACGGTGTGACATCTGTGCTTGTAATCATTGTAAACAGTTCATTTATCAATGAAATAAAGTTATTTGATCCCAATATTTGTTTGTTTATGTTTGACATTTTTCATGTTTTGATTTTTATTCAATTCCAAACTCTATATCGCTTTCTAGAGAGTTATACGCAAACTGGTGCGTAAACGTAATCAGTTTAACACAAAAAACACTCCGGAACATCGACATATGCTTAACATACCTTAAATAACCTTTACATAACTTAGTAATAAGTTTTGAAGGCTTTGGTATGGCAAAATCAAGTTAATTCGTTTACAGGGACTAAATTTGACAAACTGCGAAAGTATGCCAATTTGAACTGTAACGGACAATCCGGAACATGACCATAAGTTAAACATACCCTAAATATCCTTTACATAGCTTAGAAATAGGCTTTGAGGGGTTTGGTGTGCTAAAATAACCTTTTTGGTCATTCAGGGACTAAAAGCGTCAAAAAGTGCATAAGTTTGCATTTTCGCGCATAACTTACGTTCTGAATACATCCGGACATCCAAAAATTCATGTAATCATTAAAATATTATGTTTTAGTGATTGGCTTGTTAAAAATCCATTCGTCGCGCAATTTGGACCGCTTTTGCGTCCGTTACGACTTCTGTCGTAATTAACCAAACAACGCAATCGTACGGCCAAACGAACTGACATCCGACATATTTTTGAGCATATTTCATGTTCCCTATGCTTTAACATCCTTATAGATCTTAAAACTGGGTTTGACGGGTGTTAGAAGTGCCAAAACACGACGATACGCGCACAGGGGCCTGTTCTGCCATTTTCGAAAGTTGGCTGACCTGCAGGGTCCTTACGGACCGTATGCACATACTCTTGCGGTCCGTAAGTAGGTCCCAGTTCAGCAGAATGTTGATTCCAGCTTGATCCAGCTGCTTCACACTTGTGCACATGGTTTTGAGCATTTCTAGGGGCTCCCCTGGTTTTCTAAAACAGTGGGCTCAATGTGTACGGCTAGGATTGAATCTCGGTTTTCAAGAAACGATCCTAACGGTTCTACGAAAACTATAAATACCCCTCCATAGTTCACTTGCAACCCACAATTTGAATCTGATTCATGCTCTCTAAGTGGAAGTATATGCTTCCTACCTGAGAGAGAATCGGATCAAATACATGCGGGGACCCTCTGTAAGTATTCTTTCGTTCTTTTCATTCGTTTTAGCGTTAAAGTTAAACTGCGTTTGACTTTCTGCATTGAACAGTTTATGGTCAATGCGAAATTCGTTTGAACTTCATAACGTGAGCGTAATCACGATGGTGATAGTCCCTAGTGACTATACCTACTGATTACTACGTTATCTAGACTCAGTGACGAGTCGTAGTTTCGGCCAAAATGCGTGTTCTCGCGTATTTTGTAACCAAACTACTTATGGGTATCAAAACCGTTTGTTTTGATACCAAACCTGTTTTCAAACTTTGTTAAACATGTTTTAACATGTTTAGCTCGTCACTTTTAGATTTGTGCTTGCGTAGGGTCGTAAGGTAAGCGGCATAAACAACCGCTTATACTTTCGAACCCGACCCATTTGGTCGATCATTAGGATCCGACCAAACACTTTAGGTGACCATAGTTGTGTAGGGAATAACCTTCTGAGGTTATACCTTATGGTCACATCGTTTGAGTAGTTGTATGATAGGTAGTATATATGCCTTAGGTAAATTACCAAAATATCCTTTTTGCGCCAAATATCATTTTAAGCCTATGTAACCTAATTTTTGATATCTAAACTGATTTAGTAACATTATTAGACATGTTAAGGCATATTTTACTTGTCATAGGGCTAGTTAGGCGTTCCAAACGCGTTTTACGCGGACGACGCGTTAAAGTAGCATAAGCTACCTAGACAGGTCGTAATGGGTCAAAAGCACTTAGGCTAGGTTTCGTTTTAGTATGTAGGCTTTTTCAAACCATATTACATAAGTTCCCACATTTATTTGGTTTACGAACCCTCATGCTACCCGATCCTCCGATTAGGTCCGTTTATTAATGTAGTTACCTATATTAGGTGCCGTTTGATTCCGTAATCTTCTAGCTTTGCTTGGTGGATATCTAAAGTCTATTGAGCAATCTCAAGTGAGTACATAGACCCCTCTTTTACTGTTTTCCAAACATTTTGGGGTGAAACACATGTGCCTACTTATTACTTTCGTGCTTTTCATGTTTTCATATCATATGCTTGTTATGTTCATTAGTACATTTATAGTACATGATTTCATTATGTTTTTGCTATGTATGTCCATTTGTTGCATACTTAGTACATCGTTTTACATTACATTTTATGCTATGTATGTTCATCTAGTTCATACTTAGTACATTGTTTTGCATTACTTTTCACGCTATGTATGTCCATTTAGTGCATACTTAGTGCATTATTTTACATTACATCACATCACATGCTATGTATGATCATTTGTTGCATACTTAGTACATTTGTTATTCATCACATGCTTACATTTTCGTATGAAATTTGGTTTGTTTAAATGGGACAATATACATTCATTAACATTGATCACACCGTTCGTTAGTAGGTAGTGGTACCATAGGAATTGACAACTCCCGTTCCTGACATCCTAGGTATGTTTGGATGGAAGGAATGACTGAATTCGATAAACATAACACATAAAAACCTTTAATTTGTTTAAAGGTCTGTCACCACAGTCACAAGGCTTGAATGTATGCATTATAACATTACCGCATAGATGTTTGTATCAGTATAGCATGCATTTGTTCCACAAAAACATAACTTTGCTTTAAACTATGTTTAATTCAATACCCTATTTTTGTGCATTTTACCTATGGTTTAGTTGATGTATTTCACTTGCCATACATGATATTTTTGGATACACAATTCATGATTTACATTAAACATAAACATTTTGACATTAATATACACATTTGGTGATTTACATTAGACATAGACATTTTGATATGGTTTACACAATAACACTTGATAATTGATTTATACATGAACAATTTACATTGGTGGTTGGTTTGGGTAAGTGATTTGAGTAACGAGGCGTGTGTAATATGATAAAAGCATGGTGGATACGCCGCTGGTACTTCCTATATATAAGTGCTTATATAATATTACATGTCGTAGCGTTATTTAAATCATTTCAGTATAGACATATTACATTTTACACAAATAACATATTTTTCACAAGACGTTGATTTACAAAACAATTTATTTTATACAACTCCTTTTACTTGGTTATTTTATTAACCATACACCTTTCTTTTATATAATCTGATTTCTTATCGAGTTTTCATATGATTTATAAAAGAAAATACTTAACAAGATTCATGACTAATTTTTATTAAACCTTTCTTTTAAAACCCAAGTCATGAGTCCTATTTTCACAAAACCTATGTATCTCGCAGGCATTTTTATGCTGACGTACCTATTTTCACATGTGTTTCAGGAGCAGGTGCATAGGTTTGATCAGGGTACACTAGGGTGGACTCGGGCCTTAGTGACATAAAAGAAGCAAGATTAGTTTAGTTAATGTTGTGTACTTTGTTTCCTTCGTTTAAAAGACAATGTAACTCTCTTGTTTGATAAATAAAATATAACTTTGAATGCCATGGTTGTGAAACAATAATTCTGTTACAACACTCCCCGACGTTTCCGCCATGTGTTTCTTGCTTTACGTGGTCGGGGTGTGACACACGGTTCTTCTCCTTTTGGGAATGGGCATTTGAAGTACAGGTCCATTGTTCACGCTGTTTTCAGGTTCGATTGGTCGCTTACTGCTATGCTTACTTTTATTATTCGCTTCTTGAATCGTTTGAATAATAAATGGCATGGCATCTATGATTCCTTGTGCCACTATATTTTGAACGGCACTATTATCCATTTGGTTTCCATTGTTATTGATGCTTGGATTCTCATTAACCACGTTAATGTTACTCTGGTTATTGTTATTCAGATTTCCTTGATTTCCTTCGTCGGCCAACTGAATTTTAAACATTTACCCCGTATTAATATCACAAAAGAATATTTCATATAGTCAATCACATGACACGCATTTTTGCCAAAAGCGTCGATCATTGTGACTTGTACTCTATTCATATACTATTATGCATCTATTACACACTAGTACTGAAATAAAAATTACAATACCAACTGAAATAGAATTACACTAATAGTAATAGGCATCCGTACACACATATTTTATTTTTATTTTATTATATTATTATTACCATTACCATCTCCTCTATCACATCACGGATATGGATTCATCCAAAAATCCATATTGCGCTCATCGTATTTCCATACGAGACGCTCTCCTACCTGTCTCATTCTCTCACTGCTTTCTAAAATTTCCTCCCCAAAAGTCCTAAGTTCTTGTACGTTTTCTGCACTCATTGGGGGTGTAGGTTTTAGGACTGGGTTCGGAATCTGGGGTGCGGGTTCCTGATATGGAGGTGAAAGTGCCTGAAATCGGTAAGGATCTTCTAAGATCTCCCTAATGTATTCGTCATGGTAATAGGGATCTAAAGGGTCCATACCTGAATAGGCTCCTATGTTCTGTATGGGGGTGTCTTCATGTATCGGGTAACATTGCACAAAGTCCCTATTATCGTCCCACCAGGGGTCGTAATTTGGGTCTAGGGGATTTGGTGCTTGTACCCTAGGGATTTGCTCTGGGTTGAAGTCATGCATCTCCACTTGGTTTTCAGGGTTTTCTATCTCCATGGGTTGGTCTGGGATTGGTGGTTGTGGGGCTACTAATTGTTCCAGACTTGGGTCAGCAACAGTTGTAGCTAGGATATGGAAATTGGCTAAGCTTCTATTAAGCATATCCTGTGTATGGGCATCTGTCTTTCGCTTAACGGCTGCTAAGGCTCTTTGCTGTTGCAACTTTCACATTCTTTTCCTACGTGCAAATGCTTCCTTACTGAACCATCCTCTCTTTTTTGTGAGGGAATGGCTCTTCCGACTGAGCTTTAAAGGCAAACATCCCTTCTTCCTGATCAGCAGAATACCCAGAAAGGGCAGGCTGTGAAGAGGTACCTTCACTCCTAGGTGAATCAGACAACTGACGACACATGTCTGAGGGTCCTTGATCACTCATACTGTAAACTAACAAATAGTCAAATAACACAAAACACATAATCACATAAATTATTTCCTAACACAAAATTTAGATTTTAAGTGTCAGCAGAACACTTCTTTGGCTCAGACCAGTGGCTAGGCTCTGATACCACCTTCTGTCGCAACCCCCGAGGCCTTATCTGTCCCGGGAACAGGCGGACGCGAACTCAGAGATTCGGTGGTATCAGTTGGTTAATTTGGCAGCAGAAATTACATCAGGACCGTAGTTAGGAAATGTTTATCAGAGTAAAACCACCATATTTGATATTAATAATCACATGGGTAAAACCCAAGTTTCTTATTACAATACGTTTATAGGGATAAACCCTATTTTATTGAATTTAAAACATCGTCTTTTAGGTAACTTTTATAGCCATATTTTTCCCAAGCCTTCAGTGCTCTCCAGGTGACTTTTTACTAATTGGCTGTCACATTGTGTTACCTGAAACGCGTTTTAAAAACATTTGTCAGTGGGAATTACTGGTGTGTGAATCCCAGTTTAATCAAGAAACATTTTATCAATTAAAATAGTATTGAGAGCGATCACATTGTTTATTTCTACACAATTACTCATTCAGTACTGTCAATCCTGACTTGTGGGTCATATTACACATTGGTTAACTCGTCGTCCAATGGTAATGTGTTGTCATCCCGACTTACTACTCACAGTGTAGTAAATTTTGTATACAAAACCCCAACATACCGACAGTAATTGAAGAACTACAAAGACTCAATCACCGCTTAATCACATTGTAAAGTATTAAGGTTTTGTAAAATATTACAAAAAGTTTAACAAAAATTGGATAAACTCACATTGCTATCTTAGACTGCACGTAAGGGTTTCCTGGGATATATCTATAATTTACACAAATATACATAGGTTAGTATAATAACCCTTTGAAAATATTAATGATACCCTCCCTGAGACGGTATTCCAACAACTACGTCGGGCAGAACCACGACAGTTGTTACGGAACCCTAAATCAATTGGGCATCGTATCTATTACGAAACTAGGGTTATAATACTTACAACGGAGCAGAACCTCGCTATTTAGGGGGTATAATACCAGCTTACTATGCCTAATATTCAGAAATTGTGATTGAGAAATGAAAAATGAATGAACTGAAATGAAATCCGATGCGTTCTATTTATAGGTGCTGAATCTGGGTCTCACGCGGCCCGCGTCAAAGTTGGGTCAACGTGTGGCTCGTCCAGATCACCAACTAGACTTGACACCGTAATGACACGTGTCATCACCGGGCTGTGCCACTATTTTGATCTCACGCGGCCCGCGTAAGCTTAAGGGGGATCTTACGCGGCCCGCCTTAACTTAAAATTCCACCGAAATCAGTTTTAGCGTTGATACCGCCCGCGTAAGTTTGGGGTGGGTCCTACGCGGCCCACCTCAACTTACATTTTCAGTTTTTATTTATTTTAAATACTATTTAATGTATTTCGGGACCGGTTTTCACATGCGGGGTGTATTTAAAGACATATTGAGACATTTTAAAGTATAATAGGGTATTGGAAATATTATGAGGGTGTCGGGTTATGTGAGGATTGTTATAGATAAGCTTGTAACGCACCGTGTTGGTCGCTGGATCTAAAGTGAACTTGATCTGTTGATAAATGGGGAACTGAGGCTTGTACGACTAATCTTTCCATCCTGACCTTTTGTTAAACTTTAACTTGTGCTCGAACAATGTAGCTCCTTCGAAGTTTAAGCGATAAATGAGCTCAAGCTTCGTCAAAGCTGCAACATCGTAAAAAGGTAAAGACAGTATGCTCAGCAATGATCGGAAATATTGAATACCGAATTCCCGCTTGATGGTGACGCAATGTATTTCCTTTACGAACATCCAACAAAGAATTCTTCCATGTGGCTTCACTTTCTCAAACTGAAGAAAATCAACATGTGCTTCCGGAGGTGTAGGCTTTTCAACCCTAGACTAGAATCGTTTTCTCCTTTCTTGGAATGCATCAGCCGGATTATCAGAAGACGTACGATTCTTCAATTGTTCATCAATGTCTTCCTGATTCTCTTGCATCCATTCTTCATCAAATGGATCAAACTCTGTTCCGTCAGCACGAACATAAGTTGATTTCTTCTCATTTCCTTCAAACACGATCTCTTCAATATTTTCAACATCGGCAGTTTCAGGCTCACTTGGCATTTTATCAATCTCAGCATCATCAATCTCTTTCATTGTGTTCAGAGCTAACAACTGCTCGTGTAAAAGATCCGAGATAATTTCTCCTTCTTCAAGTAATTCTCCAGTAATCGGATGTACAACCTGCAATGCAAGATCAGCAGTGCTAGGAACAGAAGATGTACCAGGCAAAGATTCAGGCTGTTGTATTTCTTCAACTGTTCCACTGGAGGTTCCTTGAGCAGATTCGAGCTGCGAAGGTTTGAAAACAACAATCTGAGAAGAGGTAGCAGCTGGAGGTTTCTCTGATGTAGCAGAAGGATCGGGGTTCCTTTGATCTTCCGGATCATCATCCTTTTTCTTCATCACCTCTTGTTGCTTACATCTATCGCCCCACAAAATATTTACCCGCTTTCTAAGGAACTCATAGCCGTCATTTATCTTTTTGACCCCATCAACTATAGTGGTGTTTCGAGAATCGTACCACTGTTTCATGTAGTCATGTCTTTCTTTGAGACCTTTGGCTAACTTCTAAAGTATAGAGTTGCTTTCTTTCATGCGGTTCATTTTAATATCGCGTGTATTATCTGCTGCATGCATCTGCTGCAGTTGACGCTCTCTAACTTCATCTGCAGCTTTCAAACTAGCGTTTTCAGCCTTTAATTTCTCTATCTCAGCCTGTTGACGAGTGATCTCTACTTGTTGTCATCCAACAGCGGCATTCAACGTGTTAATTTCCAACTGTTGCTTGATCGAGTCAGCTCTTGTAGCTTTGATCACTTCCGTATGCCTAGTGATCTGACCTGCAGCAGCTTGAAGTTGAGAAAATAGGAAATCTATCTTCTCATCCTGCTGCATCTGTTCAAATATACTTTGTCTGCGTTCCGCGGTAGGCTACGAGGTCGTTGCACGTATGGTTGATGCAATAGAGCGAGTAGGTGCCTGAGGAGTTACTGCAGGAGTTTCAGGTGTTGTACTCACTGTAGGAGTTGGTTCTGTAGACCTCGGAGGTGAAGGAACCATTTGAGAAGCTTCAGTGGCCGTGAATCCAAGCTTTGGATCCATTTCCGCTTCTTGTGTAGGCTCTTGAGGAGCGGATTGCTGTACAGAAGAAGTACCAATGCACTTTCTTGCTTTCTTCTTTCTACTAACAGCCGTTTGCTTTTTCTTCACACGTTCCGCTTCGGTATCCGAAGGAACGTATTCAGGGTCATTCTCTTGCCGAATCCTCCTGATCCTTTTAACACCACGTTCATCAAAGTAAACTTCGTATCCGGGCTCAGGTGGATTGTCATCAGACTCAGAATCCTCCTCGTCATCACCAGCAAAAGTGCCACCAGTAGCACCAGCAGACGATGCACCAGTACTAGACATACCAACAGCACCAACACCTGCATTACCACCATCACCAGCATCATCATCATCACTATCAATTTCAGACGTACCTGAATTCGGTCGACCAAACTTCTCAGCCATCTTCTTCTTTAATTCCGGCTCTTCATCATCTGATTGGCTGTCATTGTGACGCCATTTATCGTCTGCAGGAGCAACGTAGTCTGGTTTTCCAAGAGCACCTATCAACTTCCTTGGAGGATCACTTTCTTTGTATCTCTTGGCTGCAAGACTCTTGATTATCCTTAAAGATTGCAAGATCATAGGTTCTATC
The DNA here is from genome assembly GCA_030545235.1 of Helianthus tuberosus. Taxonomy (NCBI): domain Eukaryota; kingdom Viridiplantae; phylum Streptophyta; class Magnoliopsida; order Asterales; family Asteraceae; genus Helianthus; species Helianthus tuberosus. The sequence continues at coordinate 12,664,294 of CM060412.1, read as the reverse complement.
TTCAGGATGTCATCGTCGGCTTTTGGAAGATTAGGATGTTGAACGTTCATGATCATCTGTAGAAAACGAGGATACATCCAAAATTTATTCCCAGTAATTCTACTGCCAGTTCTCGTCATGTTTTCTTTCATGTTGGCGAAGATATACTTTAATATGCTAAACGATTTGTTCAGCACCAAAGCCACCATAAGACCAACAAGATCGTTGCCTGCCATATCATATCCTGCATGTCTGTTACTGGTACACTGGATAAGAACGTGCAAGAGAAAGTTGTAACGTAACGGTAAATCTCCTTTGTTAATCTGATTACTGAAGATGTCGCCAGTACACTTCATCCGTAGTAAGTAGCCACGAGTACACATGATCAGAATAGAGAAAGGAGCATTCGGATCGTCTTACAACTCTAAAACAACATTCAATATTTCCGGAGATACAATAACATCTAGATCATTCACTCACCCTTGAATGGCTTCAGTACCATCAATTTGCACCACGCTAGCGGAATTCCAGAAAGCTTTAATGAGCGACTTGTAAACAGGCGTTGAAAAGCTGACAGCTTTATTGATTCGTGACTCCCTGATCCATTGTGTAATTTCTTTCAGTTCAACGATCTTTCCTTCCGGATCCAGAAAGGCAATTTGATTGTGACGCTTCTCGGACATCACTTCCTCCTCTGATTTGTTTTCCTTCTTAGTCGGGGCCTTACACTTTCTTTCTTTCGGTGTCGTCTGTATTGTAAACATCAACAGTAAGTCAAAATGTCACAATAGATGCATTGAACATATGTATAAACATGTGTAAACATGTTTAGGTGAAAAGTGACATTGAACATGTATACATATGTATTCTGTAAAAGGGCACCAAAATTCGAAATTTTTCTAAGTCCTGGACGACGAAACTTCATCATCACGATGAAACTCCCTTCTTCACGACGAAACTCCCTTGGTCAACCAAAGTCAAAGTTGACCGTTGACCAGTGGGGTTTCGTCGACATCCTTTCGACGAAACTTATTCCATTTCAAAAGAGGGTTTCGTCATATGGGGGTTTCGTCGTCAACATTGTGAAGAAACTTAGGTTTCGTCGTCCAATTGGGTTTCGTCATTAACAGTTAGGGTTTCGTCCAGGTTAGTGTTTCGCCAATTGGGGGTTTTCAAAATCTAAGGGTTTCATCGTCTACAGTTTAAACGATGATCAATTCATAATCAAACCAACATTTTTTTACACCTTGTAAACACCCAACTAAAACAACATATCATAGAATGTAAAACCGATACAAAATTTTGAACGGAGAAACACCCTAACCAGTTTAAAACCTCCAACAATCATCATCCCTTGTTTTGTTAACCAAAACCATAACCCAAATCAAGGTTCAAATCAATATAATCATCCTAGTTCTATCAGTTTTATCAAATACAAAGAACCATTGAACAGAGATTAAGATTTAACCATCAAACAATAATGGGGTGTCCGAGGGTTTGTCAAACAATCGGACAAACATACAGGGTTCCTAAGGTTTGAAACACTTTAATAATTCTTTGTATACCTTTGATTTGATGAAAAATGGTAAAGAAAATGAGGGTTTCGAAAGTCAGTTAAGGGTATGGGTTTTTGAGTATTGGAGAAGACAAACAGTGAAGTGGGATTTGAAAAAGTGATGAGTTCTGAGCATTGGGACCCCTTTTATACTCATGACCTCGGTGAAACCTCCATCTCGATGAAACTCTGGACGGGCTCGATGAAACCTTAAATTGGGCTTGGATTGGGCTTGAATAGTTAGCCCATGACGAAAGGTTAAAGGGCCGGGTAAGTTTCGTCGTGAACTCAAACATTTTTGACCAATTTTGACCAAGTTTGAAACATTTGACATTGACCATGGGTTTCGTCGACTTAAAGGGGTTTCGTCGACCTCAAAGGAGTTTCGTCGACAACTTTTCTCAAAAATTCACTAAGTCTTGAAACTTTGCACACTTGAAAAGATTTTGTTTATTTGAACACATTTCCATTTTATTAAGTGTAACAAATGCAAGGACATTTTATAAAGTAGGTTTCAGGCTTCCGACAGAAAACACCAAGTCACAACTTCGGCTAATTCAAAAATGAACTTTACAATTACACTAAAACAAAATTTAAAGCGCGGTAAACTAATCGAAAAGATATAAAAAACAATAAACAACTGTACAAAAGCAATCTTTTTGCGAATTTCAAGGATAAGGAATCATACCAGCTTACAGTCTTAGTTAACATGATTTTTGTTCGGTTTAAAGCTCTGGATAAGTATACTACCTCGATTATCGGTATTGTTGTCCACATAAGCTCAAACTGATCAGATGTAATCATAATTAGGAGATACGATTTATGGTAAGGACTATACTTACAAGTCGGTGTTCATCCACTCATGACACATTCCCGTATCAAGGTATGCACGAGAGTTCATCTTACCAGTGAGTATACCGTTTATCATCTGTTTGACCGTATAAAAGAATGTGAGATACTCACTTATTTTTTATTTGAAAACAAGCCCTATGTGATAGAATCACTTATTAATGAGGAACTTGATTTTCTATGCATGAGGGCATAGGAGCAAGTCCGTGAATAGGTCAGTACAATGTACAGCAAAGAGACGAACTTGACTCCCGCAAAGAATCTGTGATATATTATCACTTATTTTGTTGGACATGTGATTGTTGATCACTTATTGAGGTCGAATGCAATATGTACACGTATGTATAGTATCATGGAAGATCTAGACTTCGTCTCCTTTATTTTTCGGTAAAAGATACAACCATAATACCCAGATGATAAGCAGCATAAAGACCGAATATCTCAGAACCTCGGCAATCTCTCAAATGAAATTTCGGTACTAAGACCATATGCCAATGAATGGTTCCCACCTGACTTAAAGTCTTTTAGGTTTGTATCATCCTGCACATTTTAGTCTGATTGTGAGCCTACTGATACATCGTTAGTAAAGATACTTATCATTTCTGGATTTTTGTTTTACATTTTGAACATGTCGACCGACCACACCAGCGAATATCATCATCTTCCTTTTTCCAAGAAACTCATTTTTGATTTTCTAATTTTTTTTTTGAATTTTGTATTTTTCAAACGAAAAGACAGAAAGTAAAGACATCTTTTTGGATTTTTGAAATTTTCAGATGTTTTTTTATTTTCTTGAATTTACTCCCCCTAAAATGCTAAAAGGTGAAAATCTTTTTGAATTTTTAGAGTTTATAAAGAAAATATTTACAAAAACGATTAGCCCAAGAAGTTACTCGGGTATCACCTTAATGCCATTGACCAAAAGTAGATAATCAAAACGTGATTTATCAAAAGCTTTTCTAAACAGGTAGGCACGTTGGTGATCGGTGTGAACTTTAACAACATCGATTAATCTCTTGTCAAAACAATCACGCATGAAGTGATATTTAATTTCGATGTGTTTGGTTTTTGAATGCTGCACAGGATTTCTAGTGATCTGTAAGGCAGCATTGTTATCAACAAAAATAGGAGTAGTTAGGAATTCAAAACCGTAGTCGCGCATTTGTTGTTGTATCCACAAGACTTGGGAGCAACAACTAGAGGCAGCAATGTATTCTGCTTCACAAGTTGATGCAGCAACACATGTTTGCTTGTTGCACTGCCACGTGACCGGGTGATTTCCTAAGAATTGACATCCAGCTGTTGTTGATTTGCCATCAGTTTTGCAACCACCAAAATCAAAATCACTGTATGCAATCAATTCGAAGCTATCATCCCTAGGGTACCACAGACCGGTGTCAGGGCATCCCTTCAAATAGCGAAAAATCCTTTTGACAGCTGACAGATGAGAGGCCTTCGGGTTGGCTTGATATATTGCAAGCAAGCACGTTGGATACATGATGTCAGGCCTCGAGGTTGTGAGATACATTAGAGATCCGATCATAGCGCGATAGTATGAAGAGTTAATGCTTTCACCCTTCAGATCCGGAGAAGAAATTGAAAGGAATAAGCTGTTGTGACTTGGTTTACTTTGATTCTGCCTCTGTAAACTGAGATGAACTACTTTTACTGACGTTTAGGGTCACGCAAACGGTCCAACAAGTGGTATTAGAGCTCAGGACGAGGAGTTCATACCATAGCAGCTTGATTTTACCGGATTTTCTCATTTCTACTTACTTCTTCTCATTCTTTTTCTGATTCGGACATAATTAACGGATGAAATGGCCTGAAATTAACACATATCAAGCGAAATACATAGTTAACTAATCCTTGAAAGTTTCAGACTAAAACACGGCTTAAAACTGATCAAATTCGTCTGATAGCTTGAAATTTTTCATGAAATGATGACATCATAGGTCTGGTAGCTTGAAATAGCCTGATAGCTTGAGCCTGATAGCTGGAAATAGCCTGATAGCTTGAAATAGCCTGATAGCTTGAGCCTGATAGCTTGAACAAGCCTGATAGCTTGAACGAGCCTGATAGCTTGAACGAGCCTGATAGCTTGAATGAGCCTGATAGCTTGAACGAGCCTAATAGCTTGAATTGTGCATTATCAGTTTCACTTGAAAGTTGCTGATTCTACTTGAAGTTATTTCGCTTCAAGTGATTTCATTTGAACTTGTTATTTTTCAAAACTTAAAATTTCTAAGTGTTTTGTTGATTTTTCAGGTACGTATAAGATGGCAAAATCTGAACCTATTCCGTGGAAAGACGATAGAACTGAAGAGCAGAAATATCAATACAGAAAAATGATTGCTGAAAACAAAATAATTAGAATATCTCGTATCTTTCTGGAAGCAAGGAGAGCAAATAGATGGGATCCGGACAGAGAGTGTTATCTTGATGAATATGGAAATATTGCGATCGATGACAAAACGCTTGATATCGAAGCTATAATCAAGGAGTATAAAGAGGAAGATGATTATTGGCAAAGAAAATGGTGGGGAGATGAAGAAGAGAAAAAGAAAAAGAAAGAGTTAATAAATGAAATAGAAAGAAACTCAGAAAATATAAGTTTGGTTGAGTTTCTTGAATTAATCAAAAGGATTAGAAAAGGAACTGGAGACGAGAAAAAGAAAGAAGCTGATGATGGAGAGATGAATGGAAAATGCTCGAAATGCGAAAAATCAGAAACAGACAATGACAAACTTCTGAAGAATGTAGAGAGTTTAACATTGGAAATCAAAAGCTTGAAGGATGAGAAAGAATCTGATAATAAACAGATTCTTGAAATGAGAGAAAATTGTGAGAATTTGACGTCTGAAAATGTCAAACTGTTGAGTAGTTTGGACAGTTTGACATTGGAAATCAAAAATTTAAAAGAAATTGAAAAAGATTTTGAAAATGAAAAATTAAAATTTGAAAAAGATTTTCAAAGTCAAATAAAGATTTTAGAAGATGAAAAATCTGTTATTTTTCAGAATAATCTTGAAAAACAAATTGAAATAAATTCTCATCTTTAGAAAATCATTCGGCTTGAAAATGAAGCTGAAATTGCTCGAAATAAAATTAACGAACTTGAGAATAAATTGAAAGGTTTTGAGAATTCTACATCACATGTTTGTCCAAAACCGATCAATTTAGTTCCAATAAGTGACAATGTCACAAATTTTGACAAAGTCAAAATTGAAGATTGTGATGAAATATCTGATGATGAAAAAGAAAAAGAAAAGAAAAATATTTTTAGAATTACAAGAAAAATTTCAAAATACTGTTTTGCAGTCTACTGAAATAGGTGAATGCTCTAAGCAAAAACCTGTTAAGAAGATTGTAGAACAGAAACAAAAAGTTAAAAATTTGAAAAACTTCAAAATTGAAAATAAAAGCTCATCAGATAAGTCATCCAATCATTATCAAAAATCACAAAAATTTAAAAATGAAAACTCACAAAATGTTGGTAATAAGTGGTGCAGGTTTGACCACAGTGCTTCAAAGCCAAAACCAGTTTTCAAGAAGAGTGATGATTACCACAAAGCCAGACAATGTTATGATCTAAGCATATGGTGTGAAAGTGGTGAATGGTACGATAACAGAGTGTGCTACACCTGTGGTGTGAGAGGACACTTTGCTGTTAACTGCCAGAATTGGAATTATGAAACAAGAAGATGCTATAATTGTCATATCAGAGGACATATTGCCAGAGATTGCCCAAGGAGATCAATGGGAAGATCGAGGGCTGAATCTCAGAAAATGGGAAAGAAACCAGTCAACGTCAAGCCCAAAGAACAGAAGGTTCAAGAACCTAAAGTTCAAGAAAAGAAAGTGAAGCTTTCTCAGGGGCAGAAAGACAGACTGAGGAAGAAGAGGAAGAAGGCAAGAGAATATCTGGAGAAAATTTTGTCTTCGGGTTCACCGGACAGATTGAATAAGAGTTCTGATGAATCAACTAACTCGATTGCAAAGTCAAGCAAGACGAATTTATCAGATACAAATCTGAGGACGAAAGAAGAAAAGAAGAAGAAGAAAATGGTTGGCGATGAATCTGATGTGTCAAAGTCAGACAAGCCACCATCAGGCGATGAATCTGACGTCTTAAAGTCAGACAAGCCACAATCAGGCAATGATTCTGGTTCGTCAAAACCAGAAGAGCCATCTGTTGAGGTAAAAACTGTCAAACCCAAGGCTGGTCAGGCTTGGGTGAATTTGTTTAAATGAAAAACCCGACTTGCCGGAGTTCCCAGGTTGGTAAGCGTGGAACATGAATCGGCACATTTCTTGAGAAATTTCACTCTGGTGATTTTTCGCCTTATATGTGGTAAATCAGGGACATTAAGTTGTACTTGATTTTCTACAAGTGTTTGTGTTGATAGAATCTTGAACTGTTAAATTTTTCAAAATGGTTAAAGGGGAACAAAGTGATGAAGTAATCCCCTAACCAACAAGTGGTTTGTTAATTCAACAAAACTAATTTTCCGAAAGAAACATTTGATTAAAACAAACTTAAGTGTTTTGAAATCACAATGGGAAAATAGTTTGTTGTCAGGGGGAGTTCTGATTGTTTATGCCAAGTGGATGGCGAATTGAAGCGATTTGATATCAGTTTGTCATGTTTCTTGTATAGTTTGTTTTCAAATTTTCCTTGAAAATCAAAATTGAAACATATTTTGATTTTAGGGGGAGAAAAATTTTAATTAAATTAGAAAATTTGAAAATGCCAAAAACATTGAAAAAGCAAAAATGAGTTTTGTTGTGAAAAGGGGAAATGATAGTAAATCAGTGGACTATCACAGCATGCTAAAGAATTGAAATGTCAAATGTGATAAACGGTCTCGCTGATGATGTGTCAGTAGTTTTTGCACATTTAGTAGATTGTGACGAGATATAAACCTAAATTCAAACTTGCTTATATCGTGGGTAACATCTCTCGGATATATGGGTAACCCCCGAAATCTTGTTTGAAAGATTCCTTTTTCTGATATACTAGGTTTTTATACTCAGTGATATCTGGGGTATTATTCCAGGACTTCTGCTGAATGGAAGTTCTGACCTAGTCCTCGAATAATACTTTCCGCAAATGCTTGAAACACAGCATCACCCTCAGCATATATGATAAGACAATAAAATTGCTTAGCAATGCTGTTGTAAAAAAGATCCTCTAAAGGGGACACACACAAGTTGAGTCATGATCTCTCTGCTGAACGATGGTTCTGACCTGAGCTCTCATGATTCTTCATAATTTATTACCCCTTACAGATATCATTTGTGTTATAATTGCCTGTAAGACTGAATATCGGGATCTGGATACGGGAGTATATTCTGAGGTGGGACACGTGATTAAGTTTAAGTATCTAAGACATTAAACTCGTATCTCGAAGCAGTTGAACTTTATGTGAGAATTTAAATGGACTAGTATACTGACAATCTATGTGAATCGTTTAGAACTTAAAATGATTAAAGCTTAACGGTGCTAGTGATTGGTCTCATAAACTGATATGATTCTCTTACACAAACTCACAAAAATATTGTTTGTATATATTTCTTTACTGCATTTCTTTAAACTCAAAATTATAAATTTTTTTTTCGACAACTGATGTTGGAGAGTTGATTTTCAAAATTCCAAGTGCTAAACTTGATGAACTAGAGGGTTGGGAGAATATATTGAAAACTTTGAATGTCATATTCAAATGTTTTGAAAGATTGTGTGCTTAGTTAATCAAAGTCATTCATTTGAACTTGATGTAACTATACAGATTGATGAATTAATGATTTCTACCAGTAAGTTTCTTAATTCTAACTGTTATAAATTTGTGAAACTTATGTTGAGGTAGAGGATGTGCAGGTTAAACAGGTTTTGGACTTCATCATTCCCACGGGAGCAAATTGTTAAAGCTTGAACCAGATTAAGACCTCAGATTCTAGCATATTGAGAGGGGGAGTCTATGAAAGGGGGAGTCTGGATCAACAGTCAAAGGGAAGTCTGAAGATGGAGATAGGACAAGATACTGAACCTGTGTGAAGAAGGAGCTTTACAATAACAAGCATTTGGAGAGAGACAAAGACTAAAGACTTGACGCCGAAGACTTCGTCAACATCCAAGGGGGAGTCTGTTGGTGCACTGAATGTCTGATGACTACGTCTTAATCAAGTCTTAGGTCTAGATGGTTAGAATTAGGGTTTACATGTAAAAGTGCTTGTTAGCTTGAAAGTGCTTGTTAGCTTGAAACTGATGTGTCATTTCAAGCTACCAGGCTACAACTATAAATAGGGGTTGAGTGTGTCATTTGAAGCTAACAAAGGTCATTGTATGTGAGACAAGGTGCTGCCAAAATCTTGTTAGAAAACGATTGTAAAGTCTCGAAAAGTGTTAATAGAGAAGAAATTGAAAGGAATAAGCTGTTGTGACTTGTTTTACTTTGATTCCGCCTCTGTAAACTGAGATAAACTACTTTTACTGACGTTTAGGGTCACGCAAACGGTCCAACAGTAATCCCGTGATTCTGCGGAAGTGGGGTACCAATGGGCGTTGCATCAGAAATCTGGAATCGGCTCAAGATGTCACCAACATATTTAGTCTGATGGATGAATATCCCAGACTCGGTTTGTTGAACTTGAAGGCCCAAGAAGAAATTCATTTCCCCCATTGCGCTCATCTCAAATTTTTCTTGCATCACACGCTCGAATTGCCTCCACAAAGTATCATTAGTTGAACCAAAATATATATCGTCAACGTTTACCTGCACCAGCAGAAGATCTCCATCTTGTTCCTTGATAAAGAGAGTGCAATCAATAAGACCTCATCGAAATCCATTCTCCAGAAGATAGTTGGATAAGGTTGCATACCAAGCCCTAGGTGCTTGATGTAAACCATAAAGAGCTTTGTTGAGCAACCAAACACGATCGGGGTGAATAGGATCTTCAAAACCTGGAGGTTGTTCGACGTGCACCTCTTCCTGAACCACAACGTGAAGGAAAGCACTTTTGACATCCATCTGGTAACTTTGAGTCCTTTGAATGAAGCATAAGATAGAAAGATCCGAATAGCTTCTAGACGAGCAACAGGTGCATAAACTTCATTGTAGTCAATGCCTTCGATCTGGCGAAATCCCTGAACAACCAATCTCGCCTTGTTGCGAATGACTACTCCATGATCGTCCTTCTTGCATTTGTAAACCCAGCGTGTGACAATCTTCTTGTAGTTCTCCGGCCTTTCAACAAGCTTCCAAACACCAAGCTTTTGAAATTGCTGAAGTTCATCCTGCATGGCTTCAACCCAAGAATTATCCTTTAAGGCTTCCTTCCAAGATTTTGGTTCTTCTTGTGAAATGTAACACGCGAAGGACCAGTCATTTTGAAGACCAAATTCTCTTATGGATGAATATAAACCAGCATTCTGGTTGTTTCTCAGCTGATTACGCGTCTACACCCCGCGTTAGACATCTCCTATAATGTTCTACTGCGGATGGGTATCGTGAATTCTCATTTCAGGATTTTCAGGAACACGAGTATTAATACCCAAATTTTTAATATTAAGATTAACAACCAACTTCACACCGGGCATAGGCGTAGAAGTGGATGCATTCCCTTCAGCAGTATCAACATTCTGCACATGAGGAGTTTCTACAGAAGCACCCTGAACAGGACCAACTGGAGCTGAAGTGCCTTCGTGCGCATCATGATATTCATCATCTTCCGATGACTCATTGTAATCAGTAGCATATTCAAATACCTCATTTTGAACCGTATTGTTAACCAAATTAGAACCTTGGGGGTTAACAATAACAGGTTAACCAATGGCGAGCCAGCAGCGTTGTCACTATCAAATAACATTCTAGCAGCTGCAGATTCTTCGTCAAAGGTTGGCAGATTAAAGGAGTTGAATAGCCCATCGTAATCGAACATCCAAGGATCACCCAGAGCTCTAACAGGATTTGTATACCTTTGAACCCTTACTTCACTCCATAGCTCAATCTTTTTGGTCGCCAGATTCCATACGCGAAAATTCGGAGTAGCATATCCAAGGAAGAAACCCTCGATAGCTTTCACGCCAAACTTTCCACCCGGGTCAATCATAGTGCATGGACCGCCAAAAGGTTCTAGATAAGAAAGATCCGGTTTCCTTTTCTGTAGAAGTTCGAAACAAGTCTTGCCATGTCTCTTAACTGTAAGAACTCGGTTTAACGAGTAGCAAGCAGTCGACACAGCCTCCCCCCAGAACTGAACAGGAAGCTCCGACTCTAACAACATAGTTCTTGCAGTTTCAATTATTGTCCGATTCTTCCTCTCCGCGACACCGTTTTGTTGTGGTGTATAGCGAGAACTGTATTCATGAAGAATGCCCTTAGAAGTACAGAATTCATCCATTACACGGTTTTTGAACTCAGTTCCATTGTCGCTTCTGATCCTCTTCACTTTCAACGTGTATACATTTTCAAGCATTGTAAGAAGATCCTTGAGGATTCCAGGAGTATCACTCTTGTGTGCCGTAAAAGCTACCCAAGAAAATCTAGAATAATCGTTGGTAACCACTAAACAATAAGCATCCCCGAATGTTGTCTTGTGTTTCATAGGTCCAAAGAGGTCCATATAAAGACGTTCGAGAGGCATGCTAACAGTGTTGATTTTTTTCAACGGGTGAGACTTCTTCGTTTGTTTCCCTTTCTGGCACGAAACACAGATATCTTGTAGATGAAAACTTCTCACAGGCACACCATTCACAAGATTGTTTTTCACCAAATGGTTCATTTTTTTTAAGTGAATGTGCCCCATTCTTCTGTGCCAAGATATAGACTCCTTCTCTGTGGCTTTCGAGACAAAACATGTGACTTGTGTAGATGTCGTAATTGCCTGGCTCATATCAAGAATATAAAGATCATTAACTCTTGGAGCCGATAAGAGAATCCATTCTTTTGGAATTTTGAAACCAGGTTTCAGCACATAACAACCGACATCATCAAAATGCACGGTGAACTTCTTATCGCAGATTTGCGAAACACTGAGAAGATTATGATCAATTTGACGAACATAATTGATCGTATCGAAACATACAACACCATTGGAGATCATTCCCTATCCAGTGATGTATCCGCCTTTGTCTCCAGCAAACGCGACATAGCCTCCTCTAATATTTCTCACATCATATAGAAGCCGTAAGTCACCTGTCATGTGCCTAGATGCTCCACTATCAACAATCCAATGACTATTAATAGTTCCTCCTGGAACATCCTGCACATATCATCCAATGATCAGTTGAGGATGGGGACCCAAGCCATAGTGGTCTTGGGTCGTCCCTGAGCATCACGAAAAGTGATCTCGATTTCCTGATGATTTTGTAATACAACACCTCCCCCTAAACTTTCATCCATCTTAGGTCTCCAAGTTTGATTTTGTTTACCAGTTTGGTTTTTATGAAAAGATTTTGAAACCTCTGGTTTTAACGATTTTGATGAACTTGGTTCCCTATTAATTGATTTGACTTCCGATTTTAAAGCCTTTTCAACTGCTTTCACATTTTGACGTCGTTGTTTTGTTTCTTGTTCTTTAACAGTTCTTTTATCATGTTTTGGTAAAACGGGACGATGTTGACGGTGAACCTTTTCAGGTGGTGCTTTCTCAATAAATTTATCCTTGGGAGTGTTTGTACAATTTTTAATTATGTGTCCAAACTCCCCACATTTAAAACACATTCAGCTATCCACAAACTTAGGAGAATCCGATCAACGAACAGATGTCGAACCCGTAGAACCTGAGGTACTTGCGTTTTCATCACACCCGTTTGTATGTTGAGTGTAATTGTTTTGACTGTTACGCTTTAAAATCTTGACTTGTTGGACAAAATCGGTGTTTGATTTGTTTTCAAACGTCTCAGTTTTATCCGTACCCTTAGATGCTACAAAATCATTTTCTGAATAAATTTTAACATCCCCGACCAACGTATACAACACGTTATTGCTCTTAACAGCAGACACATATTCCTTGTCATCTTTGACATCCTTGACAGGATCTATCACTTGTTTGATAACTGATTGAATAGCAGGAGTAGGCAGATCACAAAGAATGTAATTCTCAATTGGAATATCTACTCCTTTCATTTTATCAAGTGATTTATCCTGATCACTTACATCTGATTCATCATCAGACGACTCATAGTCCTCAATAATTGGAGCACTTTGATTCGTCGATGTTGAAGTTTCAGTTTCATCAGATAAAGTACTCGAGGAACTGTCCGATTTGAACCCTAGGCCAGTAGTAACTTCCTCATAATCAAGAGGCACACTGGGTTCAAAACGTGGCATTTCTTCTTCATTGAGCATATGAGTATAATTATGCCTCAAAGGGGGCGGACATTTCTTATACCCAACACCTTTCTTGTTTCCATTCAGTTGTTGAGCGTCAATGATGTGATCGAGCACATATCAGGAGTTAGAGTAACTCTCTAATTTGAGCTTGATTGCATCATGCTCGCATTTGGCAATGGCTAGCTCCTTTTTGGTTTCCTCGATGATATTAATGTAATTGTTAATACCAATTTGTTTATTGTAAACAATTTTGGTTAATTTGGAAACACTTTTCTTTAAAGTCTCAATCACAAATTTAAAATCCTTTTCGTTTCTAGCTAAAGCCATATTTGCCTCTTTGCACTTGGACAACTCAATAACCAAACTTTGATTATGGCTATGAACCTTTACGGATTCAAGCTTCAAATCTGCACAAGCATTACAAACACTAGGAGCAGGAGTTTCAGATTTTACCTGACTGGTAGAGGCTGAGACATTTGCCATAAAGGCAGTCTGATAAGAAAAAGATCCATCTTCAGAGAAGAACTTCTCCATTTCTTTAGATGCTACAGCAGCCTTCTTGATCAGAACAGATTTTTGACATTTCAACTCCTCTGCTTCATTCAATAGATCATCAACATCAGAATTCCCTTCTTCCTTCACATCAGATTCCGAATTATAACCACCCGAATTAGAACTTTCTTCATTAGAACTCCCGGTATAACCCGAACTATCTTCACTTTCAGAAAATTCTTCCCTGTGAACGTGCTTGAAATCCTTTGCCCTTCTAACAACACTTGCAAATGCCCACTTTATATCCATTAGCTCCATTTCATCACGGTCGATTTTTTGATAATCTTCATTGGTCATATTGATGTTTCCAATTTGACCTGCGACCAAACCATAGTAAGCACTGACCATTGTGTTAATGAGTTCCATATGCTCCTTCGCTACTTCAATGCTAACTTTCGAGAGGTTTGAAGTATCAACTCTGACAGTGTTGGTATTTTGGGGTGGAGGATTGTTGGTATAATGTGCTTGTTGTTACTGTTGTTGTTGTTGTTGTTGGGCTTGTGGTTGAGATTGTGGAAGATAAGCACTTGGATCGAACTGAGGTTGAGTAGTGGTAACTTGAGGTGGAGGTTGGGGTTTTGGTAGCCATGCACTCGGATCTGGTTTAGAAAAAGCATGAGCTTGAGCAATCATATGCGCTGGCGGATGATAAGCACTCGGATCGAAGACCTGAGGTGGAGCTGATTGTGGAAACGGAAAAGAGCTGGTATTTGACATAAACGCCGTTTGAAGCTTCGGTTGCTGAACGGAACTGGAACTAGATGCAGGATTTAAACCTCCTAGATACATTTCCGAGTTTTGAGGAAGTGCTATCCGTTTAGCTTTGCGTATTTCCTCGTCATTTTTATGCTCCAACTTCTGAACGAACTTATAGATAATAACAGCATCCAAGATGCCCGTGTGCTTTAAGAGTTCAATGAAAGGACTCCACTTCGGGGGTAGAGCATTAGCAAAACGTGCAACCATCTCCTGTTGAGTTGCAAGAACAACATAAGAATACATTTCACTAATCAAATGATAAAAACGAGTAGTCGTATCATTTAGGGTTTCATTTTTCAAGAATTGAAATGATTCAAATTCTTTCTTCAACAAATCATGGCGTGTCTTTCTTGTCGCCGCATTCCCTTCTCCTCTCGCTACCAAGGCATCCCATAAAGCTTTCGTGCTTGTACAGTAAGAGAACTGATGATAGATTTCTTTGTGAAGCGCTTGTGTAAGAATAGCAAACGCCTTTTTCTCCAGATCATATGCTTTCTTGTCATCTTCTAACATATGAGCAAAACCTGCTGCACTTGATCCTGCTTCTTCGAGGGCAGTGTTGTATGGAGTAGTGAAACACGTCCATAGCTCGGTGTTTTGCCCTAAAACATAAGTATGGAAACGACCCTTCCATGATGGATAGTCGTTCATGTGATTCAACTTTGGCGGGCGATTGTTACTGCCCATTTCACTCTTGCTAAGCAAAAGATTTTGAATACTTTGATTTTGATTCGACACCAAAGCCCATTGACTTGCACTTATAGATTGCGGTGGCATAATGTTCCTTAACCACGCGGCAGCGGAAGTCTGATCCTGACCTGGTCGTGGGTCCGTACTCCAATCCCATGGACTTGTACTACTCATATTTGATATATGAATGATAATACTTGATTACACACTTGAAAACACAATGTTAAAACACTTTTGCAAGTCCTCTGTTTAAAAATGACAATGATCTCGACGAAACTCTCTCCACGAAACTCAGAAGTTTCATCGAAGTGACTTTGACGAAACTCTTGGGGTTTCGTCGAAGTTGCTTATGGCGAAACTCTAGAGGTTTCGTCGGAAATCCTTGTGACGAAACTCAAGGGGTTTCGTCGTGTATAGGTTCGTCGGGATAAGGTCCAGAGAGTTGGTGAAATAGTTGGTGAGATTTTTCAAAACAAATCTTTTCTTTTGACTGACAAGGTACACCCGATATCAACTCACAACATACTCATCTTACTAAACAAGTATGGTCACCAATATTTAATCCATTTTAATCCTTTTATCAATTTCCTTTTAATTGTAAATTCAATGAATATCACAAGAACACTTTGAAGGTTCTTTGAAGATATGAAGACCAAACCCAGAATATATGAACTTTCCGGTAACTGAACAATTTTCCGAAACACGAAATTGCTTAAAACTTTCACTAAAAACCCGGTTTATCACGTGAACAATCAATTTAACAAGGTTTTTGATAAAACTTTTTAGTAATCAACAAGATCAACAGTTTTTATGAAAACTTTTCCAGAAATGCATGAACTTTTCAAGAACAATTTTCAGAAAAACAACAACAACCAGTTTTAACACTTGATAAAAACCGAACTATGTTTAATTTTAAACAAGGATAAGAGCCAAGGCTCTGATACCACTTGTAGGTCCCGATTTCTGAGGATCGATAACGTAACCAAATCTCTTGTTTATCACAAACACGGTCACGAGTGTGGAATCCCCGTGAATATGCCAAACCAAACATAGATAGTAATAACATGAAATAACCAATGAATCACAATTAATTGATTAACGTGATGAGAAAAATGATCAAACAGATACACACACAGTTTGACAGTAGACTTTCAGAATGGTTATGCTCTCATAGTTTCAAAGTGAAACCATGAAGTGTTTATATAGCAGCCCAGGCCCATAACTCGACGAAACCTGGAATGGGCCCGACGAAACTTGGATTGGGCCTGACAAAACCTCTTAGACGACGAAACTCTAGGAGTTTCATCATCCATCACGACGAAACATGGAACTTATGTCCATAAGGGGGTTTCGTCATGTAGTGCTCGACGAAACCTAAGGTTTCGTCGAAGGCTGCAACTGTTGTGTGTTTGCTGCAAACAGACAGTTTGCAGCAACAACAAACAAACACACAAACAAACATAACAGATCACATGCAACATGCATTGTCATTAAACTTTACATAACGGACGAGACAAACTTTGTCGGACACAAGTAGGATAGGAGGATATCCGACTTGGTCGACGGCGAATACAGACTCGATAAACGTAAAAGACCGTATTAAATACAACGATACTAAAGACAAGTTACAGACACCAAAATAATGCATCAACACCTCGTCCTCCTCTTCGGAACCTTGGCGGCATTTTTTATTGACCATGTCAAAACAAACAAAAGAAACAACAAAGGAAAACAATAAAGGACAAAATAAAATAAATTAGGATTAGTCCTAAGTTCTTTGCCTAGACTTGGAAGTCGAGGAATGTGCAAACTGTGTCATTGAGATTAAACACAAAAGGCTAGTGTTTAATTTACTCAATGTTGGCTCTGATACCAACCTGTCATACCCCGATATTTCCACGTATTACCGGTGGGCCCGGTGGGGAGTATCATGACGTAGTTGATATCATCATTGTCAATTTATCACAGTTTAATGCACAACGGAAGTCTAAAGTAAAATAACATTACAAACCGATTGAAAGTCATCATCATCATCATCATCATACTCAGTATATCCCACCAATAGCAAAAGCTAAGGTAGGGTCTGAGGAGGGTGGGATGTAGACAGCCTTACCTCTACCCCGTAGGAATAGAGAGGCTGCTTCCAATGAGACCCCCGGCTCGATTGTGGTTTTGCATCAAGCCTTGGACACAAGGCACATAACACTCAGCAATTGAGACAAACGCCAATTGGTGCATGTACCCCCTTGTCTTTCGGCTATCAACGCCACCACATGATGCATGATTAACCATCCCCTCTTTTAACGTTATTTTCACGAAATTAGTAAAATAACGTTAAAATTAGTGCACTTTTGCTTTTGCCCCCCGAGCGCCCACACATATATACATTATATGTGCATACCGCAAGCGGGGCGATACAAACCGATTGAAAGTAATATTAATTATTACAAAACGGTAGTAAAAGGATCCACATGCGGATCTAAAAAAACGGAAACATTGTTCAACATATTATTAAACATCTAAGCTTGCAAGGCTCTTTATTTGATGCTAGGAGTAGCCAGCCCATTTCGCTTAGTACCTGCACTTAACCTTTTTGGAAAATACGTCAGTTTTCACTGATAAATACAATTAACCGACTCATTTTGAAAATGTTTTAGAAAATTGATTTAAAATGCACAAGGCACAAATAATCTTTTATAACTTGGGATAATTATTAAAAAATAATCTTGTAAAAGAATTATATGTCTGTTATACGTTCAGTAGCCCGGGTTGAATACCGGATTAAAGATTAGTAGACACACCACATAATATAACCCACTGCGAGTTACTCTCGATCAAGCAGGTATATCATTTTACATACGCATCGGCAGGTGTATGCCTACACCCCGTGCTTAAGTCGTGGCCATTTCAATGAATGAGCCGAGGATATCCAGGACATGCTTATTAACCCCCAAAGGCTTAAATTAAACAAAACAAAACAGATTAAACGGGTTATTTCAATGATTTAACCTTCATACGATTAAAAATTCAATACCCGACCAAGCAGTATTTTATATACCGTACCCCAAGCCCGAATAAGGGAAAATAAGTTAAAAGTCTGAGAAAAAATATAAATTTATTCCCAGTCGTAATTCAATCAAGCAAGTAAAGGTAGCTTTTACTGGTCCGCTAAATCTGGAATGAAGGTTTTAATAACCTATTAGATTCCTAACGGGTCTTACTCAAGTTTAAACTTAGACCGGTTAGTTTTAAAGAAAGGTATACGGTTCAAGACGCAAGATTAAGCGAAGACCGGATTAGAATGTGGTTTAGACCCGACAAGTATGAAGACTTGTATAATATGGGTAAACTAAACACATTCTGGATTTTGAAGTGAAAATGATAAGGTTTGACCCGTTTCGGTTAATTTATGCAAACTAGTTACATAAACCGTACCGAACGCGATAAATGCATAACGGGTAACCAAATGAGTCATGAACAGGTTTCCTAAGTTCATATGCTTAAAATGTGCTATTATATCAGTAGGATACCTTCCATTATGCCCAAAACAGATTTAAAATCAATTTAAGCCCCGTAGGGGTATTTTGGTCATTTTAAAGAGTATAAAAGAGGTTAAATATTAATCTGAGGTTCTGGTCTTAAATGATCAGTAAAAATATTTATTTTCACAATTCATATCAGCAAGGTATTGCATATATGTGAAATTTATCATTTATAACCAAACTATGCACCAGGGTGTCCTTTTTCATTTCCTCAGCATACCCCCCTCAATAAAATCAGTTTGATACTCGATTTTAGGAAAAGAAGTTTTACCTTGAAGATCATCGAGTTCAAATACTTCTGAAATGGATTGTGGTGTAATTTTAACTGGTACACCCTTTATTGAGGAATTGATGGCTATTGCCCTATCATCTTGAGACTCAAGTGTGGCATTTTTCCAAAACTCTCTCTGGGTTGCTAGAAAAATTGGAGCATCAGCAGTCAACAAAGTTTTGTAGTTTGAAGATGAAAGAGCATCTATAATGGAATTGTAGGTTTCGGTATGACTGAGTTTTGTGAGTAGACCCAAGTAGTTATGGGGAGCTTTGTATGGAATTTCAATGGGTTCGGTGGCCATTTGAGTGATTTTGTGAGAGGATGAAGACGGTGAGTAGTTTGCGAGAGGAAGAAGATGAGTGATTTGAGAGAGAAGAGTGGTAACTGCTTTGAGAAAGGAATTTTTGAATTCGATTCGACGGTGAAAACCCTGTTTGATCAGGGTTTTATAAAGGGAAAAAGTGAATGCTGACGTGGCAACGGTTACAAAAGATCTGACTGACAAGGACTGACCACGTGTCAACCACTGATGAATAATGGAAGACAATTGTTTTGGAAACCACTGATGAAATCAAGTATCAGTGGTTGCAACGGTTATATAGAGAACAGTGGCTGATTTTCAACTATCACTGGATAGCACATCAGTGGGTTAAAACACTGATTTTGAACAACAGTGATTAACAAGGAAATGTAGAAAACAGTGGTTGACTTTCAGCAGTGGTCAAAGTTATCAAACTGATGTTTGAACCAAATAAGTGGTTATGGCAGACTTTTAAGGATTTAATGAAAATTTCATTTTTAGCTATTTTTAAGGATGGATTTTTGATTTACTGAAAACATTTTAATGCTTTTATTCATAGAACAACAAGATTTTGCTTGTTATTCCATGTTCAGCATGCCAATACTAGAGATCAAGCTTTCAAAGGTAGATGTGTCTAAACCTTTGGTTAGCACATCTGCCAGCTGATCTTTAGTTGGAACATGGTGCAGAGAAATCAAACCTTTTTCATAGCAATCCCTCACAAAGTGATGTCTGATGTCAATGTGCTTGGTGGTTGAATGGGATGCTGGATTTTTGATGATATTTTCTACTACCTGACTGTCCAACATGAGAGGTGTCTTTAGGGCAGTGATACCAAAATCCAGCAGTTGGTTTTGAAGCCAAAGCAGTTGGGCTGTACAGCTTGCAGCAGCTATATACTCTGCCTTAGCAGTGGATGTGGAAACAGCTGCTTGCTTTTTGCTTTGCCAAGACACTAAGCAACTGCCTAGGAATTGGCACCCTCCTAAAGTGGACTTCCTTGTCTTGTCACATCCAGCAAAGTCACTATCTGAGAAACCTGAAATCTTGATATTTCCATCAGCCGGATTGTCATATCCCAACCAATGGCGGAAACATCAGGATGAGACAAAGTGTGAAGTTTGCTCGAGACATCATAACGCTACTTGTGACAATATTTAATAAATTGATTTCATTTCATAGAGTAAATTGTCAACATTACAAGAAATTCAAATACAACAAGTTCAAAGGAAATACATGACAACATAATCAAAACGTATTAAACCTAAACGTCTATATGTGTATCTAGGCATCAACACTACTTCTTTTCATAGCATCGTCATCATCAACCTGTAACATGTTTAAAATACAATTCAATGCAAAAGCAAAGGCGAGTATACAAGTTTGGTACATACGTAGCATAAGATAAGTTTTTAAACAATTCCTCATAGCAAGCATGTGATTCAAGATAAACAATAAATTTGGCATGTGTCTAACATATCAAACCAAATGAGACGCGAGATGCTCATGACATAACCACAAGTCTACGGGCGGGTCGTCAATCCTATAGCGCTACATATGTCACGGTTAGGCTTATACGAAGTTAATGATAAGTTCAACACATAAGTTTCACCCAAGTTTAAAGTATCAAGCAATCACGTTTACAAGCATGTTATAGGAATGTTCATATGTTTAAGCAAAATGTTCATGTGTAAGTTTTTGATAAGTAAACATGTTACACCCCAAAAGTGGTAAAAGTAAAAGAGGGGAATACGAGTATACTCACGGTTTCTCAAAGTTGTTCCTTTGGTAATCCCGTGAAGAGTTGGAGAATTGAAAGTTGGAACACCGTGGTCACCCTATATGGGGTAAACGGAGGTGTGAGAATCGGATTGTTTAAGAAGAGGTTCAGATTGAAATTTAAGATGCAAAGTATATAGGTAGATGTTCATAGTATATATTACGTATGAGGATATATATATATATATATATATATAGTTTATAAGTTAAGTCCTTTGCAAGTTAAGTCCAAGAGTTAGGTTGTTATGTTATGTCCAAAATCACATATCAATACGAAGATGATCGGACGGTATGATTAACCATCACCTATCACCATAGGTTTGATCGGATTGTATTACATATCAATAAAAGTATGATCGGACGGTATAAATTACTCATCTCTTATCAATACAAGCATGATCGGATTGAAAGGAAAATAACAACATAATAATAGAGTTTGTAATTAAGTTAGCTTAACCAAAAACATAAATCTTATCACAAGAATTATGGTAGACTCGGTTGGTTTAACCAAAACACTTGCCACCACAAGAACTATGATAGATTTGAATGGTTTTAATATTTGTAGTTATGAGTCATTAATAACAGAAAGTTAAGAGGGTTTTCACACCTCTAAACTCATGAGAATTAATCATACATATGTGTCTTGAACATGGTTTTGATTAGAAGTATGGAGGATATAAGTTTCATGTATGTTAGTATGAATATAGATATAGTATAAGATTAATCATAAAAGCAGAGAGTTTGGATCATGAAATTATGTTGCTGTACCTTAGATTAACAAGATAATCTGTTGGAAACCATCCTAGAGAAGATCCAAGCTTTGTAGCAGAAGATTTGATGAAGAAATGATGAAGAAAAGTGAGTATGAACTCACTTGTATACTAAGAAAAATTTTGCACTTGTTCTTGAAAATGCAGAATTTTAGAGAGGATTTTGATGATTTAGAAGTGTTTGGCAAGTGAAACGAGGGCTAGAGAGGTTGTATTTATAGATGAAGGTGGTAGGTGGTGTTTGAAATGAGTTAAAATGGCTGCAAGTTAGTCAACAATTGAGAAAATTCTGCAAATTTACGTTCAAGAGAAGTTGCTGAATGAATAGTGCCTGCAGGGCACTGTTCACACTATTCACTCGTTTTTTTTTTTGAATACTATGGATTAAAACAAGCACTTTTTATACAAGGGACCTATGCTAAAACAATTTCTAAAAATTATTAAAAATCATTTTGTAAAGTTTTACGCTAAAAATTATTAGAAAAATATCTTTGTATAGTTTTTCGGTGTCTTATAAAAATCTTGTGTTTACCCATTAACAATGTGATAAAAAAATGTATTATCATTATGATTAACGCCTCGAAAAGTAAAATACAAATATGAAAATACGAGGCGTTATAGTCTCCCCTACTTTAGGAAATTTCGTCCCGAAATTTATTCAAGAGGAAGGCCTCAGAGAAAAAGCATTTTTGGCTAAAAGATAGGTTCATAAAAAGAATTTGTATAGGGAACAAGATTAATGATTGATATTGAAGGTACAAGAGTGAACGATTGATCTAACAAACGAATGCGAGTAATATGAATGATATGTGGATTCGGTATTATATGAACACGAGTATTGAGGATGTTGCTTCATCACGGATAGTCGGATGTTGTGCGCTTAGCAATGCATTTGTGAATTGTAGAAGTCTGTATCGGGTCTAAATAGGTCTGTAAAACACCAAATTTCTCGTGGCACGTTTTACGAAAGATTGATAACATGGTGAAAACACTTATATACAGGAAGTACCAGCGGCGTATCCACCATGTTTTGACCATGTTATGTCCGTTTCGTATTCGGTGTCGTGTTACGTTCTGTGTTTTATCATACACAGTAGTACACTCTATGGTTTTCATACGCCTATCACTATAATCCCGTGTGCACCCGTGATTATATTGATCGTCGCATGATCCGCATAGCTTGTACTAGTTGTGTATGAATTTGGGGTAGGTACTCAAAGAAAATAAGGTGTATCAAAAATTTCGTTTAATGTGTTATTGAAAAATTTCTAAATTTGTATGGTAATAAAAATGGTGGAAACGGCCGTCCCCGGGATCGAACCTGGGTCTAGGCCACACCCTTTCGCGCGCCTAGCCAATCGAGCTAGGTGCCTAGTTTGTGAAATTTCAGTCAAAGAAAATAAGAATGTGTGTGTATAAGAATAAGGTATGTAAGCAAGTCCATGCTTAAGTATGTATAGGAACCACGTAAGCGAATCACTCGGATTACGCTCGCGTATGGGTACAAAGGTATGAATCACGAGTATGAATGAAAGTATGAGCATAGACATAAAACGTATGAGTAGTATGAGTATACGTATAAGCATGAAACGTATGAATATAAATATAAATACGAGCATAAGTATAAAATGTATTGTTATGAGTATGAGCATGAGTGTGAGTACGAATACTAATGATTGCGTATATAGTATTAATTGAAACATGACAAAATTTAAGCATGTAAAACAATCATGAAATTTCGAGTGTGAAAAAAAAACGAAGTATAATGATAGTATGTGTGAATTTGTCACGATATTTGACTGCACGAGTTGAAATGTGTATGATGATGTATGTAAAATAGTTGGTAGGGTAATGTAATGATTTTATTCCTACTATGGTTCACTTAAAATTTTATTTCTGAAATGAGTACAATAAACATGATAAATCATACCCTTATCATCAAACAACTAAAATACAATGGTAAAACAACGAAACTCTCCAAGAATAAATATGAACCAATTTCTTCTAATGGAAGGCTAAAAATCAAGTAGTGCAGTATCACGATCAGTACCCCAGCAAACACAAGAGCCGGATGAATCATCCTTTATATTATTTTCAAAAACTTGAAGAGAGTGAGAAGGGAGAGTGTTTTGTTAGGAATAAAATGAGATTTGTTGATTGGGTATTTATAGGGGGAAATATAGCCGTTTGGCAACGACTATATAACCGTTATATATATATATATATATATTTGACAAAATGACTAAAGATTTAAGTATACAACTAAACCGTGTGGTAAAACATTTAAGATACGTTTAAGAATCTCGTGTAAATGAGTTAAGTGAAAATAGGTTGTAGGATAGAAAGTACGCTTGATAAAAAAATGTATTTTGAAATCGTATACGTATGTATTTTGAATAATGATAAATAATTTAGGTATAAAACATGATCGAGTTTGCATAATAAGATATTTAGAAGAGACGTTTTGGTAACGATCACCTAGGTAAGGGAATCACCCTTAACTCGTTGGTGAGGTCGTTTTAAGAAAAGGGGAGTGGAGTTAATCGTCAAGGTAAGGAAATCACTCCTATCTCGATGATATGTCTCCACTTATTGTTACAAGGAATATGAATTTAAATTATATGAAATCATGCATATGTATAAGTGTATGAAAAGGATTTAGTATGATGTGTGTGTGAGAAAAAAAAATATCGAAAGTAAATTCGAATTTGAAAGATTGCATTGTATAAAATAAATAGTAGAACACGTGTTTGATTAAAATTTGGGATGGTTCCAAAACGGAAATTTGACTAACCAAAGTGGTCGAAAAGTCTTTCGAGTTTGAGGAGCATGCTTTGGCCTAATGGGTGAAATACTCTCACCGACAAGTCGGTTAACGGTATTTACCCTTCCGGTTACTACATGTCCCCAAATCAATTGAAATTTCGAGACTTGGCGGGATTAATGAAAATCAAGGAGTGGAACTAGTCGACAAGTGCGGGTTTCACCCCTAACTTGTCGATTTAGTATCCTAAGTGTGGTTGGTACTCGTCGGGTCAAAAGTTAATTTCGACACGTTGACGAGGGTCCACTAGAATTTGGGATTGAAATTATCATTAAGATGTGGATTTCACTCCTAACTTAATGGTGTAATTTCATGTAAAAAGAATAGGTAGATTGAGAGTCGTTCACCAAATTGTGGGTTTCACGCTTATTTTGGTAAACTCGTCTCGTTTGTACAATATGAGTGTTGTTGGATTTAGAATAATCGAGTAAAATGCATAGGAAAAAAATGTAAGTCAAAGGAGTACACAAACAAGTATAATCACATAAGAAGCATATTAAGAATGATACATAAAGAATGAAATAATAAAACAAGTATTAACAATAAGAATAGCATGTTATGTATTAACACATAAGTGATGTATATGTCTAAAAGATCAAAAGCGGATAAATAAGAAGCAAACATGCAAGTAGTTTCAAGTAAAACATAAGAATAAAGCTCTAAAACTATAGACTAGGTGAAAGCATTCCTACTTTTCCTAATTCCCTATAGTTATGGCTCTGATACCAATCTATCACACCCCAACCAATGGCGGAAACATCGGGATGAGACGAACTGTGAAGATTGCTCGAGACATCATAACGCTACTTGTGACAATATTTAATAAATTGATTTCATTTCATAGAGTAAATTGTCAACATTACAAGAAATTCAAATACAACAAGTTCAAAGGAAATACATGACAACATAATCAAAACATATTAAACCTAAACGTCTATATGTGTATCTAGGCATCAACACTACTTCTTTTCATAGCATCGTCATCATCAACCTGTAACATGTTTAAAAGACAATTCAATGCAAAAGCAAAGGCGAGTATATAAGTTTGGTACATACGTAGCATAAGATAAGTTTTTAAACAATTCCTCATAGCAAGCATGTGATTCAAGATAAACAATAAATTTGGCATGTGTCTAACATATCAAACCAAATGAGACGCGAGATGCTCATGACATAACCACAAGTCTACGGGCGGGTCGTCAATCCTATAGCGCTACATATGTCACGGTTAGGCTCGTACAAAGTTAATAATAAGTTCAACACATAAGTTTCACCCAAGTTTAAAGTATCAAGCAATCACGTTTACAAGCATGTTATAGGAATGTTCATATGTTTAAGCAAAATGTTCATATGTAAGTTTTTGATAAGTAAACATGTTAAACCCCAAAAGTGGTAAAAGTAAAAGAGGGGAATACGAGTATACTCACAGTTTCTCAAAGTTGTTCCTTTGGTAATCCCGTGAAGAGTTGGAGAATTGAAAGTTGGAACACCGTGGTCACCCTATATGGGGTAAACGGAGGTGTGAGAATCGGATTGTTTAAGAAGGATTCGGATTGAAATTTAAGATGCAAAGTATATAGGTAGATGTTCATAGTATATATTACGTATGAGGATATATATATATATATATATATATATAGTTTATAAGTTAAGTCCTTTGCAAGTTAAGTCCAAGAGTTAGGTTGTAATGTTATGTCCAAAATCACATATCAATACGAAGATGATCGGACGGTATGATTAACCATCACCTATCACCATAGGTATGATCGGATTGTATCACATATTAATACAAGTATGATCGGAGGGTATAAATTACTCATCTCTTATCAATACAAGCATGATCGGATTGAAAGGAAAACAACAACATAATAATAGAGTTTGTAATTAAGTTAGCTTAACCAAAAACACAAATCTTATCACAAGAATTATGGTAGACTCAGTTGGTTTAACCAAAACACTTGCCACCACAAGAACTATGATAGATTTGAATGGTTTTAATATTTGTAGTTATGAGTCGTTAATAACAGAAAGTTAAGAGGGTTTTCACACCTCTAAACTCATGAGAATTAATCATACATAAGTGTCTTGAACATGGTTTTGATTAGAAGTATGGAGGATATAAGTTTCATGTATGTTAGTATGAATATAGATATAGTATAAGATTAATCATAAAAGCAGAGAGTTTGGATCATGAAATGATGTTGTTGTATCTTAGATTAACAAGATAATCTGTTGGAAACAATCCTAGAGAAGATCCAAGCTTTGTAGCAGAAGATTTGATGAAGAAATGATGAAGAAAAGTGTATGAACTCACTTGTATACCAAGAAAAATTCTGCACTTGTTCTTGAAAATGCAGAATTTTAGAGAGGATTTTGATGATTTAGAAGTGTTTGGCAAGTGAAATGAGGGCTAGAGAGGTTGTATTTATAGATGAAGGTGGTAGGTGGTGTTTGAAATGAGTTAAAATGGCTGCAAGTTAGTCAACAATTAATAAAATTCTGCAAATTTACGTTCAAGAGAAGTTGCTGAATGAATAGTGCTTGCAGGGCACTGTTCACACTATTCACTCGTTTTTTTTTTGAATACTATGGATTAAAACAAGCACTTTTTATAGAAGGGACCTATGCTAAAACAATTTCTAAAAATTATTAAAAATCCTTTTGTAAAGTTTTACGCTAAAAATTATTAGAAAAATATCTTTGTATAGTTTTTCGGTTTCTTATAAAAATCTTGTGTTTACCCATTAACAATGTGATAAAAAAATGTATTATCATTATGATTAATGCCTCGAAAAGTAAAATACAAATATGAAAATACGAGGCGTTACACGGATACCAGATACCAAGTGTGGGAGCACCTTTTAGGTATCCGAATATCCTTTTTACAACAATAAGGTTTGACTTTCTGGGGGCTGATTGGGCAGAAACACATGTTGCAAACATGATGTCTGGCCTAGACGCAGTTAGGTTCAATAAAGACCCAATCATGCTTCTATATAAAGTTTGATCAACCAAATCATCCTTTTCATCAGACATGACTACTTTATTGGTTGAAATGGGTATACTACATGGTTTACAATCATCCATTTCAAATTTCTTTAAAAGTTCTTTGGCATATTTGCCTTGATGGATGAAAGTTCCATTTTGCAGTTGCCTTACTTGGAGGCCAAGAAAGCACTGGAGTTCACCCATTGCACTCATCTCAAACTCAGCTGTCATGAGTTGCCTAAACTCTTCACACATTTTATTACATGTGCTTCCAAATATGATGTCATCCACATAAATCTGGACAATCATCAAATCTTTCCCTCTCCATTTTAAAAACAATGTTTTGTCTATTTTACCTCTTGTGAAACCAATGGATAGTAGGAAAGTGGAAAGAGTTTCATACCAGGCTCTTGGTGCTTGTTTCAGGCCATACAAAGCTTTATTTAGCTTGTAGAAATGATTTGGATTAAATGAATCGTCAAAGCCTGGAGGTTGACAAACATAAACCTCTTCTTGAATCTTACCATAGAGGAATGCACATTTGATATCCATTTGATACACCTTGATGTTGTGGTTGACGGCAAAGGCCATGAATAATCTGATAGCTTCTAGTCTTGCTATAGGGGAAAATGTTTCATCATAGTTAATGCACTCTTCCTGTCTGAACCCTTGAACCATAAGCCCCCTTTCATCAGTTTTATCAGTTTTATTCTTGACAACAATACTCCTTTCATCAGTTTTATTTTTGAAGACCCACTTTGTGCCAATAGGACTCACACCCTCTGGCAGTGGTACAAGCTCCCAAACTTGTTGTCATCTAAACTGTTGGAGCTCCTCTTGCATGGCTTCTACCCAACTGTTGTCTTTCAGTGCCTCTTGGTACTTGATTGGCTGATGGAGAGATAAGAAACCAGCAAAAAGACAGATGTTTCGGGATTGACTTCTTGTGAGCACCCCTTCACTGATGTTGCCAATGATTTGGTCAGGTGGATGAGACTTCAAGAAGATTAGATCTCCTTTGTATGGAATAATGGCATTTAATGGTGAGGGCTGCAGATGTGAATCATCTGAGCTAACCACTGCTGGTGACTTTGATGATCCAACAGTGGCTTCAAATGGAGGTGGAGGAATAGGAGGAACATGTGTGAAGCCATGTTGACTTTTATCCACTGTTTGATGGCCTTTGTCAACAGTGGTTTATGAGGATGGGCTACTTTGGTCAACAACTGTTGATGTAGCAGTGGCTGAGCTTTGGCAGCTGTTTTGAACATCTGCTGTTCTTCCAATTCAAGCAGACTTTTGTTGAGGAATGATGACTTCATACCCATAGTCTGATGAAAGATTTTCTGATGGACCTGCATTGTTAGTCTTGACAGCAACACTTTCAAATGTGAATTTATCAAGATCAAATAATTCAGCAGGGTTTGCTGGGATTTTCATTGATGAAAGTTCATTGAACTTCACATCCAAAGTCTCTTCCACTGTCTTAGTCCTTGTGTTAAACACTTTATAGGCCTTGGCAGTGGTTGAGTATCCCAGATGATAACCACAATCAATTTTGGCTGCAAACTTTGAGATAGAATCTTTTAAGTTTAAAATGAAACATGGGCAGCCAAAAACTTTGAAATATAAGATTAATGGCTTTATTTTATACATCAGTTCATAGGTAGTCTTTTGATGCTTGGGGTTGATTAAAACTCCGTTTTGGACATAACAAGCAGTGTTTACTGCCTCTGCCCAAAAAGTTAATGGCAAACCTGAATCAACAAGCATGGTTCTGGCAGCCTTAATCAAAGTCATGTTCTTTCTTTCAACAACCCCATTTTGTTCTGGTGTTCTTGGAATGTTGTACTGCCTCACAATTCCTTTTGACACACAGAAATCATCTAACTCCTTGTTTCTGAACTCTGTGCCATTATCACTCCTGAAGACTTTCACTGGTAAGTCGAACTGCTTTTCAACCTGTGTAATAAAGTCTTGCAGAATGCCTGCAGTCTCATCTTTTGAGTGTAAAAAGTAAGTCCATGTAAACCTAGAAAAGTCATCAACAATAACTAAACAATATCTTTTCTTTCTAAGACTCATGACTTTAACTGGGCCAAACAAATCCATGTGAAGCATTTGCAAGCACTTGGTTGTTTTGGACTCTTCAATTGATTTGTATGAGCTTTTATGTTGTTTTTCTTTTAGGTAGTGTTGGTGCACACATATGTCGACTTCATCTTATGTCGAGTCTGGTTTGCGTTACGGATTTGATCAAGCATGATGTCATCATATTCAAAGATGACATCAAAATGGTGACATCATCAATTGCATCATCACATGAAATATAACAAGACTTTCGCTTGAAACAGAATATTATATTGTTTGTATTTCGCTTGAATGGTAAACTTAGGTAGGTTCGCTTGAATGGACCCGCTTGAAAAGGTCATGCATGTTTCAAGCGAACTAGGGAGGAGTATAAATAGGCTTGTTGTCTTGTCATTTGAAACAGGAATTCAGATTTGATACCGAAGTGCTGCTGGTATTTCTTGTGACTGTAATCGCTGTTAATTCAATATACAAGAAGGTTAAAGTGTGAATCAAGCTGTTTTGAGTCTATACGTCTGTTTCCGCCTTTCGTATAGTCAAAGAACTCTCCCGAACGACTCATTCAGGTCGCGATTCAATCCTACAAGTGGTATCAGAGCTCAGGACGAGGAGTTTTTGTCGAAACAACCTGTTTTCATCACATTTTCTGTTTTCTACACTTGCTTCTTCAAAATTAAAAAATTTTCACGGATAAAATCGGCTCAAACTTTCACATTATACTCGCAATCATGTTTTAACAAATCCTGGAAAGTTTCAGAACTTAAATCGACTTAAAACTGGTTAAAATCATGAGTTTGCTTGAAATTTGTTCGACATTTGCTGACGTCATCAACATTTCAAGCGGGATCAGAGTTTAATACCACTTGAAAACGACATTCCGCTTGAACACACCGCTTGAAAACGACATTCCGCTTGAACACACCGCTTGAAAACGACATTCCGCTTGAATACACTGCTTGAAAACGACATTCCGCTTGAAAACATCGTTTGAACGAGATTCCGCTTGAAATTAGTTGTGTGAACCACTTGAAAGTGCATTGTGTTATGTGAACCGCTTGAAAGTGCATTGTGTTGTGTGAACCGCTTGAAAGTGCATCGAGTGGTGTGAAATAGGTTCAGTTCACGTGATTAACATCAAATATCAGTTTTGAAATATAAGTTTGTCGGACATCAACTCGTAGTGCATGTGAAGAGTAATTTTGTCTGTTGACTGATTGTCTAGAAATTATCGTTCACGTGATTAAAAAAGTGCAGCCCATTCAGATTTCTGCACATTTGAAAATGTCGGTTTAGTGGATTTGACGGCCCAATCAGTTTGTGTTGAACAATTAAAAAGGTGTCGGCTCATTAGATTTTGCATGTGAAGTTTTTGAGTATTGTTGGTACATGCGAATCATTATTAATACTTCTCGGTCCCAGTGTTTAAACATCAGAATTGTCGGCAAAAGTGTTTTGATAATAGCATAAAATTGTTTGGCCCAATCAGATTTGAAGTGGAACAATTGAAATTGTCTTCAAATTTAAAGTTGTCAGGTGTGCATGTGATAAGTCCATAACATCGGTCCAATAGATTTGTTTTGAGTATTAATATTGTTATCCCATGTGCTTTAACTGATCATTAGTTCTCAGCCCTATCATATCGATTTGCATGTATTGATCGGCCCATGTGACTTTGATTCCTGCAGCCCAATCAGAGTTTAGATATATCATATAAGCTGAACCGGCTCATTAATTGCTTTTATACAGGACATAAATTGTGTCAGCACAAGGTTTACAACATATTACAACCGGCTCATTGATTTTTGCGGCCCAAAAGTGTATTACAACAGTTCCATTCTAAGCCCATATCATGTGGCCCATTTGTTTTGGACTATTCATTCAATGTTTATACCAGAATTCATTGGAACGAGTCCGCAAATCTTTGGCACGAGTCTTAGATTGATGTCATCAACACACACTTTTACGTATTCAGTACGTTTAAACTGATTGTTTGTTTGTTTGTTTGCAGGTGTTTTATAAGGCGATCCAGCTCGTTTGAGATCAGTATTTTTAAAACAAGAAAGTTTGTATTTGTGAAGCTTTGACTTTGAAACATGGAAAAGGAGTTGTTGAAGAAGTCATTTGACATGTTTGTAGCTTTTGACCATGAAACAACAAAGATGACCATTGATAGATATTGTCATTTAGTCGTGGAAATGGAAAGATTGAACATTAAGAAAGATGATGATGAATGGGTTGATAAACTTGCTGATGCATTACCACAGCAAAAATAGGGAACTTATCGGTTGATTGTAAAACATATGAGAAAAACTGAAATATGAATCTGGCACAGTTTATTCAGAAAATTGAAGAACATAAGTTGGAAGCAAAAGTAGAAACTGAGAAAGCAGAAGTTGAAGAAAGTTCAACAAAGGAAACTGAGGGACAGAAAGCTGAAATAGAATCTGAAGAACCAGTGGTTGAAAAGATTGTAGAGAAAATTGTTGAAGTAGAAAAGATCGTAGAAGTTGAAAAATTTGTTGAAGTTGAGAAACTCGTTGAAGTTGAAAAGACTGTCGAGGTTGAAAAGATAATTGAAAAAGTTGTTGAAGTTGAAAAACCGTGTTTGAAGTGTTCAGAATCTTGCAAAGTTTGTGAGGAGAAAGATAAGAAGATTGCTGAGTTAGAGAAGATTAAAGAAGATTTATTGTCCGATGTGAAGTATGTGAAGGAATCTTATGATGTGCTGAACAACACAGTTGATCGTCTGAAAAAGACAAATTCAGAAATCGAAAATGCAATGGAAAAGATGAGTGCAACATTAATGACAAAGCAGAGTGTTATTAATGCATACATTGAAGATTGTGCAAAGCTGAAGCAGGATGTGGAACTTGAGAAGATTGAGAGTGAAAGGATTAAACGATTGTTGCTGAGCTATACAACATGTGATTATTTGATTGATCGTGTTTATCCTACTGTTGCAGGTCTTGAAGCATTCATGGAGAAAAAGTCTGAAGATACTGATACTGGTAAGAAACAAAGTGTCAAGTATAACAGATGTCCGCCCCCAATCCATGAAACTTATTCTCCAAGGAATCCTAACGAGGAGTGTCTAAAAAAGGCAGTCAACATCAAGTTAAAGTCTGAAATCATTGATGAATTACCAGCAATATTGATGTTACATTCACAGCGTCTGACACTGATCATGAGTCTGAGTTATTAAAGAAAGTGGTCGATCAGGTGTTGGATACGGATGAAGAGTCAAAACCGGAGTCTGAGTCTGATAGCTCGAGTTCGTCAGAAAAGAGTCCGAGTTCACCGGTTAAAAGGATTTACAATAAAGAATTCCTGTTATCAAAATCTAATTTGAATGATGAATCAATCAAAGTGGTTTATACTTTGAATGATTTAGACAAATTATATTCTGATGAGGAATTCCCAATAAGAAGTGTTAAAACTGAAATGATCAAACATGTTTTCAAATTGACAGAAATTAATATTTCTGAAATAAAAGATTTAAATCTTAATGAAAAACCTAAAAAATACACTTCAAGAGTTCAACAGAGATTGAACAAGAAAAAGGGTTACAGTTATGGTTCTGGTTATCGAAAGAAACCATACTACAACGGTAATTTCAAAAAGCAAGGTCTTGGTTTTAATTCTTCAGAAAATTATAAAAATGAGAAAAATTATAAATAAAAAACACAATTTGTTTCAGGAGGAAGTTCTGAAGATGAGCAGAAGAAACCATTCTGGAAACAGTCCAATCAAGAGTTTCTTGCTGAAGTGAAGAGGAATGTGAAGAAGTTTGCTCAAAAAGTTGATAGAAGAACCTATTTCAAGTGTCAAAAAGTTGGACACATTGCTTGGAACTGCCAAGAGTCCACTTATTCAAAATAGGGAGTGTCTTCTAACTCTGAATTGATAAGGAAAGGTATTGATAAATTGACTGTGGAAGTTGGTGAAACTTCAAAACGGTTTTACAAAAGACAAGTCGATTTAAACAAACAAAAATGGATTGTAAAATCTGAAAGAAGTTCTGACAATGAATCTGATTCCATAAAATCAGAGGAGTCATGTGTTGAGAAAAAGGTTTATAATTCCGTTCCTGAGTTGAATGAGGAAAACTTTCCGCCATTGTCGAAAGATAATCTAAAATCAAAAGGTAGATTTGAGATATCAGGTCAATTCTTTGCTGATAAGAAAGAATTTGATGCTGAAAAGGTGTTCAATGGAAAAGTCAAACATATTTTTGGAAAGATGGTTGACAGGAAAGTGAAGGATGCAAAAGAATTTTACAAATCAAAATGTTGGTGGGATAGGTGTGTACCAGAATCTCCCAAGGCTGGTCAGGCTTGGGGGAAAGTATTGCCTAACTGAAATCTTGACTTGCCGAAGCTCCCAGGTTGGTAAGAGTGGAGCAGGAATCGGCATCTTTCTTAGCAAATGATCCTACAAGTGGTACAGTTGGTAAAGTACAGGTGATATCTTTAAATTGTTATATGTTGATTTACAAGTGGTTATGGTTGGTGAGTGAACCTGCAAGTGGTTGAAAGAAGGTTTTCATTTTCAAATGGTTAATCAAGGTCATTAAGTTGAACTTGATTAGACCATACTTACAAGTGGTATTTTGGAAAACGATATGATGAACCCCTAACTTACAAGTGGTAAAATCAACGAAACTAATTTTCCGGAAAAACCATTTGATTAAAACAAACTTAAGTGTTTTGAAATCACAATGGGAAAATAGTTTGTTGTGAGGGGGAGTTCTGATTGTTTATGCCAAGTGGATGGCGATTTGAAGTGATTTGATATCAGTTGTCACTTTATTGTATAATTTGTTTTGAAATTTCCTAAAATGTGTTTGCATTTTAGGGGGAGTAAAAATTTTCAGAAAATCCAAAAACATTAGAAAATTTGAAAAAGTCTAAAACATGATAAAATGAAAAATGAGTTTTGTTGTACAAAAGAGGAAATGATAGTACATCAGTGGACGATCACGGCATGCTAAAGAATTGGAAAATCAAATGTGATAAACGGTCTCACTGATGATATGCCAGTAGGTTTTTGCATATTTAGTAGATTGTGAAGAGATATAAACCTAAATTCAAACTTGCTTAATTTGTGGGTAACATCTCTCGGATATATGGGTAACCCCCGAAATCTTGTTTGAAGGACCCCTCTTTCTGAGATACTAGGTCTTTATGCTTAGTGATATCTGGGGTATTATCCTGGGACTTCTGATAATGCGGAAGCAATGGCCTAGTCCCCGGAGAATACTTTATGCTTGCTTGAAATATAGCGCCGCCCTCAGCATAAAATAATGAGACAATAAAATTGCTAATCAATGCTGTTGTAAAAAAGATCCTCTAAAGGGGACCCACCAAAAGTCGAGCCGTCATCTCTCTGCAGAACGGAAGTTCTGACCTGAGCTCTCACGGTTTCGCAATTTAACCCCTTACAGATATCATCTAGGTATACTCACCTGTAAGACTGAATATTGGGATCAGGATACGGGAGTATATTCTGAGGTGGGACACGCGAATAAGTTTAAGTGCTTAAGACATTAATTTCGTATCTCGAAGCAGTTTAAGTGCTTAAGACAATCTATGTGAATCGTTTAGAACTTAAAATGTTTATAGCTTAACGGTGTTGGTGATTTGTCTCAAAAACTGATACGATCCTCTTACGCAAACTCACAAAAATATTGTATGTAAATATTTCTTTACTACATTTCATTTCTGTTATATAAAAATCCAAAAAGATTTTCGGTGTGTTTTAGCATAAATTTTGAAAAATCTAAAAAGATTTTAGACAACTGATATTGAAGAACTGATTTTCAAAATTCCAAGTGCTGAACATGACGAACAGGTTTGGGAAAGTTTGTTTGAAGATGTGTGAAATGAAAATGATATATATTCAAGTGGTTCATCAGAAATTGACATGATAAATCATTTTGTTTGATACTTGAAAATGATGTATTCAGGGTTGTGTCTTTAAGTGATTTGCAAAGTTTCTAAATTTGTTATATCGTATCTATTATGAAACTTATGTTTTGGGTAGAGAATATGCAGGTGAGTCAGGTTACGATACCTGAACTTGTGAAAGCCATACTACGATCCCAGTACAAGTTGAGGGGGAGTCTGTTAGAGAAAGAAAGTCGGAAGTTGCTAGAGCCAGATGTTGATCCTGAAGAATACAAGAGAGAGTTACATCATCCAAGGAGGAGATTAGTTGAAGAATATTAGAGTGATAAAGACTGATAAAGACTGAAGATTGTAAAGACTCGACACTTAAGACTCGTCAACATCTGAGGAGGAGTCTGTTGGTGCACACATCTGTCGACTTCATCTTATGTCGAGTCTGGTTTGCGTTACGGATTTGATCAAGCATGATGTCATCATATTCAAAGATGACATCAAAATGGTGACATCATCAATTGCATCATCACATGAAATATAACAAGACTTTCGCTTAAAACAGAATATTATATTGTTTGTATTTCGCTTGAATGGTAAACTTAGGTAGGTTCGCTTGAATGGACCCGCTTGAAAAGGTCATGTATGTTTCAAGCGAACTAGGGAGGAGTATAAATAGGCTTGTTGTCTTATCATTTGAAACAGGAATTCAGATTTGATACCGAAGTGCTACCGGTATTTCTTGTGACTGTAATCGCTGTTAATTCAATATACAAGAAGGTTAAAGTGTGAATCAAGCTGTTTTGAGTCTATACGTCTCTTTCCGCCTTTCGTATAGTCAAAGAACTCTTCCGAACGACTCATTCAGGTCGCGATTCGATCCTACAGGTAGGAAACACAATGCTCAGGACAGGTGAACAGTTTTTGAGGTAAACCTCTTACTAACACCTGTTTGGATATAGCAGTGATTGTCTTGAGATTTGTGTGCCCCAATCTCCTGTGCCATAGTTCTGTCTCTTTGTTAGAGGCAGCTGAGAACAGACAAGTATCAGTCCTGGGGCTCTCTTTTGACATATCCACCACATAAACATTGCCACTTCTTTGAGAAACAGGTTGGGTTTTTCCATTTTTTATTATTTCTTCAATCCTTTCAACCATTTCTGGCCCAACAATCCTATAACACTCCTTTGTAAAGAATGAGCCCTTATCACTCATTTAAGAGACACTTAGGAGGTTGAATTTGAGATTATCTATCAGATTGACATTTTCAAACTTAACTTTACCAGTCTGAACTGTACCAGACCCCAGAACCTTCCCTTTACTATTATTCCTAAAGGATATATCACCCCCTCCATGAGTTTTGAAGTCTTTGAGTAGGGCTCTACATCCTGTCATGTGCCTGGAGCCTCTACTATCTACATACCAAAGACTATCTAAGCATGCAAAAGCTCCCTGCACATCAAGTAAAAGGTTAGTTCATTAGGGTCTCCAAAGCCAACAAGGCTTTGAATGGGGTCTCAGCAGTGTCTAGGTTAAGTTCAGGTGTATGGACAGTGGTTAGGCCAGGTGTTTGGATAGTTTTAGAACTGTTTTTCTCTAACCACTGTTGGGGGTCTTGCCCTACCAGCTGTTGATACCCAAAGGGATGCCTGTTCACTCTTGGTTTAGTAGGCCTTTTGTAGGCTTCATAAATGTGTGGGACCCTTTGGTATGGTGGTTTACTTTTACCTTTTTGGTATT
The DNA here is from genome assembly GCA_030545235.1 of Helianthus tuberosus. Classification (NCBI taxonomy): domain Eukaryota; kingdom Viridiplantae; phylum Streptophyta; class Magnoliopsida; order Asterales; family Asteraceae; genus Helianthus; species Helianthus tuberosus. Next base: position 12,627,370 of record CM060412.1, on the reverse strand, counting down.
GGTTTGCAGGGGGTGCATCAGTCACCTTAACATCTCTTTTAACAGAGGTTTGGTTCAGCTATTTGGTAACAGCTGTTTGGACTGGCACAACAGTGGTTCATTCTTGGTGAATTTGACAGATGGATTTGATGAACTCGAGGATGTTTTTGCAGTGTACTCATTCATTTTTTACATCAAAGGATTTGAGATACACACATTCCTGAGTTTTGTGGTTTGATTTACCACAGATGGTGCAGCTCTCAGCAGGTACAATAACACTTGTTTTGTTGATATCATATGCTTTTAGATGAAAACAGTCTTTTGTTAGATGATTCTTCTTTTCACAGAAACCACAAAACAAGTTTTTGATCTTTTCTGTTTTCTTCCTCTTTTAAGACTCCTTAGCAACAGAGTTTTGAACTACTGTTGGGATGTCTTTGAGAGGAATGACCTTTGCTTTGGGAGCCTTTACACCATCAGTGGTTGTGAAGTCCATAGGCTTGAAATTTTCAAGAATGTCACACTCATCAGACCATGTGGGTTTAAATTGATATTTCTCAATTTCCTCAAAAGTTGAGGAGCCCACAGATCTTTCCAGAGTGATCTTGTTACCAAGTTTGTCAGTTATCTTAACTTCTTGGCCATTCTTGTTTGTTGGAATGATTTCAACTGAACCACCTTGATTTGCAGCATTGTTTTCAACTTGATCATTTTTTCTAAAACCAATGCCAAATTTTACATTGCTTTCAAGCTGTTTCTCAAGAATTATCTCAAAACCTATGCAAGATTCCACCCACTTTTGACAAGTGATTTGGGTGGACTCCAACTCCTTTTTGCAAACTTGATATTTTTCTATCATAGTTTGGAGTTGGTTTTTGGTAATGCTATGCTCTTCTTTTAGACTGCAGATTTCTTTATCTTTTTCAGCCAATTTGATTTTAAGTTCTTTTAAAGACTTCTCAAATTTGACTTCATCATTTAACACTCTATCCCTAAGGTTTTCATTCACCTCTTTAATATTACCAAATGCTATGATGCAATTTTCTGAACACAGATTTTCAAGAACCTGAGATGATACCTTAGCTACAGCCATCATGGCCCAGTTACAAACATGCTCTTTCTCATCAGTCACCTTCTCTTCCTTTTCACCATGGTTCTTCTCTTCTTCTTCAGACCAGGGGTCGGACAATGGTTCTATCAGGGGTTCTGAATTTTCTCCTAGCAGTATTTCACCAGCAACTGCAGTAACCACTGCTTTAGCAACTTCATCCACTGTTTTAGCACTTAGCTGTTCTCCTTCAGCTTCCAGCCCTTCTGGTATTGACTCTAATACCATAAAACAAAATTCATCATTAGGAGCATCATTAGAAGCATAGAGTGCAAAATTTTCATCACCAAGCTCATCAGGCATACTGCTCCAGTCAACAAAGCCTTGGGTGAAAAAGCTTTGCTGATCTGGTTGAACCACTGCTGGAGCAGCTTGTTGAGGTGCAACTGATTACACTTGAGCCTGAGGGACAGGGGCTTGAACATACTGAATTTGTGGAACAGTGGTTTGAACATAATGCACAGTAACAGGGGTTGCAGCATCGTGAGCAGTGTTAACATGGGCTGCAGGGGTATATTGGGCATAGTGTACAGTGCTTTGGTTTTGTGGTCTAGGGTTTGAGCTGGGATGAGTAATAATTGGACCAGTGGTTTGACTCCTACATTCCCTAGCAAAATGACCTAGCCTATTGCACTTATAGCACTTGATCTTTGACTTATCCAACCCTACTTTTAAATTCCCATGTAACCCTGGGAATTTTCTCCGTGTCTTTTTATAGAATTTGCTTGTTCTTACACTAAGCAAAGCCAATTGATGCAAAATGTCCATTTTTTCAAGATCAGTTGTATCAAAGTGATGTAAGTCATTGAGTTCAAAGCACAGATTATCAGAGTACTGGCTTTCTCCATTTGCTGTGAAAGCAAAGTTGGATGAGTGAGGATCAGATTTGAAGTTTGCACCAGCAGTTATGTCAATAAAATGATCATAACTCTGATCCTTACTGATGCCAGACTCTTCCTGACCCAGAAGAGCTGTGTTACCAAATTTGTAATCATCTGCAACTTTGCCAGACTCTTGCAACATCTTTTTCTGGTTTAACTCCTTTTCATAGGTCAGGAGTCTACCATGAAGTTGGGTCAGTGTCATATCTTTGAACTCAACAAAGTTTCTGGTCACAAATGCAATGGTGTCCCATTTTTCAGGTAGTGATCTAAGAAACCTGCTGTTTTGCGTTGAATTAGTAAATTTAACATCAACATGTCTTAGTTCACTAGTGAGACAACTGAATCTCTCAAACTGTTGGGTTAATGTTTCACCCTTAACATGACAAAACGTTTCATACTGCTGATTCAGAATTTCCCAGTTATTTTCAGTTACTTCTTCAGTCCCCCCCCCCCCCAAATTGTTCCTTAAGTGCATCCCATAATTCCTTGGCACTGTTACAATGTAACAGTCCAGCATAGATTTCATTTGGTAAAGTAGATGCAACGATGCTAAATGCCTTGGCATCCAGTTCGAATTTTTAAAAATCAGTTTCAGTATAGTTTTCAGGTTTCTTAGGTTCGAACTTCTTTGTATCCTAAGCACTTGATGTGATGTCGCGGTCACAATCAAATTTAATCCAATTACTACTAAATAGATAGCGGTAAGTGGGTATCGAACACAGGGAGTTTGTGGAATGTGTGTTATTTTAAGATTTATCTAAGTTACCTAAAATTAAACTAATTGCAAGAAAAGTAAAATTCAAGAGTTGGTTTGATTGGATTGGTTTTAAAAACTAAGAATACTAATTAATTTGCGAAATGAAAGTTGAGTTTGTAAACAATTTGGAGACGAATGACCATCCTAAGTTTCCGGTTTGCTTCAACAAATGTGCTATCATCCACTAGAAAGAACTACATAGACATAGTTCGTGTGTAATTACTTATTGTGATAAAAGGGAACGAAGTACTCAGATTCCTAGAACGTGAGGTTGTTACCCGATGACCAATCAACCCTTACCCAATCCTAATTATACCCATGATATCTCGATTGCCAACGGCACCAAGAACGTATGGTTTCAAACTAGAATATCATAAGAATCAACAATTTACAAATAAGCAATCACACACCATGATAAACAAGACATAGATAGAGTTTACCATTCTAGAAATATGGAATCAAAACACAATTGTTTCATACAAACCTTCAACCTAGGATGACCATAAAGAACCTAGCCACTCATAGCTTCAAACAACATCTTAACAAGAGTTTCAATGTTCATCTTGATCAAAACAACAAAAGCTAATGATTAAGATAATGTTTCCTTGCCAAAAATCTCCAAAAGTTGCTCCAATCTCCAATACCATCTAGTGGTAACCGAAACCAATGATAAGTCCCTCTAAATCCTCTTCAAAGCAGCATTAAATGAATAAGTTACATGAAATTATCAGTCGGAGCCGTAACCTACGGCCCTCCGCCGTAGGTTACGGCGGTAAGCATAGTCAACAGGTCAATATGGGGCCGTAACCTACGGCCACCTGCCGTAGGTTACGGCGAGCAATGAAGTCTTACGCCTGGAAGCTGCTGTTTTACGGCTGGAACTTTTGGCAAATGATGGGAGCCGTAACCTACGGCAGGGAGCCGTAGGTTACGGTGATGTATGTGGTGTTTTCCCTTGTTCTCTTCATTACAAGTTGAATCTTCCATTTTTGTTTTCACCAACATCAAGCTTCCATCCAAGCTTCATAATATCCATTCTTTAGGCTCTTTAACACCTGCGAACACAATTTCAACATAGTTATCAAATTCCCACAATTAACCGAGACAAGCATGAGATGTGCACCTATTTAACTCATTTAAGGGTTGTCCTACGGACCACCCGTCAGCACTCGGCACCATTGGAACATGTGGTCCAAAAAAACCGACTTCCAACATCCGGTATTCTGCTGAGCAAGAATGTGACCCATCCTCCTCTGCCAGATGTTGTACTCATTTCGTTTCAACATGGGTGGTTTGAAGAGTGAACCGATGCTATTGTTAGCATCTTGTGATTGTGACGTTATCTTGGTTGTTTTACAGACACTGATTAATCAACTTTGTTCGTGATTAAACCTTGCTCTGTTTTTCAACGAAATGAACAATAATAAGTATCAATGATTGTGAGTTGAACTTTTACGTCAAAATGATTGTTAGATCAAATTTGACTGTCCTATTGTTAGGATCTGAGTTTCAATTGATTGTGTTTTACGTTTGATAATAATGAAGATGAACAAGTAATTGCAGCGGAATGTAAATGGAAACAAACTTTCCCACCCAATCAAATAGGATAAATGCTTTCAACACACATTTTAACATAGAACCGAATGACTGAATTTATTTCAAGATTCAATTACAATGCATGCATGTATAACAAACTCCCCCTTACCTGTACTTTGTTCTTTAGTAGTGCTTGACCCATAATAGTAGATTGATCATCAGGGCTTTAGTCTTCATTAGTCTTTATACTTGATCAGTTGTTTGTAGAACAGCAGTTGTATGAAGGCAGTGGATTTAGGCCATCAGTTGTTAGAAAACACCTTCAAGAGGAAAGTTGGAATACAGCAGTACTTATGTTGGATCCACTGCTCTGATCTAGTTTTGGCTTTAATCAACTATTCCTTTGGTAGGGTTCAATCCCAACAGTTTTGTAGTTCGACTAAAACCCAGAGCTAAAACAGAGTCATCTCATAAACCCTAGACTCACCAATTTCTCTCAAAAATCAAAGAAGGAATTCGATTTGGAATCAATTCCAAGCCAAAATCGTGATCACCAAACTTAGGGGATCACAAGGTATGTTCAATTTTGATATTTGGTGATGTTTTGATTTGTCATGAACTCTTATAAATGAAATTCTTGTATGAAAGTTTGATGTTATGGCTAAATTAAGATGATTACAAATCTAGGAACAAACCCTAGATGAGAATTTAATGATTTCATGTCATGAGTAGGGTTCGCACGGAAAGTGTGTTTTTCCTAGAAAGTCTAGGAAGCGATCTGGTCCATCAGATTGGTGTGTTTAAGGGTTGAGATTAAATCAATGGCAATCTTGTAATATTTGAGTTATATAATTAGAGACTTTTAATATAGTGAGGGTATTTTGGTAATTGGAAGTGTTTTAAATAAGTCAACAAACTGCCATATCAATAACCAATCCCTAAATTCATGCAAATTCCCCTCTTTCTCTCTCTCTTTCTCTCTCTCCCTCTCTAAACCAGGCGACGCAAAACAAGACCCCAAGAGCATTCAGATTTCAGTTCCAAGGCTTGTTCATACCCCTTTTCTTCACTAGGTATTCATATCTTGTGTTGTGATTAAAGTTCTTGAAGTGCATATACGTTTTCGGTTTTAATCTGCTTGTAACTTGGCTGCGTTTTTTCTGTTTTAATTGATGATTGTAGAGAGGATTGTACCGCTGTTTCTGAATCGTTCTTGATAAATGGAAGGATTACCAGCATGGATGGTAAAACACGGCGTCAAGAAATCTGCTTGCAGTTAAAACACAGCGTCAAGAATCTGCTTGCTGTTAAAACACAATGGCAAGAATCCTCCAACAATCTGCTTGCTGTTAAAACACAGCGTCAATAAATCTGCTTGCTGTTAAAACACAATGTCCAGATTCCTCCAGCAATCTGCTTGCTGTTAAAACACAGCGTCAAGAATCTGCTTGCTGTTAAAACACAGCGTCAAGAAATCTGCTTGCTGTTAGAATACAGCGTCAAGAATCTGCTTGCTGTTAAAACACACTGGCCTGCTTGCTGTTAAAACACAATGTCAAGAAATCTGCTTGCTGTTAAAACACACTGGCCTGCTTGCTGTTAAAACACAGCGTCAAGAAATCTGCTTGCTGTTAAAACACAGCGTCAAGAATCTGCTTGCTGTTAAAACACACTGGCCTGCTTGCTGTTAAAACACAATGTCAAGAACACAATGTCAAGAAATCTGCTTGCTGTTAAAACACACTGGCCTGCTTGTTGTTAAAACACAGCGTCAAGAATCTGCTTGCTGTTAAAACACACTGGCTTGTTTGCTGTTAAAACACACTGACTTCAGATTTGAATTTAGTTAATGAAAAATAAATTCGATTTGAATTTGACTCCATATAAACACATTGACCTCCAGATTTGAATTTGAATTTGAATTCGAAAACAACAAAAATTCCAAAAATCATGGAATGTTAGTTAATGAAAAATAAATTCCAAAAATAAAATTAAAATGTGAAATTACCTAGTTGCCCTTTTAGTTAAAATAACTCAATTCCACATGTCCAATTCTCATTGCTTCCTAGACTTTCTAGGAAAAATAGACTTTCCACCCAACTCCTACTCTCATGTCATAATCTAGTGAATTAAAGAATTATCATATATGTGTTATATGGGTTTGGTGATGAACACTTGAATTATCATGATAATTGGTGTTATTTGATTGTTATAATGTAAGTTTAAGTGTTGTTTATTTCATACTAGACATATGAGTATGAAAATAATGATTTAGCATGGTTAAAAGATTAATCATGAACATGATAATGTTAGTGAAATAATCTCGCCCATAAGATGTTCGACAAAATGTCTAAGTGATCTTGAAATATTGAGAAATATGAAAGAATCGCTTAGATGATTAGTTAGACGCGTTATATGTTGAATATTGAATATTGAAACATGAGTTCTAAGTGATATATTCGAATTGAATTCTATAGGCAAATTGGGTGAATCGTCGAGTGGTCAAGGCGGAACGGATACCGCTTAAAGGGAAAGCTTTAAAGGTACGTGGCTCTACGCTTCGTAAAAATTTCGCTAGTATCTTATGTTTAAATTCTTGAATGATAATTGTATCGTTTAGAAGTTTGGTTAATACTAAAAAAAGGATTCCGTATGTACTAACTGATCGAAATAACAAGAGTATAGCGATAAGTAAAAACATAGAAGTGGTGGATTCCACTATGATGTTTAAATGGGTCAAAAGGACTCTAATCATACATGTTTGGTTTGATATAAAGCAATGGCTTTCATTAACAAACTAGACGGGTCAAAATAACCAAAGTAGTAAAACTTTGGTGATATAAAGCGATGGCTTTCGCTAACAAACTAAACGGGTCAAAATAACCAAAGTAGTAAAACTTTGGTGATATAAAGCGATGGATGTCGCTATGAAAGCTAAACGGGTCAATATGATGTCTTGATGTAAACCGGGAAGGTTACATGATTAAAGACGTCGATACGATGCCGGATTTTGAAATAACATATTCAATATAAGCATTAGCCGAGAATCGGATACGCGTAATTGATGCGTGTCATGTGTTATATGTTTTTATTGATATTTTAAGCCCTTTTTAACACATTAGTTCAAGTTTTAAATTTATAAAACACGATATTCTACTAACACTTAAACACACATATCGGCAAGTGCACCCATCGTGAGCGTGGTATAGTGTTGGTAAGATACCAAGGTTGTCTAAGGACACAAGAGCTTTTAATACCGGTTTATCCTCAACGTCTAATCAAATTAAAAGTTTTAGAAAAGGTTTTAAACATGAAAATAAAAGTCAAAACTCAGGTTTGAGTATGACTAAAATATGCGCAAATTCCCAATATAGGATTTCTGTTGAAGTTGTTTAACTAGTTAGAGTTAAACGGGTCGAATAAACTTATCCATATAATTAAGGACGAAGAAAATGCATAAATAAAGCCCTATTGTTTTGGATATGTTATATGTGTTAATCGTATAAAAGTTTTGAATGCTAAAATCAAGTTATTGTTATTAAAACACAAACAGGTCAAAATAACATGAAAATTCCTATAAGTCGAAGGCTTAAATGAAAGAAATTTGTTCAGGTGAATGTAAGATTTGGATTCCATGTTATTGATGATCTAATTATGGTCACGTAGAAAGAAACGTGACCCAAATCGGACCAACATTGAACAAGTTATGGTCGTTTTCGTAAAATGGATCATAGCTGGGAAATGCAGGTTTGAAACCAAAACTCACTGGAAAAAAGCATCTGTCGCTCCACGCGACAGCCACCTAAGCATACGTTGCGACACGCGATGGCCCGCGAGGGCTGGGGGCTTTCTCTGTCGCTGCCCGCGACAGCCTCATAGAACTGGAAAAAATTGTTTTGACATGGTTTGACATTTGAGACTTGTTTAATCATCTTATAAACACATATAACTAATGTTTTGCATGATTTTGGTCATAGGTAACTATCGAAACTTGCGGATGAAGATCAAGCTACATTAGAGAACCGAACACGCGCGCAAAGAAGCTTCCGCAAATAAAAATGATTACTTTTGTTACAAACACTTTAAGTGTTGTGTTATCATACTTTGTAAATATGGTTAGCTCGTTTTGAAGGTTAAGTATGTTATGTTTTAACAAATATGGTTTGAAACTTTAAGGAACGTCTTTTGGAAGGTTTGAACTTTATATAAATGTCGTTTAGTCGATGTTTTTATAATAAATGAAAGTTAATTGCATGATAAATTATATGAATTACGAAAAGACATGAAAGGGTCTTACAAGTTGGTAATCAGAGCCTCTGTTATGGGTGAAATTCTGAGACCATATCCTGGATAATATCTTGAATTATATCTTGGCTATATGGTAAATGTTCATTCTCAGGATGCTGACTCAGGATATTGGTAACATCCTGGATGGTATCCTGAGGATCACTAACAGATTATGTGCAGGAGTACGAGTCCAAGCTTGCAACGTTCATGAGGACCTTTTCCCCGGAAGACTCGGTCCAAGTTGTTCGAAGAAAGACGTTGAAGCCGCTTTACTTGGTCTCCAACGTCAACTAAGGAATATTCGATGGCATCCCCCCTTTGTAGGAGATTTTGTTTCATTTCTTAGCTATAAATAGACGGATATATTAGATCAAATAGGACACAACACTCACTGCTCTCAAACACTTCTACTCTCTCGCAACTCACACTTTCTGAAAAAACATTGTAACACTTAGCGATCTGATCAATATCCTGCACTGTATCCTGACGTTTGAAGTAATAAGAAGAACAAGGCAGCTGCGATTGTTAGCTCTCGAGGTTTTGTACCGGCGATCTAGATCGATCAAGGGTTTTCCTCGTATATCTCATGTCACCCCTTTACTTTCTGCTCATTGTTTGATTATAGTTATAGCTCGATATCCTAAGCTATATCCTGAAACTATTTTTGCAAACTAACAAGCCAACATATTTTTCACGAAGTATTACTAGCACACTACCCCACAAAACTAATTTGATCACTTAATTGCTTCGGTAATTTTTGACTAAAACAATTTGGCGCCCACCGTGGGGCAAGTGGTGCTATTTCTACTAAAAGCTTTTGCAAAATCATTACTTGGTTTTCTATTTTCAAAATTTTTTACCACATTATTTTCAATGGCCTCGAGATCAAACATGAGCTCTTCCACCGTGTCTGCTGCAACCTCTACTACAATTGGTTCGGTGCTTCCACCACCTCCTCCAAGGACGCAAGCCTCCTCACAACCTCAGGATATTATACCTACTCGGAGTGTTCAGGGATCTGCTCCTGTTTTAGCTTCTAATGAAGAAATTCTAACCTGGTTTGGTAGTGTACATGAACAGATGAGGCAATAGCAGGAGACCAACCAAATGCTAATGAGAGAAATACAACTCTTGAAATCCAGCTCAAGCAGGCCCGCTGAGGATACTGTCACTCCCTTGCAACCCAGGGCTTTGAACTTCAGTTCTGCAGCATATACTGAGGATAACAGGGGGAATATTGTGCCTAGCCATTCCCAAAGTCTTATTCCTGAGATACCCTCTTCGGTTAGGGTGTCAACTGTGAGAAGCTCAGGATATGCTTCAGGATATGGATAGAATCCTCAAACTGGTAACATATCTAATAATAATACTCTTGCTACTAATGGTATTGGGTCTTTGCAGGATGCAGGTATGACATCAGCACTTTCCAGGGAGCTTCAAAAGTTGAAGGACATATATCCAGTGTACCTGGAGTAGTCCAGCTGATCCCAGAAGTATCCCAGGATAGCCACATGATATCTCGGTTTGCATATCCTATCTATGATGCTGAAATTCCAAAAAGATTTCAGACCCCCAACATGAAGCTCTATGACGGAACTACGGATCCTGAGGAGCATATTGCCCAGTATAGGGAAAGGATGGAGATCAACCCTATCCCTCCAGATCTCAAGGAAGCATGCCTATGCAAGGGTTTTGGTTCTACCTTAACAGGATCAGCCTTAAAATGGATTTTAAACGTTCCTCCTCATTCAATTACATCATTTGCTCACTTAGTCAATTTATTTAATAGTCAATTTTCTTGTAGTCGGAGTTTTGAAAAACTAACAAGTGATCTCTACAGGATAACTCAAGGACCTCAGGAATCCTTAAGAGATTATGTGAACAAGTTTAGCTGGGAATCCCTAGATATTCCACATCTTGATGTTGCAACAGCTGTACAAGCTTTCAAGATGGGGTTGCAAAAAGATTCTCAATTTTACCAGGATCTTGTAATGAACCCATGCAGGAACCTAGATGAAGCTCGGAACAGGGCTTTGAGATATATTCGACTGGAGGATGACAAAAAGATGCAAGAAAGGATGAATTCATCCACAACCTATAAGTCAACCAACAGGAAATCAGCATCCTCGTATAAACCATATCGCTCCAAGCCATATGGCAGAAATGACAGCAAGAAAGTGAATGTTGTCGAAGACTAGGATCCTGGGGAGTTTCCTGAATTATCTGAATATTGTTTTTCTGTTAACATACCTGAACTGATGTATGCTATGCAGGGTTTAGGAGACAAAGCAAGGTGGCCTAGGAAAAACCAACAAAAAACTTATTGGAAGGATAAGTCCAAATGGTGTGCCTTCCATGAGGATTTCAGACATGTTACTAAGGATTGCATTGCTCTGAGGAAAGAAAAAAGTTATCTCTTGAGCAAGGGATATCTGAAGGATCTCTTGGGAAGAAAGAAGAATAAGGGTCAGGATACTGAGAAGGATCCTGAGCGAGCAGCATCACCTCCTGCGGATGCCAAGATAATTAACTTTATTTCAGGAGGATCTGACATTTGTGGGACTTCATATTCTGCGGCCAAGAGACATGCAAAGGAGGCTAAGGCCGAAAGAGGAGAAAGGCCAACCAGGATGACGACCCTCACAACTGACAAAGTGATCACCTTCGACAGTGATGACAGGGATACTGTTCAGGATCCTCACCATGATGCTCTGGTAATAACATTATATGTGGCTAACCATTTTGTACGCAGGATACTGGTGGATAATGGCAGCTCCATCAACATAATCCAACTAGAGACGTTGAAGAGGATGAATGTATCTCCAATGGATATCACCTCAAAGTCCACTGTACTTGTTGGGTTCACTGGAGAGGCTAGGAACACAGTGGGAGAGATAAAGTTACCAGTATATGTTGAAGGGGTCAACTCAATGCAACGCTTTTGTGTGATGGACTCGCTATCCTGCTATAATATCATATTGGGTAGGCCGTGGATCCATGATATGAAAGCTGTGCCGTCAACCTATCATCAATGCATCAAGATCCCTACACCTTGGGGGGTTGTCAAGGTGGATAGTGATCAGCAGGAAGCAAAGGAGTGTTACTCATCCTCAATGAAATACTCAACCAAACCTAGTGCAGCATAGCAATTAAAGATGCGAGTCCAGGATATCATGGAGGCTTCAGAGCAGGATGTAAAGAAAATTATCCTGGATCAGGATAATCCAGATATCTCGGTGCTCGTAGGAACCAATATCCCTCAGGATATTGAGGATCAGTTGACTAACTTTTTGAAATGTAGGATGTCAACATTCACGTGGTAGCACGAGGATATGACAGGTATTTCCAAGGATATTATAACTCATATGCTCGGTATTGACAGGTCATTCAAGCCTGTCCAACAAAAGAGAAGGAAATTTGCTCTGGAGCGAAATATGATTATTCAGGAAGAAGTAGAGAGGTTATTGAAATCCAAAATGATCAGAGAGGTCAAGTTTCCAAGATGGCTAGCAAATGTAGTTGTGGTGCATAAGAAAAATGGGAAATGGAGAGTTTGTGTAGATTACACAGACTTGAATAAAGCTTGTCCCAAAGACCCATTTCCTCTTCCTCATATTGACTTAATGGTGGATGCTACTGTCGACCATGAGATGTTAACCTTCATGGATGCATCCTCAGGATTCCAGCAGATCCAAATGGACCTTCAGACCAGGAGGATACAGCTTTCATGACACCAACAGGTATTTATTGTTATACTGCTATGCCTTTTGGTATGAAAAATGCAGGTGCAACCAATCAAAGATTGGTGAACATGATGTTAAAAGACAAGCTGGGGGACACTATGGAGGTGTACATCGATGACATGGTAGTAAAATCTAAGGATCATCTCCAGGATATTGAGGGAGCGTTTGATATCCTGGATCAATATAACATGAACCTGAATCCTGCTAAATGCCATTTTGGAGTGGGGGCAGGAAAGTTTTTAGGATATATGGTGACTAAAAGAGGGATAGATGCAAGCCCGGAATAGATTAAAGCCATCTTGGATATCAAGTCACCTTCCAACATGAAGGATGTACAAAGACTGACGGGGCGAGTAGTAGCATTAAACAGATTTATCTCATAATCCTCGGAAAAATGCAAGGAATTTTATGATATCCTGAAGAAGAATAAGAAGTTTGAATGGGGGGAGAAGCATGAAGTAGCCTTGTAGGATTTGAAGCAGTATCTGTTAACCGCACCTCTATTGATGAAGCTTGAGGATGGTGAACCATTATCCCTGTATCTTGCAGTATCAGGGAGTGCAGTAAATGTTGTCCTTGTAAAGGATCATGAAGGTCAGCAGTATCCTGTATATAACATGAACCTGAATCCTGCTAAATGCCATTTTGGAGTGGGGGCAGGAAAGTTTTTAGGATATATGGTGACTAAAAGAGGGATAGATGCAAGCCCGGAATAGATTAAAGCCATCTTGGATATCAAGTCACCTTCCAACATGAAGGATGTACAAAGACTGACGGGGCGAGTAGTAGCATTAAACAGATTTATCTCATAATCCTCGAAAAAATGCAAGGAATTTTATGATATCCTGAAGAAGAATAAGAAGTTTGAATGGGGGGAGAAGCATGAAGTAGCCTTGCAGGATTTGAAGCAGTATCTGTTAACCGCACCTCTATTGATGAAGCTTGAGGATGGTGAACCATTATCCCTGTATCTTGCAGTATCAGGGAGTGCAGTAAATGTTGTCCTTGTAAAGGATCATGAAGGTCAGCAGTATCCTATATATAACATGAACCTGAATCCTGCTAAATGCCATTTTGGAGTGGGGGCAGGAAAGTTTTTAGGATATATGGTGACTAAAAGAGGGATAGATGCAAGCCCGGAATAGATTAAAGCCATCTTGGATATCAAGTCACCTTCCAACATGAAGGATGTACAAAGACTGACGGGGCGAGTAGTAGCATTAAACAGATTTATCTCATAATCCTCGGAAAAAAGCAAGGAATTTTATGATATCCTGAAGAAGAATAAGAAGTTTGAATGGGGGGAGAAGCATGAAGTAGCCTTGCAGGATTTGAAGCAGTATCTGTTAACCGCACCTCTATTGATGAAGCTTGAGGATGGTGAACCATTATCCCTGTATCTTGCAGTATCAGGGAGTGCAGTAAATGTTGTCCTTGTAAAGGATCATGAAGGTCAGCAGTATCCTGTATATAACATGAACCTGAATCCTGCTAAATGCCATTTTGGAGTGGGGGCAGGAAAGTTTTTAGGATATATGGTGACTAAAAGAGGGATAGATGCAAGCCTGGAATAGATTAAAGCCATCTTGGATATCAAGTCACCTTCCAACATGAAGGATGTACAAAGACTGACGGGGCGAGTAGTAGCATTAAACAGATTTATCTCATAATCCTCGGAAAAATGCAAGGAATTTTATGATATCCTGAAGAAGAATAAGAAGTTTGAATGGGGGGAGAACCATGAAGTAGCCTTGCAGGATTTGAAGCAGTATCTATTAACCGCACCTCTATTGATGAAGCTTGAGGATGGTGAACCATTATCCCTGTATCTTGCAGTATCAGGGAGTGCAGTAAATGTTGTCCTTGTAAAGGATCATGAAGGTCAGCAGTATCCTGTATAATATGTTAGCAAAAGTTTATTAGATGCTGAAACTAGATATTCTCATTTAGAAAAACTAATATTAGCCCTAGTTATGGCATCAACAAAGCTTATACATTACTTTGAAACACATAGGATTCATGTTAAAACCAATTATCTTGTTAAAAATGTGCTTAGGAAACCTGAGATATCAGGTAGAATGGCTAAGTGGTCGGTAAAGTTAAGTGCCTATGATCTAGTATATGAACCTAGAAATGCCATAAAGTCTTAGGCTTTAGCTGACTTTGTGGCTGATTTCAGTAGTGATATTCAAAATGAAGTAGACCTAGAAGTTCAGCAGCTAGGAGAAACCTTAGAATCCTGGACATTATATACTCATGGTGCATCTAATGTTAGAGGTGTAGGATTGGGTATACTACTAAAATCGCCACAGGGGGACATATTACCCCAGGCTATTAGATGTGAATTTCCTGCCACTAACAATGAAGCAGAATATGAGGCTTTGATCGCAGGATTAGAGTTGGCTAAGAACATGAATATTAAGAGTTTGCAAGTATATGTTGATTCCTTGTTAATAACTAATTATTTTAATGGATCCTATGCAGTTAAAGGTGAGAAGTTAATCGAATATCTCGATATTCTCAAAAAATTAGCAGGATATTTCGATGTTTTTACACTTGAACAGGTACCAAGGGAAGATAATGCTGAAGCAGATGCCTTGGCAAACCTAGGATCATCAGTCAGGATACCTGAAGGAACTCAAATACCAATACTTCACATCCTATATCTTGCGCTGGATCTTTTCAAGTCACAGGATAAGGAGGTAGCTAGCATTCAGGATCCCGGCCAAGATCCTGATGAGGATCCTAAGGCCTTTAGAATGAAGGTATCACGATTCACTATTATAAATGACACGTCCCAAAGGATGAAAATCCTAAGGCCTTTAGAATGAAGGTATCACGATTCACTATTATAAATGATATTTTGTATAAGAAATCTCTTGCAGGACCATACCTGAGGTGCTTGGAGGATCCTGAAACTAAAGAAGTGCTTCAGGATATACATGAAGGGGATTGTGGTAACCATGCTGGGGGCATATCATTATTTTCAAAGGTATTAAGAACAGGATATTGTTGGCCAACTATGAAGAAAGATGCCGCAGAATATGCTCGAAGATGTGATGCATGTCAAAGGCATAGCAATATATTACATCAACCAGCTGAACCATTATATCCTATAGCTTCCCCTTGGCCATTCATGAAGTGGGGGATGGACATAGTAGGAAAATTGCCAAAAGCTCCAGGAGGAAAAGTCTTTATGCTGGCTATGACTGATTATTTTTCTAAATGGGATGAAGCTGAAGCATTTGTTCAAGTTCGAGACCAAGAAGTAGTATCCTTCATAAAAAGGAACATCCTGACTAGGTTTGGGGTACCAGCCGAGATAATTTGTGACAATGGTTCTCAGTTTATAAGTAATAGGACTACTGACTTTTGCAAGAGTTGGGGAATCAAAATGATCACATCTACTCTAGTACATCCTCAAGCAAATGGACAAGCAGAATCCTCGAACAATATAATTGTCAACAACCTGAAGAAGAGACTGGGGGCTAAGAAAGGAAGATGGGCAGAAGAATTACCCTTTGTTTTGTGGGCTGATAGATCAATAATAAAGAATGCAACTGGCTAGACTCCATTCTCCTTAGTATTTGGAGCAGAAGCAGTGATCCCAACAGAAATGGTGATACCAACAGCAAGATCTAACCTCCGGAATCTTGAGCAGAATCCTGAAGCTTTGTACCAAGAGTTGGATACTGTAGACGAGACAAGAGATGCAGCAAAGCTAAGGATGGCAGCATATCAACAGAGGATATCCAGAGCATATAACAAGAATATAAGGACTAGAAGATTCCAAGTTAGGGATTGAGTGTTAAGAAAGACATTTCAGAATACTACTAATCATGCCGATGGAAAGTTGGCTCCAAAGTGGGAAGGACCATATGTGGTTGAATCAAAATCAGGGAAAGGAGCATACCAACTCAAGAGTATGGAGGGGGATATGCTACCAAGATCCTGGAATGCCATACACTTAAAGCTCTATTTCAAGTGAGTTTAGAATTTAATTTCTAACTCGGAATGGTATGAGTTCTATCTCTTCTAATATATTTTGTATTATTTATTCTTTAAAACCCAATACTGACTTAAGCATCGGAGGGGTGTTAGCCAAGCTAACATCCACCTTAGTTTAAGGTTGTTTTGCAGAATATGACTCAGGATATAGCTCCAGGATACACGCTCAGGATATTTCAAAAGATTAGAGGATTGGCCCCCTCTCTCGCATTTAAGGGATCCTGATCCCTTCACAGGTTTAAAGGTATTCACTTTTCTTACGAGTTGGGTTTAAACACCCCGCCAAGAGCGCAAGTTATCTAGGGATAGTTCAAGGTAGCGGGACAAGTTCATGTAAAAGTGGGTGACAATTTCGTTACTATTGGCTATATCCTGGATCCTCAAGGTATATGAGGATTGATCACCCTCTCTCACGAAAGAGTATTTTCATACTCTCTAAGGTTTAAAGTTTTTCACCTTTCTAAGTCTTGGAGTTAATACACTCCCGCCTGTAGCGCATGAAAATAAGGGTTTATCCCCAGGATATTAAGGGATTATCCCTAGGATATTCAGGCTTTATCAACAGAAAAACTAAAGTATGACTATGTTTGCATTCCTAAGTCTTTAAAAATACTGAACACAGGGGACATACACCATACAATTCGAAGGATGGGTTCAAGTTTCTAAATGTGCATTGGGGACATTCCTAAGATGGAAGATTGGAATCGACCCTCTAATAGGTTTTGGTATGATCCCTCCTTTTTGCCTTATTTTACTTAAATTTTTAAGTTATGTGGCAGTATCCTGACCAGGATATCTATCAAGATACTCTTAGCATATGTTCCCAAGAATGTTCAAGGAAAACTATTTTCAGAATAAAATTTATGCATTAAAAGTATAACAACAAAGACAAAGTCAAATGAGAGTTACATTATTAACATGGCAAAAGTTTGTGTTTTTGGTTTCATCTCAAACTGAGATCCATCCACCAAAAGCACAATAAGTTCATAGTTATATAACAGTTGAAGGTTTCATCTCAAACCGAGACCCATCCACCTCCAATTGTTGATTGTTCAAAAGCATGCTAACATTGATGACCAAGGGCTTCGTCCTGAAACTTAGGATCCCTCCACATTTGGCCATCATATTGTATCTAAATGCAGGAAAAGTAAATGTAGGAAAAATAAATTGTTTTGGGGTTACAACCATCATTCAAATTTAAAAAAGTGGGCTCCAGCCTAGGCATCAACATCCATCATCGCCCACTTGAGTGCCCTCACACAGCGGCATCACCACCATCCTTCTCCATCTTCTCAACTTCAGTACCCTGAGCTGCATCGTCTCCAGCATCCATCCCAGCATCCTTTTTTCACCAGCCTTGTCCACCACCTCTGCTGACTTAGAGGATTCACCAGCCTCAGCAGGATACGGCACAACTTTGCCTCCAAGCTCCTTCAGCTTTGCCACCCATGAATCAACCGGCCAGGCTGGGCACTCAAGACCTGTCTCCTTGGCCTCATAAGCCATCTTGATGTGAGCTTGTAGTAGGGAGACAACAGCTAAATTTTTGATCCCTTCCCAGAAAGATACCATGGCCTGTTCGTGATCCATTTGGACAGCTGCCAGCTTTACCTCGACGTCCTGAGTGACCTTTTTCAGCTTATCCTTGTAGTGTCGGGACTTGACTTCAGCAATGGCACCCTGGTCGGCAACGGTAGTCTCAATCTGCTTGATCCTGGACTCTTAAAACTTGGTCGTGCTACAGGCATCAGTGTAGAGGTGAAGCAGATGCTGGAGACCCTTCAAGTCAAAATTCAGGTATGAATCAAAATTCACTAACCAGGATATCCTATCAGGATATTCTGTCAGGATATTCTATCCGGATATGTGTGCATGATATAGTACCAGGATATTACCTTGTTGAGGAAGGATGTCATCGGCTCCAAGGAGTCAGCGAAGCTGAGTTCTTCATAGGGGAACCCTTCAGAGCCTGGTGTGCTGACCTCGGAGCCTTTCCTCTTCTTGGCGATGGAAGCACGAGTTCTCGGGTTGGGCTTAGGTGCCAGGAGCGGTTTGGAGCTGGTAGTAGCAGGAGTTTCTTTCTTGACGTTGACTGGAGTGGGGTAACTATCAAGCTCATCAAGGTCTAGTAGGATTGGAACTTTGCTGGAGTCTGCATACACGGAGTAAAACTCTTTCCTAAACATATCAAATAAAAACATGTATGTAGGATATTGTGCAGGATCCTTACCAGACATGTTTGAACTGGAGAGTGGACTTGGAGATGGTGGAAACGGATTGAAACTTCTTTCAGCCTCTAGAAGGAGTCTGATGGCGTCGATTCTCTTCTGTGAGTCGGCTAAGGGAGGTGCAAGCTTTCTGAAGTCGGCTGTGTACAAGAAAATAGAAAAGTTAGTGCAAGACATGAAACAGGATTTAAAGCAGGATCATCCTAAAACCCTAAATCCTACCCTTTCTCAACCACTGCACCGGATAATCCGTTCCACCAGGGATTGAGTCTCTTTTTACAAAGAAAAATTTGGATTTCCATTCCTCCTCATTCCTGGTGGCACGAAGTGTCAGTGGATCGCCAGAGGTAGAATAAAACAAGAATCGACAAGAACCATGGCATCTAAGCCGATATGCTAAGGGGAGGTCATGAATGGAAAGATCAGGGATATGGTTGTTTTTTATTTGATCAAGAACAAGCAAGACTCGCCAGAGCATCGGCATTGTTTGACTAAAACAGATTTTTGTGGTGTTAAAGAACTCGGTGATGAAATTTGGAAAAGGAAATAGCAACCCTAAGGTAAAGGGAAAAGCATTAAAACACAACCACTCATCGGAAACCATGTCCGGCCGGATTTCCCGATCAAACGCCCGGAACACCGTCCCTTTCGGGAAGATGCCGGAGGTTTTGAGACCCGATCAAACGGCCGAAACTATTTTTGCAAACTAACAAGCCCACATATTTTTCACGAAGTATTACTAGCACACTTCCTCACAAAACTAATTTGATCACTTAATTGCTTCGGTAATTTTTTACCAAAACAGCCTCATTAAGACGAAGTGTGTTCGGTTCAAAGTTTGATCAAGACATCCAGTAAGACTTACTTATAAATGTGTCTAGATTTAAAGATTTAAATGATGTAAAATATGTGAAAAGTGTATGGGAGGAGTGTATGAATACACTCGAACCCGGGAAATACACTAAGTAAGAAAGGTGAGGCAAGTTATATACTTGAGCAAACCGAAAAATAAATAACACATTATTTATGATTAAGTGTGTGTGATACAAATTTCCATATAACGAAATGGAAATGAATTGAATAGTCATTGATGAACTATTATGGACGTTTCAGTTAAAGAAATGTCTGGAGTAACTGGAAGTGATTCGACATCTCACTTAACAAAGAGATGTGATGACTGAATTAAAAGACAGTATCTTACAACAAAGAGATGAAAGGTGGATGTTGGATATGAATCCAAATCCCGTAAAGAAATTAATGTTTAATAAAGCTCCCAAGAAAGGAATTACAAAAGGGGGTTATATAAGTGTAAAATATGTGGAAAAATTCACAAGGGTAAATGCTATACGCCGGGACATAAGAAGTATAAAGGTCTAGAGCGGCTTGGAACTAAAGGAACAACTGATACAAAGTCTGATGCCCAGAAATCGAGGGCAAGATCGTTCCACATGATAGCCATAGAGGCTAAAGCTAAACCTGATGTTGTTTCAGGTATATTCTTGTAAAATAAATTTCAGCAAGAATTTTAATTGTTACGGGTGCAAATAAGTCTTTTGTTTCACATCGATTTATTCAACACCCTACGTTCACGTTAACGAAATTACCTATGCTTTAAGAAGTAGAAATAGGTAATAATAAAAAGTTTGTTGGGTATGATATGTGTGGAAACTGCCAATTGATTAGTAACAATGAAGAATATTTTTTCGATCTAATTCCCATGTTAATGGAAGAATTTCAATGTGGTAATCTAGAGATATTGGCTAGCTCGATATCACGCGAAAGTAATATGCAACTGTAAGGAGATACCACTAATGTCTCCAAGCGGAAAACATGTTACTACTTATGGGGAGAAAAGTTGTAGTCCCCTAATTGCTCATTTATTGAAGCTTATAAGCTTGTATAACATGGATGTAAGTGGATTACATACATGATTTGACTAAAGAGTCTATAGAAATTTAAGACGTATC
The DNA here is from genome assembly GCA_030545235.1 of Helianthus tuberosus. Lineage (NCBI taxonomy): Eukaryota > Viridiplantae > Streptophyta > Magnoliopsida > Asterales > Asteraceae > Helianthus > Helianthus tuberosus. The sequence continues at coordinate 12,606,873 of CM060412.1, read as the reverse complement.
AGTAGTACGGGAGTTTGAATATGTTTCTCGAAATATCTAACGAGGATACCACCCGAACGCGAGGTGGAATTTGGCATCGAATTAGTTCCAGGCGCGAAGACGGTAGTCAAAGCTCCGTATTGATTAGCGTTATCGGAACTATAAGAATTGTTGTCGAATTTGCAAGACCTTTTCGACAAGGGATTAATATAGCCAAGCGTTTCTCCGTGGGGAGCGCTGGTATTATTCGTAAAGAAGAAAACATATCGAAAATGGCGTTTCAAACGCATTATGGACATCACAAGTTCTTAATAATGTCTTTCGGATTAACAAATGCAACTGCGGTTTTCATGGATTTCATGAACCGCGTCTGCAAACCGATGCTAGACAAATCGATGATAGTATTCATCGATGATATTCTCGTGTACTCAAGGAGCGAAATAGATCATGAGTGTTATCGTATGAAGTACTTGAAACGCTTAGGGGTAAAGGACTTTACGCGAATTTTTTAAAATGTGCCTTTTGGCTACGCAAGGTACAGTTTCTGGGTCATATAATTAGTGCCGATGGAGTATTGGTTCAAAAATATATGCTATGTTTAAATGGAAACCTCCGAAGAATCCATCAAAGATTAGGAGTTTCCTAGGTTTTCTGAGTTATTACTAGAGATTTATATAAGATTTCTCTAAATTCGCAAAGCCTTTAACCAAAACTGAACCTTGAATATGAGAAAATTGTATGGGGAAGCATACAAGAAGATGCCTTTCTAATACATAAAGAAAAATTGACCAATGCTCTGGTATTAACGTTACCAGTATAGTGTGAAAGGTATAATTTTCACTAACTATAAAAGTCTCAATTACTTCTTTGAGAAAAAGGAGTTAAATAGGAGACAAAGACATCGGTTAGAGACGGTAAAAGAATTGTGGGTCATTTCAAAGACTTGAAAGATAATAGTAATGAATTAAAAACACGTTTCTATCAAATCTGGTTTCTAAACACATGTAAAGTTAAAACTCTTCTTCTAGAGGAAGCCCGCCAGTCTCATTATTCTATTCATCTAGGAGCTACCAAAATGTACCACAAATCTGAAACGAGACATACTGTGGCCCGGAATGAAACGAGACAAAATTAAATATGTAGAAACGAATGCTTAACTTGTTTGCAAGTAAAAGCAGAACACTAGAAGCCTTACCGTAAACTTTAGTCGATAGACATTCCGGTGTAGACATGAGAGCGCATCACTATAGATCTATTAACTAAACTACTAAGAACAACACGTGGATTTGACGCCAATTGGGTAGTAGTTGATGATAGATTGACAAAGAGTACTCACTTTATTCCGATTCGCGAGACATACACGTCTAAGAATATGTCAGAAGTATATACGAATGAAATCATATCTCGCCATGGAGTGCCGGTGTCCATCGTGTGAGATAGAGATACACGGTTCACATCAAACTTTTGGCGCGATTTCCAAAAGCAAAAGGGGTACAAAATTGTTCGTTAGTACCACATATCATTCGCAGACCTATGGGCAAAGCGAAAGAACAATTCAAACGTTCGAAGATATGCTATGAGCATGTATTATCGAGTTTGGCAGTAGGTGGGATGTCTATCTACCACTAGTTGAATTTTCATATGATAATAACTACCATTCCAGTATTGGAATGTTTCTGTACAAAATACTTTACGACATGAAGTATCAAACCCCAGGGTGTTGGGATGAAGTGGGTCCACTAGAATTAGCCCACAAATATATAGTCAGGAGCACTAATAAAAAGATTTAAGTGATCCTGCCCAAGATAGATAAAAGTCTTACTTGACTAAAAGACTAAGACCAATCAAGTTTTATCTTGGTAATATAGTTACATTCAAAGCATCCCTGTGGGAAGGGGTTATCCGATTGGGGGAAATTAAATCCGAGATTTACTGGACCATTTAAGATCGTAGAATGTGTGGGTAAGGTAGCTACCCGACTTGAACTGCCAGAAGAGTTGAGCAGTATACACAGTACTTTCCATGTTTCGCAATTGCGAAAGTGCTTAGCTGATAAAATAGCTTATATAAGCTAAGACGACATTAAAGAGGACGATAAATTGAACTATGTCGTAAAGCCTATCACAATTCTGGATTGAAAGGTTAAAAGCTTAAGGAATAAAGAAATCGATCAAGTAAAACTCAAAAGGGAACATCGGATGGGATCGGATACCACTTGGGAGTCCGAACGAAAGATGAGACGCTTATACCCTTCCTTATTTGGTATGTATTACGATTTCGAGTACGAAATCCTCTTTAAGGGGGGTAGACTTGTAACACCCCGAAAATATTAAACTATATATGTGTGTATACATGTATAATTAATAAATATTGATAATAAATATGTGAAAATAAAACTAGGGATATTAACCTAGTTAATTTTATGTTATAAAAAGATAAAGAATCAAGAGATCTTAACCCATATTACAAACCATAAAAGATGAGGGACCAAAATGGACATTTATGAAAGTCCTTTTATTAAAACATGGGATAAACTCAAAATCACATTTGTGTGTGTTCTGTAGTTTGACTAAAACCCAGAGCCAAAACAGAGTCATCTCATAAACCCTAGACTCACCAATTTCTCTCAAAAATCAAAGAAGGAATTCGATTTGGAATCAATTACAAGCCAAAATCGTGATCACCAAACTTAGGGGATCACAAGGTATGTTCAATTTTGATATTTGGTGATGTTTTGATTTGTCATGAACTCTTATAAATGAAATTCTTGTATGAAAGTTTGATGTTATGGCTAAATTAAGATGATTACAAGTCTAGGAACAAACCCTAGATGAGAATTTAATGATTTCATGTCATAATCTAGTGAATTAAAGAATTATCATATATGTGTTATATGGGTTTTGTGATGAACACTTGAATTATAGTGATAATTGGTGTTATTTGATTGTTATAATGTAAGTTTAAGTGTTGTTTATTTCATACTAGACATATGAGTATGAAAATAATGATTTAGCATGGTTAAAAGATTAACCATGAACATGATAATGTTAGTGAAATAATCTCGCCCATAAGATGTTCGACAAAATGTCTAAGTGATCTTGAAATATTGAGAAATATGAAAGAATAGCTTAGATGATTAGTTAGACTCGTTATATGTTGAATATTGAATATTGAAACATGAGTTCTAAGCGATATATTCGAATTGAATTCTATTGGAAAATTGGGCGAATCGTCGAGTGGTCAAGGCGGAACGGATACTGCTTAAAGGGAAAGCTTTAAAGGTATGCGGCTCTACGCTTCGTAAAAATTTCGCTAGTATCTTATGTTTAAATTCTTGAATGATAATTGAATCGTTATGAAGTTTGGTTAATACTAAAACGGAGGATTCCGTATGTATTAACGGATCGAAAAAACAAGAGTATAGCGATAAGTAAAAACGTAGAAGTGGTGGATTCCACTATGATGTTCAAACGGGTCAAAAGGACTCCAATCATACATGTTTGGTTTGATATAAAGCGATGGCTTTCGCTAACAAACTAAACGGGTCAAAATTACCAAAGTAGTAAAACTTTGGTGATATAAAGTGATGGCTTTCGCTAACAAACTAAACGGGTCAAAATAACCAAAGTAGTAAAACTTTGGTGATATAAAGAGATGGATGTCGCTATGAAAGCTAAATGGGTCAATATGATGTCTTGATGTAAACCGGGAAGGTTACATGATTAAAGACGTCGAAACGATGCCGGATTTTGAAATAATATATTCATTATAAGCATTAGCCGAGAATCGGATACGCGTAATTGATGCGTGTCATGTGTTATATGTTTTTATTGATATTTTAAGCGCTTTTTTAACACATTAGTTCAAGTTTTAAATTTATAAAACACGATATTCTACTAACACTTAAACACACATATGGGCAAGTGCACTCACCGTGAGCGTAGTTTAGTGTTGGTAAGATACCGAGGTCGTCTAAGGACACAAGAGCTTTTAATACCGGTTTACCCTCAACGTCTAATCAAATCAAAAGTTTTAGAAAAGGTTTTAAACATGAAAATAAAAACAAAAAATGCTGAGAAATAAAAACAAAATAAAAACAGATAGACAAGATGAATCACTTGGATCTGACTCGCCTTTAATGTAACCTTTGATGATTTCCGCACTTTTGCACTTTTTAAGAGATTATCTTAGTTATAGTAGTAGGCCCCTCTTTTGAGGGTGACGTTACCCTCAACCCAGTGGTTTGAGTCAGCAAGGATACAATCCCAAAGGGTCGGAATATTGAAAGATAATTAATTAAGTTATTAATGCGTAAAGTGGTAGCCCCTCTTTTGAAGGCGACGTTACCCTCAGCTAAGTGGTTTGAGTCAGCAGTGATACAATCCCAAGTAGCCGGGTTAATGTATTAATAGTAGTTTACATATGAGGGGATCATGCTATTCGCACCCCCGCCATCCAATACCAGTGGGTATTGAAGGAGGTCCTAGTAAGCTTGACCCAGGTCCTTGCAGGATCTTTACACTCAACAAGGCAAGAACCTTACCAAACCATTCCCATAACCCCCGACCAGGTAGCCAACATATCTCTATATAGACCGTAGAGATATGAATGTGAAAATATTTTATTTTATATAGACAGTAAAATAACGCCAAGACACCACGGACAAATGATAAGGAAGTTTCACCTTCAACATAAGAAACTAGTTATTTAAGTCATTAATACAAAACCAAATAAAAAGTGCGAAAATATTAAAAATCAAAAGTATTACATTAAATGCTTGTCTTCACCAAGTGATGTAGTAGACTTAGCCAAACATGGCCTTTGATTGACAAGAACTCTTACTATCAATCTTGGATCCCGAGACTACTACACACACTCTAAGGTGGATGATGGATGATGGTGGTGGATGTGGGTGTTGTAGTGGTGGTGGAGTGGTGGTGAAGTGGGAGAGAGGTGGTTTGCCAAGGGATGCCTTTAAAGTGAGCCAAGCACCCCTATTTATAGCCTGAACAGAAGCCCGGACACGGCCCCGTGGCCATCCTCTTTCTCTTTCTTCATTAATTACAATTGTCTGCATTAGGCTCCACACGCCCCCGTGTTCGTTGGGGACGACCCCGTGTGCAGAAGCATATCTGTACTATCAAGATTTGCAAGATTCTGCGAATCTTAGCGTTGCCCATGCCCCGTGCTTGGAATAGAAGCTTCTATAGCTTTGTCATTTTCTGTAGACACCTGGCCACGCCCCCCATGTCCGCTGGGCACGGGGCCGTGGTCAGACTTCTGTTTCTTGTTTTTGCTTGGGAAGATGTTGTCGAGGGGTCGGGCGTGCCACGTTTATTCCTTTTCTTTGTATTTATCTTAGTTTTCGATGCATATTTGTTCCTTTTGTTCATTTAAGCTCATTTGGTCCTAAAAATACAAAAGGAAGACAAAAGCACACTTTTCCAACATTAGTACTAAAAAAGGGTTAGTTTTATGACTCCTTTGATGTAATTTTTATGTTGCATTTTACACACATCAGTAATACAAGTCAAAAACTCAAGTTTGAGTATGACTAAAATATGCGTAAATTCCCAATATAGGATTTGTGCTGAAGTTGTTCAACTAGTTAGAGTTAAACAGGTCGAATAAACTTATCCATATAATTAAGGACGAAGAAAATGCATAAATAAATCCCCGTTGTTTTGGATATGTTATATGTGTTAGTTGTATAACAGTTTTGAATGCTAAAATCAAGTTATTGTTATTAAAACACAAACGGGTCAATATAACATGAAAATTCCTATAAGCCGAGGGCTTAAATGAAAGAAATTTATTCATGTGAATGTAGGATTTGGATTCCATGTTATAGATGATCTAATCACGGTCACGTAGAAAGAAACGTGACCCAAATCAGACCAAAATTGAACAAGTTATGGTCGTTTTCGTAAAATGGATCATAACTGGAAAATGCAGGTTTGAAACCAAAAATTGCTGGAAAAATGCATCTGTCGCGCCACGCGACAGCCACCCAAGCATACGTCATGAGACGCGATGGCCCTCGCGGCCCGTGAGGGCTGGGGGCTTTCTCTGTCGCGGCTCGCAACAGCCTCATAGAACTGGAAAAATTTGTTTTGACATTTGGGACTTGTTTAATCATCTTATAAACACATATAACTAATGTTTTGGATGATTTTGGTAATAAGTAACTGTCGAAACTTGCGGATGAAGATCAAGCTACATTAGAGGACCGAACACGCGCACAAAGAAGCTTCCGCAAATGAAAATAACTACTTTTGTTACAAACACTTTAAGTGTTGTGTTATCATACTTTGTAAATATGGTTAGCTTGTTTTGAAGGTTAAGTATGTTATGTTTTAACAAATATGGTTTGAAACTTTAAGGAACGTCTTTTGGAAGGTTTGAACTTTATATAAATGTCGTTTAGTCTATGTTTTTATAATAAATGAAAGTTAATTGCATGATAAATTGTATGAATTATGAAAAGACATGTAAGGGTCTTATAGATACAGTGCAGGATATTGTATGAATCAGCTAAGTGTTACAATGAATTTTGAGTGTAAGTGTTGGTGAATGTGATTGCGAATGATTGTAGCTTGTAACACCTCATAAAAACGTGTCCAATTATGTGAAGACACGTGTCCTAGACTCTAAACACGTAAAAATTTGAGTTTGAAGGACTAAAGTTGTCAAACGATGAAACTATGTATGCAAAAGGACTAAAAGTGTCATTATGCAACCAACTGGGGTAGCCCAGTTGGCAACCGACACCCATCTCTTCCCAGAGGTACCGGGTTCGAGTCAAGGGAGTGACATATGTCGCCCAGAGTAAGAACTCGGCATGGGGAAGTCACCGCGAAGCTAGTTTGGTCGGGTAGCTGCTCCCGGAGTGAGATCACTCCGGCGGTTGGGAGGACCGTGCACTATCCCCCCCCCCCAAAGTGTCATTATGCCAAACTTGTGCCTCTGAATGACCACACACGATAAATATATTCTTAATTGGGTAAATTATCAGACGTATGAAGCCATTTGTGAAAGTAAACAAGAGTTTACAAGTTACAGGGGTTAAACGTGCAACATGTTAATTCTTACCTCTGAGTGACCTTTTAACGAACCCGGTGCTTCGAAATGTTCGATTATACTCCCAAGAATATGTGATAAGAATTTCACGAGGTTTTGAGATCGTTAAGTGTTAATTACGCAAATTCCCAAAGATAAGGGTTAAAGGTGTCAATGAGAAGATAGTAGTGTTTTCGGTAAAGGTTTAACGAAACTGGACCTAACGAAGCTTGGTTATACTCCCATGATCCTCTACAAACTAACTACAAGGGCCATTGGTGCCTAAAAATGAAAGCTATAAAAGTTATAAAGGACCAGGGACTGAAACTGCCAAACTTAAAACAATTTTCACCTCGCGGGGCGCGTAAGCCCTCCCCCATATCCTACACGGGCCGCGAGAGAACGACCAGATCAAAAGAACACTGCCAACTGCAGGTTTCTGTACATAACCGACTTAAACACCTGCAAATCGAAACCTGGAGCTTGTTGATGGTTTTAGAATACCACTAGGACACCTGGGATGATCCTAAACACTTCCATAACACCTGTGATGATCTTGAATCATGGTATTCAAGTATAAATAGGCCCTTGTGTTGCACTAGTTCATTGCACAAATCATTCAATTCACTTCCTCTCTCAAGTTCTGGGATTCCTGATCATAAGGCAGCTCCTTTTTAGTAGAAAAGATTGCTCGGACCCTTTGTAAGTGTCTTAGTCCCCTCTTTAGTTCAGTTTTGTTTTTTAAAAACCAAAAAGTCAAAGTTACGTAAAATAGCTTTGACTCTCGGTTTAAACTCAAATGGTCCAGTCATTGTTTGAGGCGAATATGGCTATGTGACCATAATTAGGTAGGTGTTAATCCCTTAAAAGGGCACCTCCTGTTAGTTCATATGTCTGTAGCTTCCGTCAGCATTGAGTCTTGTTTTGTACTGTATATGTCTTTTGTGTACTTGTATGTTAATGTATGTATGTGTGTAGAATGACAGCTCAGGGAATTGCATAGAACTGTAAAAGTGAAGTCCGATGGATGGCGTGTGTCCTCCCGATCGGATGGCCATCCGACCGGATTGCCATCCGACTGGACAACACTTACTCACCTCCCTGAGTTTTCCTATAAATACCCGGCTTGGGTATGTCATTTAGAACTTTTGGAACTTTGGAAGTCTACTCTGTCAAGTCTGACTCTCTACCGGTTCTTGTGTACTTTCACATCATTCTAATAGAAAGATCAGACGGATTTAATCGTTGAATACGTTGTTGTGATTCTGTGACTTGATCCATGGATTCCGCACATTGATCGAGGTCGATTCATCCACGTTCCGTAGGAACAGATCCTGATCTAAAGGCCTCACAAGTGGTATCAGAGCCACAGGAGGATAAATCAAGGACTACGAAAGTGAATTCACCGGAATTTCAGCTATTCTTGCCGATTAAAGTGGAATTTCACCTGAAATTTGACGAATTCTCTCACTTTCTACTCATTTCTTGCTGAGTTTTACACTTTTATACCTTAAAATGAGAAAAACGTAAAATTGAACGGGAATCTACAGTTAAAATTTGACAAATATGATATCAATCGATTCGCAATCAATCAAAGAACAATCTTACAAAATTTCATAAGAAAATTCTTTCAAAAACTGAATTAAAATCATCAAAAACCATGTTGAACTGTTCGTGCTTGCAGGCGTCATCCACCCGCTCGGACAGCTGTCCGAACGGATTGGCTTAGACTGCGTCACACTTACTACTTGCTGACGTCATCAGTGTCATTCGCTCGGATTACCATCCGAGTGGTGTAACATTGACTGTTCAAGTTTCATTAGCTTACGTCATCATACCACCCGGTCGGACAACAATCCGATCGGATTGGATTTGGTAGTGCTTGTTTTCATTTGCTTACGTCATCCTGTCACTCAGTCAGATTCCCATCCGATTGGTGAAGGGTTGAAAAGTCAAAGTTTTCAAAAATCTTTGTGTCACTCGTTCGGATAACCACTCAACCGGATTACCATCCGAGCGAGTTGTCACCCGACTCGTGTACATCTCTTGTTACCTGACTATGTCACTCGACCGGATTACCATCCGACTCAAGTGCATCAGTGTGAAGCTTTTGAAAATCTTAAAAATTTGTCTAAGTGTTTGAAAACTGTTTCAGGTACTATACAATGGGGGACAATTTTCTAAACCCATTTAGTGACATATTTGCCTACAACACGGGAGACGCCACGACAAGTAACATGAACAACACAGCTCCAAACCCGAATCCTAAGAAAGCGATTGCTGACTCACTAAGCGTGGACAACGCTTATGGCACCTACAACAAACCACCTAAGCTCATGGCCATTGAAGATTATAATAGAAGGGCGAACAGGTTTGAGGACTGGTTGAAGGCATTCGCCTACCAAAGCTGGAAGTGTTTAAAAAATGGTTTCAATATTGGAAGGAGTGACTATGAAAATTTGATCGATACTAAACAAGAAAGTTTTATTGCTGAGAAGAAATGTATTGCATTATTATATCGATCCGTCGGGGATGATATCATTTCAATGATCGATTACAAAGATTCAAGAGATTTGTGGGGAAAATTAGAAAAGAAGTGTGTAGGAGGAGCAGAAATCGTTAAGAACAAGAAAAAATTATTGAAGAAAGAATTTGATTTGTTCGGTTGTATGAAGAATGAGTCGGTTTTGAAAATGATAGAGCGGTTTGTCACTTAAAGATAGAGCTTGTGAGATATGGGATTACTGTTACCGAGGAAGAATTGGTCGATAAGTTGTTGGAGTCATTGCCAAACGAAAGAGATTGGCAATATTATTCATTGGTTTTGAGAAACACAATGAAGTTGTCTGATATGACGGTCGATTGGCTACTCGAGAGGTTTGAAAGCCACGAACTTGAGATTAGAAAGACAAATAAAGTCAACAATACTCCGTACCCGCAAAATGTCGATCTGTACTATCGGGGAAGCATGATACCAAAGACTGTTTCACCAAAAACTGCTTTTTAGCTGAAAACTCAAATACTGTCACTGAGGAAAAACAAAGCAGCAGTTCTACTCCAAGCAGTGGATATCATGGAGGATCTTCTTCTTCAAGTTCAGGAAACCAGCAGCAGTAGAACATCCTGAAGAATATTTTCCAATGTAACATAGCTGTGAATCTCAACAATGCGCAAAACTTTAACGAAGAAACAACTAAGCAACAGATGGTATTCCTGGCTTCAATCCTGGAATCTTATGAAAGTTTAGTAGCCGGAAAAATCGGGAACACTAACCTTACCAAAGAAGATTATGATTAAATCGACCCTGAAGAAATGGAGTTGATAGACATAAGATGGTGCATGGCAAGCGTTGTTCGAAGAGCTCAGAGATTTATGGAGATAACTGGAAGACACTCCATCGGTGGACCTTCTACAAAATTGGGCTTCGACAAGTCAAAAGTTATGTGTTTTAAGTGCAAGCAGAAGGGGCACTTTAAAAGAGAATGCAGGAATGCAGCTTCTGATGAAACGGCCAATCCATTCCATGATGATTATTATAAAAAGGCCATTTATCATAAAAACAAAGAAGAACCGCCGAGAATGAAACAGATTAAAGAAACTCCAAAAGAAAAGTCAAGAGCCTTAGCAGTTATCCATGATGATGAGGGCTATGACTGGAGTGATTTGTTACCTGAAGAAGATGTTGTGGGCTATGCTTTCATAGAAAAAATTGTTCCTTTCAAAGACACTCGAACTGAAGAAGAGAAATATGTTAATAGAAAGATGTTAGCACAAACCATGAAGGATAGACATTATCGGGCCTGGAAAGAGGCTAGAAGTGCAAACAAACGGGATGCTGATCGGGAATGCTTTTTGGACCCAAAAGGCAATATACTGGTTGAACCATCAACACTCATTGTGCAAACTCTCATTGAACAAATAGCACAACAGGAAGAAGAGAGACAGAGAATGTGGGCAACAGAAGCTGAAGAGAAGGAATTAAAGTCGAAAAAGGTCGATGATGGGATAATCGACACTACCAAAGAAATGACTGCAGAGAATCTGACCAAGATGGCAGATCAAGTACTCATGGCTAAAGAATTAGAGGTAGATTCTAAGTCTGCATTTGAGTCAAAGAGCCAGGTCAGTTATAGTGATTCAACAAATGGGTCAGGTAAGACTGATATGGCCAAAACTGTGAGTGACTGCAAAAATTGCATGAAAGACTGCAAGGTTTGTAGCACACATGCATATCTCAACACCAAAAAGACTGAAGAACTAACTGAAAGAGTCAAAGAAGTTGAAAATCAAATCTTAAGTCGTGATAAACTGGTAAAAGCTTCAAATGATAGAATAAAGGAATTAACTGAGAGGATTGAGAAAGATAAAATTGATGTAGAACGAGTTAGAAAAGAAAATGAAAAGTTAATTCATGAAAACCGACAACTTTCTGAAAATCATGAGAAGCTAAAAAGAACGATAAAAGATTCTGATGATCGTAACAGTAAAACATCCAAAGAAAATTTGCAACTGTCAGGAGTCCTTCAGTCAAAAGAAAAGCAAATCAACCAACAGTTGGATGAGATTGCTAATCTAAAGCTTCAGTTTCAGGAAGCTAAGATTGAAAACGAACGAATCAATCTGAAACTAAACAGTTACAACTCCGCGAGCTTTGTTCTTCAACACATAGTTCCCAACCCCATTGGGAAGAACAAAGCTGGTGAAGATGTATATTCCGATGAAACTGGGGTAGGGTATCATCAAGTTCCACCGCCAGTGTTGAATTTTTTTTCAAAGAAAAAGTCTGGGTTGGTTAAAGATGATGAAACAAATGAGATTAAACTTCCAGAAACGATCGATGTCACTTTCACTTCATCATCTGATGAAGACAGTGTTCAGTCCGAAATTGTTAAAATGTGGTTGAAAACGTTTTAAAATCTGACAGTGATTCAACTGAGGACGAAGAGTGCTTTTTGGATAATTACATTCCGAAATCAAAATCCAAAAGCAACTTAAGTGAAGAACCTACTCTTGTGATGTACAAGATGTCGGGTTCAGATAAGTTGTATTCGGATCTTGAATTTCCACTTGAAAATGTGAATGTTGACAAGTTGAAAAATGTGTTTAAACTGGTTGAGATTGATGTTTCTGAAGTCGAAGGTTTGAAACGTTCCAAAAGGCAATTGAACTTTGAGAAAGATAAATCATACTACAAAAAACCTGTTGTATCACCACGATTTTCTAACAACAACCAAAACAAATGGTCTAGTGGTTATCAGGGTGGTAAGAATAATCAAAGAAGGAACTTTCAAAACAAGAAGTTTGTTGAGAAAAAGGTGTTTGTAAAAAGCTCGAGTTCACATTCCGAGCAAGAATCTGAGATTTTTTTCAAAATCAAATGAAGAATTTTTTGAGAAGAAGGCTTCACAGCCTCAGACCGAAGGCACAAGTTGGGAAGCTGATACCCGTACATGCTTTAAGTGCAACAAAGTTGGACACATTGCACGAAAGTGCACCAACTCGAAGCCTAAGTCTGCGGTTATCGAGAGTCCGAAAAAGAAAAACGATGTAAAAGGCAAAGCTCCAATGGTTGTTGAGAAGAAAGTTTTGAAAAATGAAAACACCAAAGTCAAAACTGAATCTGTAAAGAAGTTGGTAACCAAAACTGATAAATTTTACAAACGGATCGCTTCGTCTCAACAAACATGGAAGCCAAAATCTGATGATAAGAAAGCAAGTTCTCCAAAACCAAAGGTTCCTGAGTCATCATATTCTACCACACCGGTAAAGATGGATGTGCCTTTGGATTACTACGAGAAACTTGAGAAACAAACTTCTACCTCTCCAGGGAAGAAGTATGTTCCAAAGAAAGACCAATCATCTGGTCAACCTCCTAAAAATGATTTCTTTTTATACAAAGAGGTTGAGATTGGGTCTGAAGAAAGTCTAAAGATGAATGACAAGAATTTCCCACCATTATACACCAAAACCACAATCCTAAACGTCAAGCTACCTGAGTCGAAAGAGGCTTGGGTTGCTTCAAAATCTCACTAAATGTTTTTGATATGTGCAGGAGCTTTCGAGATCCATCTCACGTTGGATAATGGATAGTGGAGCTTCGAGGCACATGACAGGGAGAAAAACCCTACTTTATGAAGTTTGAGGGTTTAATGGAGGTTATGTTAGTTTTGCCGGTAATCAAGAAGGTCGTATCATTGGAGAGGGAACATTATCGAATGGTATTTTCACATTTGAAAGAGTCAACTACATCGCCGAGCTAGAGAACAATCCTCTGAGCATTTCTCAGATTTGTGACCGAATGTACACGACACACTTCACGGATAAAGAATGTCTGATCTTGAAGCCGGGGTTTGTCATCCCCGAGGAGTGGGTCATCATGAGAGCACCGCGAGTTAATGATCTGTACGTGTTGGACATGAGCGTAGCCATAACTACCACGGGTCAAGCTCACTGCTTCATGTCAAGGGCCATTGAAAAGGAGTCACAATTGTGGCATAGGAAGATGGGCCACATTCACCTGAACAAAAGATGAACTACCTGGTGCACAACGACTTGGTAAATGGTGTTCACTTAAAGAGTTTCCATCTTGAGGGGGAGTGTAGAAGTTGTGACAAAGGTAAGCAATGGAAGAAATCTCAACCTGGAAAGAAGATGAACTCAGTCTCGAGGCCTTTGGAGAGACTTCACATGGATCTCTTTGGTCCTGTGAATGTCAAAAGCATCACTGGTGATCTCTACTGCTTAGTAGTAACAGACGACTATTCAAGATTTTCGTGGGTGACGTTCTTAAAGACAAAAGATGAAACATTCGAGAGTTTGATGAGACTTTTCAGAAAAATTGAGAACCTGTACCGAACCCGCATCAGAAGATTGAGAAGTGATAACGGTACTGAATTTAAGAATAACATAATGGAAGAATATTGTGATGAAAAGGGTATACTGCAAGAATTTAGCGCACCTTATACTCCGCAACAAAATGGAGTCGCCGAGAGAAAGAATAGAACGCTGACAGAAACGGCCAAGACGATGCTTGCTGATTCCAAATTACCAATCAATTTCTGGGCAGAGGCAGTTTCTGCCGCTTGCTATACTCTCAACAGGGTTCTCACTGTGAAAAAGTACAACAAGACATGTTTCGATCTGATTAATAAAAGAAAGCCTAATCTCGAGTATTTGGAACCGTTCGGGTCTCCCTGCACAGTTCTGGATCCCGATGGCAAATTTGGTGCAAAGTGCTTTGAAGGTATCTTCGTAGGATATGCAAGTCCATTGAAAAGAGTCTTTGTTCCAAGTATGAAGCGGATCATTGAAGCACAACATGTTGAGTGCCAAGGCTACAGAATGCCACCACAGAAACCCGCTGACTCATGGCGCTTCAATTATGACAATTTATGGGATTCATTCGAGCTAGAGGAAGAGCCAGAGTTCTTTGATGAGTTAGATATTCTAAGAGAAAATGAAGCACCACAGGAAAGATTCCCAGCAGAATCTTCTAGACGTCAACGACAAACTTCGAACGATGATGAAGCTGGTCCAAGTAACCTTGGAGAAAATGATGATGTTCAGCAAACTCCGACATCTTCGGAACGAGAACATGCTCTTGACAATCAGATGGCAGTCAATGATAATTCAGAATCTGATGAAAGGCCAACATTCGATCATGGTGATTCAGAGTCTGAGGGGGAGCAAATCCAGTCTCCAGATCAGACAATTCCTGTCAATGAACAAGTCGCAAATTAGAACGTTACAAATTTGGAAGGTAAGGTAGATGTTCCAGGTGAGGTGATGCCAAGGACTCTTTCATATCATCCAGAAGAGTTGATCATAGGAGAGCTGCAATCAGGCGTCCGCACAAGACGACAAATTGACCAGGGCCTTACTTTCTTTTATACAAAAGTTGCTCCTTTACAAACAGAGTTTTCACTTAGTTTTTTATTTAGCAGATTGAGCCGCGAACATACAAGGAAGCACTAACTGAAGATTCCTGGGTCAACACGATGCAAGAGGAGTTGAGTCAGTTTGAGAAATTGGGTGTATGGAAACTAGTGGACTTGCCTGATGGTCACAGGAAGATAAACACTAAGTGGGTGTTTAAGTGTAAAAGGAATGATCGAGGGGTTATTGTTCGCAACAAAGCTCGACTTGTTGTCGAAGGTTTCAGTCAGCAGGAGGGGATAGATTTCACTGAAGTATATGCTCTGGTTGCTCGACTTGAGGTGATCAGAATCTTCCTAGCATTTGCATCTTGGAAAGGATTTAAAGTGTTTCAGCTAGATGTAAAGTCGACATTTCTCTATGGCAAGGTGAAGGAGGAGGTATATGTCGGACAGCCACCGGGCTTCACCGACCCAATTCACAAAGATAAGGTTTACCTCTTGGATAAGGCGTTATACGGCTTACATCAGGCCCCGAGAGCCTGGTACGAGACTCTGTCTCAACATCTGCTAGCTGTAAGATCGTTGAGACGACCAAACGAGTCGTTCAGAAGAGATCTCATCCAATACGAAAGGTGGAATCAGACGTATCAAAGTTATTTCAGCTGGATACACACTAGAATCACTTAAACTGTCTCTTGTATTGATTTGAAGACTTTACACGGTCTGGAGACACTTCGGCAGAGCTTCGCTACAGGAATGACCAAGTTACCAATGAAATGACAAGCTCAGCTATATATAGAGGTCCCCAGTTCACATGAACCATACATTACCACTTCATGCGAAGTGGCAGTTCATACGAACTGGATCTCCCAGTTCGTGTGAACTGGTCCATCACCTCTAACATACTATTTTCTAGACTACCGAGCTACACTTTATCCAATCTAGAACAAGACTCGATACAAGACGAAGTCGACAGACATATGCACCAACAAACTCCCCCTTGGATGTTGACGAGTCTTCAGTACGAGTCTTCAGCATGTCGAGTCTTCGGTCTTGAAAAGTCTTCTCGCTCTTTCCAAAGTATCTAAAACTGTAAGCATCCTTCAATCTCTTTCTTTCTCTCGCTCATCAGCATCAGCAGCTTCTATCTTGAACACAGTTCCAGGATCAGAAACTGGCTTTTACATCTTCAGACTCCCCCTTTCGGTAAGCTGGGATCGGAGTCTGGAAAAGCTCTCGTTCTAGAATCGAAACCTGGCTCAAATTCTTCTCACGCTTTGCAGCTTTCACAAGTTCAGGACCGTTGCCTGCCTTTCCATAGCCACAGGATCTGGAACTTGGCTTTAATCTGCATATGTTTATGCGGAAAATCCTCAGGAATCGGAACCTGGCTCTTTCCAAGCTTTTTACCTACATATACTCTACCCAAAAGTAAGATATACCAATTTTAATCTATGCTTACCACTTGTTAGATCAATTTCAAAACATCACTTGATAGATTATGACATTTCTCAAATTTTCTCCAACATTTAACTTCATTTTTCATCTCAAACAAACTCTCCCAAACCTGTTGTTCATCATGTTTAGCACTCGGAATTTTGAAAATCAGCTTTTCAACATCAGTTATCGAAAATAAGATGAAATAAAATCTTTTTGAATTTTCAAAATTTTATGCTAAAACACTCTTAATGAAAAGCAATAAAGAAATATTTACAGACAATATTTTTGTGAGATTGTGTAAGAAGATCATATCAGTTTTTGACAAATCACTAGCACCGTTAAGCTTTAAACATTTTAAGTTCTAAACAATTCACGTAGATTGTCAGTATACTGATCCACTTAAATTTTCACACAAAGTTTAACTGTTTCGAGATACGAGATTAGTGTTTTAAGGACTTAAACTTATTTGCGTGTCCCACCTCAGAATACACTCCCGTATCCAGACTTCTATATATTCGGTCTTACAGGTGAATGTACACTAATGATATCTGTAAGGGGTGAATGCGAGACCATGAGAGCTTAGGCTATTGCTTCCGCAAAATCAGAGAGATGATGGTTCGACTTTAGGTGTGTCCCCCTTGGGGATCTTCTTTTCAACAGCACATGATTAGCATTTTTCAATGTTTCATCATTTTTTATGTTGAGGGTGAGCTTTATGATTAAAGCAATGCAAAGTATTATACGAGGACTAGCCTATTGCTCCCGCAAAATCAGAAGTCCCGGTATAATAACCCAGATATCACCACGCACAAAGACCTAGTATGTCAGAAATAGAAAGCCCTTCAAACAAGATTTCGGGGGTTACCCATATATCCGAGAAATGTCCCCCACGAACTAAGTAAGTGTTTGATTTAGGTTTATATCTCGAAAACAATCTACTAAGCGTGTAAAAACCTACTGGCATATCATCAGTGAGACCGTTTATCACATTTTAACTTTCCAACTCTTTAGCGTACTGTGATTGTCTACTGATGTACTATCATTTCCTCTTTTTCACAACAAAACTTCATTTTGATTTTTCGATGTTTTTGGATTTTTAAATTTTATCATGTTTTTGGATTTTTCAAAATTTCTAATTTTTTACTCCCCCTAAAATCAAAATTATGTTTCAAATTTTGATTTTCCGGGAAAAATTTGAAAATAAACGCAATAAACTGTACAAAGTAAAGTGACAAACTGATGTGAATTGCTTCAATTCGCCATCCACTTGGCATAAACAATCAGAACTCTCCCTGACAACAAACTATTTTCCCATTATGATTTCAAAACACTTAAGTTTGTATTAATCAAATGGTTTTTTCCGGAAAATTAGTTTTGTTGATACTACTTGTAAGATCGGGATTTGATTCATCATTTTGTTCTTTCAACCACTTGTATGAAAGTTAAATCAAGTTCAACTTAATGACCTTGATTAACTACTTGTAGGTTCTCATCAAAAATACCACTTGTAAGTCGAAATATGACAGTTTTCAGCTTGAGAAATTCACAACAAACATTTTCCAAGAATGATGCCGATTCATGCTCCACGATTACCAACTTGGGAGTTCCGGTAAGTCAGGATTTTTATTCATATAGATTCTCCCAAGCCTGACGGTCCTTGGGCGATTCCGAGTCATCAACACTCGGTTTCTTTCCTTTCCTTTTTTTTTTTTTCATAAAATCCCATTACCCCTTTGACCTTCCCGTCAACCATTTTTCCAAAAATATTTAGAACATTAGGGTTAAAGGCTTTTTTAACATCAAATTCTTTCTTTTCAAAATAGAATTGATTCAAAATCTCTACTTTTCCAACTTTTTGTTTAAAATTTTCAGTCCGCAATGGTGGAAAGTTTGCGTCATCCAACAATGGCGGAACAGAATTTTCACTTTTTAGCTCAACTTGTGGCTCCTCTGACTTTGACGAATCAGATTCATCGCCAGAAAATAGCTCCTCTGATTTTGACAAATCAGAATCATTGCCAGAACTGTTTTCTGATTTCTTAACAACCCACTGTTGGTTGTTAAGATTCACTCTTCTTTTGTAAAACCTTTTGGAACATTCACCAACTTCATATGTTGAATTTTTAAGATTTTAAATTTTTCAGTTGGTGGTTCATTATCAACCATCTTTTCTTTCAGTTTTTCAGAGACTCCTTGTTTTATGTTGATTGCCTTTGGACAGTTACAGGCGATATGACCAACTACTTTGCATTGATAACAGGTTCTCGTCCCCTTCTTCTGAGCAACATCATTTTTCATTCCTTCTTGTTTCTTAGCAAGGAATTCTTTGTTCGTCTGCTTCCAGAATGAACTCTTTTCCTCTTCTTCAGAACTTGCTCCTGAAACAAAAACAACTTTTGATTTAAAGTCTTTAACATATTTTTCATTTTTAAGATTTTCAGGTGGAATAAAAGCTAATCCTTTCTTTTTGAAATTACTGTTATGGTTTGGTTTCTTTCGATAACCCGAACTAGAACTGTAACCCTTTTTCTTGTTTAATCTTTGTTGAACTCTTGAGGTGTACTTTTTAGGTTTTTCAGTAAGATTTACATCTTTTATTTCAGAAATATTAATTTCTCTTAATTTGAAAACCTTTTTAATCATTTCAGTTTTAACACCTCTTATTGGAAATTCTTCATCAGAATATAATTTGTCAGAATCATTCAAAGTATATGCTACTCTGAATGTTTCGTCATTCAAATTATTTTGTGACATCAGAAAATCTTTATTGTAAACCCTTTTTCCCTTTTTGACTCTTGGACTTGAAGTGTCGGACTTTGACTCTGACATTGACTCCTCGGTTTCATCTTTATCCAACACCTGATCGACCACTTTCTTTATTAACTCAGACTCATGATCAGTGTCAGGCGATGTGAATGTGACGTCAATGTTATCTAGCAATCCATCTGAAGGTTCATTTTCCCACTTTAAATTGGTTTCCTTTTTGACCCTTTCTGAATTAGGATTTCGTGGAGAATATCCATTTTCAAATGGCGGTGGACACTTGGTATAATCAGTACTATCTTTCTTACCAGTATCCTTTACTTCAGTATCCTCTTCTTCAAACGCTTTCATGCCTTCTACTGTAGGATAAATCATGTCAATCACATAAGAAGCACAAGAGTAACTTCTCAATAACCTGTTTACCCTTTCAGTTTCTATCCTCTGGGTTTCCAATTTTTGTTCAAGTACAACACATTTCTCAATGTAATTATTGATTATTTTCTGCTTTGTCATGAATGCTCCATTGAGTGTCTTCATAGCTAACGCTTGTTCACAGCTTGACTTGTTGTATTGATTCATAGTTTTGTTTAAAACATCATAAGATTCTTTCAATCTGTTCATGTTATGAATCAATTTGTTGTTGTGACTTTTCATAGTATCACAATTTTCACATTTCTCAGGTATCTTTTCTGCATCAGCTTCCTTTTCAACCTTGAAAGCTGGAATTTCTTTAACCTGCTTCTTTATCACTCGAACATTTTCATCATCACTGTCATCTTTCGCAGCTTGTATTTCTTTGTTCTCTTTCATTTTACCTGCATAATACGAATTATCATTATCACTATCATCTTTTTCTTTAACAGTTGCTGCTTTATGATTCTTCTTTTTCGCAGCTTGTTTTTCTTTGATCTTTTCCGTTTTACCTGCAAAAAACAAATCATCATCATCACTATTAGTTGAAAATTTTCTTTGATAATTTTTAAGTTTTCGAATTTCTTCGGCATCATCATCACTCTCTTAAAAAATTTGTGCTTTTCTTGAAACATTTTTTGTTGAAACTGAATCTTCTTCTTTCTTTTTCGGACTGAATTGCTGAGATTCATAATAAGCATACGCCATTTCTTCTCAGCAATTGTATCTTCAAAAATTTGAGCAACAAATGCTTTAGTTTTTGAAGTTCTGTTAGGATCGTAATTATCCCAACTAAAATTCTCCCAACTAAAACCTTCTGGTAATCTTTCATCATCTTGATCTATTATACCATAACAAGCTCTCTTTGAGTTACTTTCAGGAGAAATATATTTATCCCAGCTAAATTCCTTTGCCAATCTCTCATCTTCTTGATTCACTAGATAAGCTTTCTTTGATGACTCTTCAATCAGATCCTTCCTAGCATGTGCAGTTTGTGACGATTGTTGTTGATGCGACTGTTGAGCGATTTGATGATAGATCGCTTTTCGATGATAATCATTGTTGCCGAATGGATTTTGAGCTCCACTTGCTTCGCAATTTGTTCATTCTCGCTTGAAATGCCCTTTTTCCCTGCAACGAAAACAACTTTAGATTTATCAAAACCTAAAGTAGAAACATTAGCATCACGAAAGTCATCTCTTTCAGTGATTTGTTTAAACTTCTCTGCTCTTCTCAAGACGCTCGCTAAACACCACTTAATATCCATAAGTTCCATCTCCTCAACATCAATCTGATCGTAATCCTCTTTTGTCAACATTGGATTTCCAATCCTTCCTGCAACTAAACTCTCATAAGACTCTAACACGGTTACCAATAAAGACATATGACCTTTGGCTACTTCTTCAGAGAAATTCTGACCGTTCTGAAGATGTAATGCAATGTTATAGTTTAGCACTTGACCTTTACCGTCGTATGAGCTTTGCGATTTAGAACTGGTTGCTGAAAACTCTGGATCAAATGATGGATATGAAGAAAATTCATTATTGTTGTTCGATCCTCGAGATGATCTTCCAGAAGAATTTTTTGCTTTAAATGCAGTTTTGATCTTTGGTGCAATGTTGGTCCTATCACTAGTACCTCCTTTGTAATATAGACCAATGTCTTGTTCACCATTAAAGTCCTTCATTCTCGCCATCTTTCGTTGTTCCATCTCTTGAACTTCGAGTTTTTCAATAAACTGGCTCAACGTTAGATTTTCAAATTCATCATTATTTTTATGCATCATAAGATACGTGCCCCAAACATCTTGTGGCAACACATTGGCCAACTTTTCAATCCATTCTTCTTTATCTTTCTTGATGTCCAATCTCTTCATGTTAACCACCAAATTGCAATATCTTTCAATAATTTGCTTGGTGTTTTCAGTTTTTAATCCACGAAATAGATCAAACTCTTTCTTCAAAAGCGATTTTTTGTTCTTGATCATGTCTTAACTTCCAACAAACTACGTTTTAGTGCTTTCCATATTGAGTGTGCACTTCTGTTGTGTTGTAATAAAATCAAGATTTCTTCTTTAATGGCTTGTTGCAATACACTGATCATCATCTTTTCACTTTTGTATTTCTTTTTCTGATCATCACTTAGATCTTTAATAGCAACATTCTCTCTGTCATCATCAGTCGGTCTAGTATATCGTTGTTCAACACATTCCCATGCATGTAAGTGATTTGCTTGAACCCAATTTTCAAAACGCTCCTCCCATCCACTATACTCCTCAATATTCATGAGCTTAGGCGGTTTTTGCATGGTTCCCATTTCATTTTCTAAGGTCGCGTTTTGAGCAATAGTGATCGGAGTTGCAAACGCGTTGTAGAATTCGTTTTCCATGTTTCGGTTTTAAAAAAATTCACAAAATCAGATTGTTCAAACTAGCTGAGATTGAAACAAACTGAATTTTTCAAACTGTTTGGACTAGAACTCTAAATTTTCAAGTGAACTGGTTATATCTCAAACGACTTGACCAAGCTCAAACGACCTGGACCTTTTCAAGCGACTTGGACCTTTCAAATAACTTGACCCCCTTTGTGCGGACCGGGTAACTCAAACAACCTGAACCTAGTTTCACACTATCTGAACCTCTTCGTGCGGACTGAACTTTTAACCCTCCTCGTGCGAACTGGGTAAACTTCAAGCGAACTGGATCTAATGTCACACTTCGTGCGAACTGATTCTAATTCAAACGGACTGATTCAGACCCCCAAACGTAATGGGTCACTTCGTGCGGACTGATGATCCTTCCAAACAAATTGAGACTCAATTCGTGCAAACTGATTAAAATTCCATACGACCTGGTTCATCTTTCATGTGAACTGAAGATTTCTCGAACGAACTGAACATATTTTTGTCAATTTGATCAAGTTTTAAGGTGAATTAAGGTCTGATTTTTTCAAGGAATGATTAAAACTGTGTTTCGCTTGTTATATGTGAAAATCAATCCATTTTAACCGTAAAATCTTAGTTAGTTTGATGAAAAAGTATAGAAGTGTGAGTAGAAATCAGAAATTTCGGTGAAAAACAGCTGAAATGGTAAGAACACTTCCTCCTGAGCTCTGATACCACTTGTAAGATCGTTGAGACGACCAAATGAGTCGTTCAGAAGAGATCTTGTCCAATACGAAAGGCGGAATCAGACGTATCAAAGTTATTTCAGCTGGATACACACTAGAATCACTTAAACTGTCTCTTGTATTGATTTGAAGACTTTAAACGGTCTGGAGACACTTCGGCAGAGCTTCGCTACCGGAATAACCAAGTTACCAATGAAATGACAAGCTCAGCTATATATAGAGGTCCCTAGTTCGCATGAACATACATTACCACTTCGTGCGAAGTGGCAGTTCGTACGAACTGGATCTCCCAGTTCGTGTGAACTGGTCCATCACCTCTAACATCCTATTTTCTAGACTACCGAGCTACATTCTATCCAATCTAGAACAAGACTCGATACAAGACGAAGTCGACAGACATATGCACCAACACTAGCCAACAACTTCATTCGAGGCAAGGTAGACGCCACTTTGTTCACAAAAGAAGTCGACATCTTCTGATAGTCCACATGTACGTGGATGACATAATTTTCGGGTCAACAAATGAAGAACTCTGCAAAGATTTTGAAAAGGTTATGAAGCAGAAGTTTGAAATGTCATCAATGGGTGAGATGAAGTTCTTCTTAGGGCTCCAGGTTGATCAATTGCCCGAGGGAATGTTCATACATCAGAAAAAGTATGTTCATGATGTTCAGGAGAAATTCGGGATGCCGGGAACATCTCCAATGTCCACCCCGTTAGCTACGAATCATGGGATAAATCCTGATCTCACCAGAGAGAACGTTGATGAAACGTTGTGCCGCTCCATGATCGGATCGCTGATGTATTTGACGGCATCAAGCCCTGATATTATGTATCCAACCTGCCTCGCGACCCGATTTCAATCAAGTCCCAGAGCTTCGCATAGGACAATCGTCAAGAGGATATTACGCTATCTGAGAGGAACTCCAAGCTTGGGGTTGTGGTATCCAAAAGAGGGTGATTTCACGCTTGAGGGGTACTCTGATTCCGATTTCGGATGCTTCAAAGTTAATGCTAAGTCAACAACTGCGGGATGCCAGTTTTTCGGACCCTGATTGGTCACCTGGCAATGTAAGAAGCAGACCTCTGTTGCTTTGTCCACATGTGAAGCCGAGTATGTATCTGCAAGCAGCTGCTGCTCTCATATCCTGTGGATCCAGCAACAAATGCGCGACTATGGTTTGCAATTTCTTAACTCCCCTATCTTTGTTGATAATGAGGCAACTATTAACATAACAAAAAATCTTGTTCATCACGCAAAAACCAAACATATTGAAATTCATCATCACTTCATCCGAGATTGTTTCGAGAAGAAGTTAATACGAATAGAAAAAATCCACACCGATGAATAAAAAGCTAACTTACATACCAAAGCATTTGACAGAACATGTTTTCAATATCTTTTAAAACTTAATGGTATGAAATTATTATCGGTTGCGGAATGGATTCTTGGCATAGTTGAAGGTACCACTGTAGATGATGTTGAAAAGCAATATGCAATGGTTTGTCGTATTTTTTACTTGTTTTGGTATTTAGGGGGAGATAGGTAATATTTTCAGAAAATACAAAAACAATAAAAAATGCAAAAATCCAAAAACATGAGATATTTCAAAATCCAAAAACAATAGAAAACCGAAAAAGAGTTTGTGTAAAAAGGGGAAATGATAGTACATCAGCTAGACAGTTGCAGTACGCTAAAGAAATGTAAAGTTTAAAAGCATTAAGCAGTCTCGCTGATGATATGCTGGTAGGTTTTTGCACACTTAATTGATTTTTCGGGATATAAACCTAAATCACAACTTGCTTATACGTGGGGAATATCTCTCGGATATATAGATAACCCCTGAAATCTTGTTTGAAGGGCTTTCTATTTCTGACATACGAGGTCTTTGTACGTGATGATATCTGGGTTATTATACCAGGACTTCTGATTTTGCGGAAACAATAGCCTAGTCCTCGTATAATACTCTGCACTGCTTTATTCATAAAGCCTCCCCTCAGCATAAAAAATGATGAAACATTGAAAAATGTTAATCATGTGTTGTTGAAGAAAAGATCCCCAAACGGGACACAGCTAAAGTCGAGCCATCATCTCTTTGTCTAAACGGAAGTTCTAACCTGAGCTCTCATGGTCTCGCATTTACCCGTTACAGATATCATTAGTGTACATTCACCTGTAAGACTGAATATAGGAGTCTAGATATGGGAGTATATTCTGAGGTGGGACACGCGTATAAGTTAAGATCTTAAAACACTAAATTCGTATCCTGATTAATTGAAATTTGTGTGAAAATTTAAGTGGATCAGTATATCGGCAATCTAAGAGAATTGTTTAATTCTGAGTATGAAATCAATCTTAACGGTACTAGTAGCTTGTCGGTAGCTAATATGATCCCCTAACACGCTCACCAAAAATATGTTTGTAAATAGTTTACATTTACTGCATTTTTTTTCTGTTTAGCATTCAAAACCCAAAAAAGATTTTATAGCTTTCTAGTCTTAAACTTTCTTAAAATCCCAAAAAAATTTTACATTTCTGCTTTGTTTTGTCGACAAACCAAAGTGGAAAGTTAATCTTCAGACTCACAGTTTTGAAGCAGATGCAGGAAGTTTCTGAGCTGGACAGATGGGTTGGGAGCTTATCATGTTAAACTTGATAAAATGCAAGTCAATGCAAGTTCATTAAGTTGAAACTTGTAATTTTTAGAAAAATGTTTGAAAAATTAAACAAAACGTCAGTATGCTTTGTTTCGGGTCAACCAAGGTCATTAACTTGGACTTAGTCGGCAAATTTAAGTGCCTAGGGTCATTAACTTGGACCTAGATACTTAAGTGGATTCTTAAAACTGATAAAATCTGAGAAAAATGTCCAAAAAGTCAAAAGGTCAAAGTTTGAAGTCAAAGAGGTGTGTTTGGCTCGGGCGGCAATCCGACCGAGTGGCAATCAGGTCGGACAGCCATCCGACTCAAGGTTACACTATAAATAGGAGGTCAATCATTCAGTCAAACCTTTCACTCGACCGACTGGCCATCCTATTCTCTCACACACACTCTCACTTTTGATCTGATTTCTTCTATTTTTCTTTGCACAAGACATTGGATTGTTGGTTTGCACAACCTTCTCAATGGAAAAGGTAAGATTTCTTGTTTAAATCTGTTAGAAATTGATGTTTCGTTGACTGTTCTTCATGACGGAGCTGTTCGAAGCTTTAATGTTAGATCAAGGAATTTTTAGGTAGTTTTGATGAAATCTGAGCACTAGGTTTTGATTGGGATGATTAGATCTACAAGTTTACCGATTCAATTTGTGCCAAAACATGTTTAAATTTTGTAGATCTGATGTTTAGACGAGTCGGCTTTCGGAGGAGTTTTTGTGAAATTAGTCACTGTTTAGGCCGAGTTAGAACATGATGAACATAGGGTTTTGATCGCGGATCTATGTTCAATTTGATGTTTTGCCTTAGAAAATTTTGATGTTCATATTGTGTTCAAACTGTTCTTCATGTGTTCTTGACTCGAGTGGCAACTCGGTCGAGTGGCAATCCGACCGAGTGACCATCCGACTCATTGCATGATTACTTGTTAGAATTTTCTAAGTATCTGTTGCATTGAAATATGTGCTAAGTGTTTTGACAATGTTTGCCTAGGTAACTGTGCAATCACTAAGTGACTTGGAATGTTTGGCAACCCGGTCGGGCGGCAATCCGACCGAGTGGCAACTCGTTCCAAATGCATTCATTCACTGTTCATATCTTGTCATGGATAGAGTGGCAATCCGCTCGGGTGGCAATCCGACCGGACAGCCATTTCATCCACATTACTATGTCTTGAATGTGCACTCATGTCATGACTCGAGTGGCAATCCGGTCGGGCGGCAATCCGATCGGATAGCCATCCGATTCTCTTCACTAGAAGACAAAAGTTTTCAACTGATTCATATTTGCCAAGAATCGAGTGGCAACTCGACCAGGTGGTCATCCGATTCATATCACTTTGTCTTGAAATTGTTCTACTATGTCAAGGAACGATTGACAATTTGATCGAGTGGCAACTCGACCGGGTGGTCATCCGATCGAGGGCATCATTCTTAATATTAACTAAGTCATAGGTATTCTTTCTTGTCACATGACTCGAGTGGCAACTCGGTCGAGTGGCAATCCGACCGAGTGGTCATCCGATTCACATACTGTTGACTTGAGTTGACTACCCATTACACAAGATGGCAATCCGACCGTGTGGTAATCCGGTCGGACATCCATCCGATTCACAGTACTACACATAGAGAGGGTTTCAGTGTTCGAAAAATTTTGAGTTTTTCAAAATTTGCATTTCTTGTCATATTTGTCTCGAATACTGTGCAATTGTTAATAATAAATATTTTTGCAGGACAGGGAGAAAACGCATAACATCTATTGTCTGTTAGAAACGCAGTATACAGACAAAACAATATTCGAAGATGTAGCAAATTTTTTTAGGGGAAGCAGGATTGCTAAGGCCCTAACTGACCAGACTATAACTTATGAATCTCATGTTAGACGATTTTGGAGCTCTACAAGATATGAAGAGAAAGATAAGATGATCTATTCTGCAGTAAGAAAGAGAGATGAAAATGGACAGAATGTGGATTTGGAAATAAAGTTTAATGTTGGTGATATTAGAAGAGTGTTAGATTTAGGTGATTCTGATGACGATCCTACCATTATTTCAGAACGTCTATGTAAAGGATTATGGTGCAGGATGGGATTCACAGGACACGTAAACGGGAAAATGGGAAAAACTATGTTCTGCATTCTTACAAGTTCTTGATACACTGTGTAGTACAAGCTCTATCTCACGGGAAGGGTGTGTATGATGAAATATCTTACTATATCATGAACATAATCGCATGCCTGGTGCTGAACAGGCCATATAATGTTTCACAAGTAATATTTGACTACATGGCTGAGAATACGAGAGCTGGAAGTAAGAAGTACATCATGTATCCAAGGTTTATACAAATGATGATTGATGATCAGTTCAAGGATCTTGAGAAGAATAATAATGATGTTTTAGGTCTGAGACACATGTCAGCAGAAACAATTAGCAGGCTGACCAAGGGTCTTGAACCAAGAGTGAAAAGAATGATATGCAGGATTAACAATCCAGCATATGTTGCTCCAGAGAACGATGCTTGGAGACATGAAAACAGTAATTCTGATAATGAAGATGAGAAGATAAGTGTTTTGTTTGAGAAGAAAACCCGTTGGTGGTTTGTGAAAGATGGAAAGAGATAAAGAACTCCGAAGACATCCCCAGTAGTTTCTATTCCTAAGGAGCCAGTTCCGAAGATAGTTGTTAAGGGTATAGTGAAAGGGGGAGTCATAAGGTAGTTAGAAGTTTAAATTGTTATATGTTTCTAATGAATTTGTCAATGCTTGTTTTGTAGGATCATCGAAAGAACCACAACTAAGATTGGTGGACGACCAGGTGTTAGATCCATCAAGCATACCACAAGAAGATGTTGATCTGGCAAAGATGACATTTGAACAATATCTTCAGCACACAGCAGGTGCAACTACAAAAGCCCAAAGTTCAAGTGCTCAAGAAAAGCAACCTAAAAGTGTCAAAGACAAAGAGCCTGAAGGTGTTGCACGTGATGATTCAAGTGAAGATGTTGATGATGAGTCAACAGAAACAGAACTTGATCCGTCTACACTTGGTCGTGGAAAGGCTCATCTTAAAAAGAAGTCAACAAAGAAGCAGAAAGGATCTGACGAAGAAGATTCCACATATGTACCACCTGAAAAGACAAAGAAGCTAAGAGCAAAGCGTAAGGCAGTCCAAACAGGAGTGATTCCTAGGAATGTACACGCAAAGAAAGCTGGTGCTACATTGCCTAAAGATAAAGGTGGAAAGAGTGAGAAACATGTTGCTACTTCAAAGGTTCATGAAGCAGAAAAGATACAAAGTGTTGAAGTTCCAAAAGAACCTGAAGTTCAAAGTGCTAAGGTGCCTGAGGTTGAGGTTCAGAAAAAGGTAGGTGATGATGATTATGTTGAAATCACTGGGTTTAGAGCAGCTACACCACCACCACCACCACAAGATCAACCTAATCCAGATATTCCTGAATCCTCACAACCAAAGGATACAACTTTTGCTGATCTATTTGGAGAGCTTCCTCATGCAACTGGGGTATATAAAGATGATATTCCAGATGAAGATTATGATATGTTCAATAATGAAGCTGTGAAAGAATTAACGAAGAAAGTTGGTGACCTTGAAAAAGAAAAGGCAAAAGCTGAAGCTAAACGTGATGTGTTGAAGAAGCAGGTTGAGGATTTGATGAAAGTCAACGAAGAAATCAAGACTGTCATGATAAAGCAAGAAAAGAAACTAAAGAAAATGAAAGATGATGTTCATGACAATTCTCAACTGTTTGAGATTCTTTCAGCAGAAAATGTTGAAATGCGTGAGAAGATGAAGAATCTGCAAGAGATAAATCAAACTCTAAATCAGCTTTTAAGTGAAATCAATGAAGCATCGTCAAATGAAATGAAAGCGATGAAGTTAGAAATGGAGGCAATGAAGGCTGACAAAGTAGTGAAGGATGAACAGCTAAATATGTTATACACTATGCTGGAAAGTCATCTGAACATTGATGTTCATGCTGCCTTCAACAACCTTGAAGTAAAAAGAGCTGAAGAACGTAGAATTGAAAGAGAAAGAGAGTTGGCACAAGAAGCAACTCAAAGAAGAAAAGGGTTGGTAGTTGATACAGAAGAAACTCTTGGGTCTTTAAGTCAAATAGAAGCAGGAGGTTCTTCAAGCCAAGTTGATGTAGAGATGATGCTAAAGCAAATCCTATGGGATTCGTGCATGTTGGTGAGTCTTCTACTCTATCCTTTGATCTTAATGATATTGTTCGCCGTGTACAAGTAAAGCAAAGAAGGTGAAAGGCAAGAGAACCAGAAAAGCTCTTGTTAAAATGGAAAGAAGAAGAGGTTGTTGTTGAAGAAGTGGAGGAAGAAAATGAAGAATTGGAAGAAATTCTAGATGTTGTAGAGAACTATGATCCATCCTGGGATCAGTTCATAGATGAAGATGAAGACAAAGATCAAGGTTCTAGTGGTTTACTTATTGTGAATCCTAATGTTCAAGAGAAGATTGATGATCTATTGAACGACGAGATCAATGAACAGGATGATGATCAACAACACGAG
The DNA here is from genome assembly GCA_030545235.1 of Helianthus tuberosus. NCBI lineage: Eukaryota > Viridiplantae > Streptophyta > Magnoliopsida > Asterales > Asteraceae > Helianthus > Helianthus tuberosus. The sequence continues at coordinate 12,577,017 of CM060412.1, read as the reverse complement.
TCTTGTTCATCTGGGAAACAAAAGGCTAACCAGGTATACCTCACACAACCAACTGTCATTTATTTACATGCTTAGTATGAGGGGGAGCTTGAGGTACCTAGGTCTAGGGAAGAAATGTTGGAGGAGTTGGGATTGGATGATGGAAAATTCAAGTTTGATATTGAGGATGAAATTCCTGCGTCTCCAGAGAAAGAATATGAGTTCGTTTATGCCCAAGAAGCTGATAAATACAATGATGTGATTGTGGAAGATGTGTCTGACTCATCTGATGAAGAAACAGATTTTCATTACTCTGGTGTTGATGAGACGTTTCCTTCATTGGCTGAAATGTTCAAAAATCAAAATGAAGATGAAGTCAATAGAAAGATTGTAGAAAAGATAACAACTGAAGGTGTGCCAAAGACCATTCCAAGAGAAAATCTTGCAGAAGAGAGAAAGAAATGGTTTAAAGTTATGCCAAAGGAAAGAAAGTACATAAGGCCACTACAGTTCTTTACACATCACATAGATATTTCATGGGGAAACATTCTGTCATGGGGTTATCTTGAAGATTTGCAGGTTTATGCCATCAGAAAGGGAACAGGGTGTACAGTATTTCGAATTTCTGTCAGACATAAAGACCCTCCCGTGGTGGGATGTTGATGAGTTGGTTCAAATCAAAAACATCAAGAAATATTATTACGGTTTGGAAGTGAAGCAGCACGATCAACATCTGTGGGATTATGTGAAGCAACAGGCTAAAGCTAGGTATCCTGATTGGCAGCCTCAAAACCCTAAGCATATTGTTACAATATTGTAGAATGGTGAGAAAGATGTTACTCTGGATGTGAAGCCGACGAGGTGTTTAAAGAACATGCCACTTCGAGCCATGGAACAAGATTTTTATGAGGATTTCGAAGGTTGGTTATATAATGAAACCACAGCTGAAGCAGTGATATCCTTGTTTGACAAGTCGAAAGGTGAATCAAGAAGGATCTGCGTACTAGACCCGATGTGGCTAGTCAACTGCTCAAAGAAAGACATTGATTGCTTGTTCTATAACAAGATAGTATACGAGAAACATGACAAAGAGCAAGCAATGCAATACCAGAAGATTGTAGATGTGTGCTTTGCTCAAGATATCAACTCCGACAGGTATTGGAAGTCTAAATGGAGAGACTTTGAGATTGATGCGTTTCTGAAGAAGTACAAGCGAGAACAAAGATTCAAAGCGATATCAGAGAAAGCAGCAAAGCTTGGGCAGTTGAAGTGGATGAGACCGCCGCCAACGGATCAAACGCCGATCGAAAAAGAAGAGAACAAGATTCCCAAATGGGATAGAAAGCGTGATGGTGATCCAGTGTACAGGAAATGGTGGATTGAAGAAGGTTGGTTTCTGAGACATAAAATGTTAGAAGAAAAAGCCGAACAGAGGAGACAGAGAGCCAAGGAAAGAAGGTGTAAGAGAAAGGAGTGAAGACTATGCTGGAAGGAACTACAGCTACATCCAAGGGGGAGTCTGTTAGTTCATATGTCTGTAGCTTCCGTCAGCATTGAGTCTTGTTTTGTACTGTATATGTCTTTTGTGTACTTGTATGTTAATGTATGTATGTGTGTAGAATGACAGCTCAGGGAATGGTATTGAACTGTAAAACTGAAGTCCGATGGATGGCATGTGTCACCCGATTGGATGGCCATCCGACTGGATTGCCATCCGACCGGACTACCACTCGACCGGACAGCACTTACTCACCTCCCTGAGTTTGCCTATAAATACCCGGCTTGGGTATGTCATTTAGAACTTTTGGAACTTTGAAAGTCTACTCTGTCAAGTCTGACTCTCTACCGGTTCTTGTGTACTTTCACATCATTCTAATAGAAAGATCAGACGGATTTAATCGTTGAATACGTTGTTGTGATTCTGTGACTTGATCCATGGATTCCGCACATTGATCGAGGTCGATTCATCCACGTTCCGTAGGAACAAATCCTGATCCAAAGGCCTAACACCTCCTAATTTTCTCGTTTTCTTTGTTAATTGTCGGGTCAAACTATTTAATTAAAAAGTCAAACGGGTCAGATTTGTAAATAACAATCAAAACTAATAATGCAAAAGATATAAACCATATTTTATCACTTAAATAACTTGGTAAATAATATTAGAAGATGTCTATGCATGTTCAACCCGACAATTCTGAGTTTAGGGTCGGTTCGCAACCGAAAGTCACAAAAGCTTGACTTTTGCTTTGACTTTCAGTTCTGACCCGATTAAGCGTAAATATTTTATGTTTTAAGCTTCCATTAGGACCATATTTTGTTGTAGTATAACTCTCTGAAGTTATATTACCTGGTCATTAGTATTTTAAATTATATGCTAGTTTCCGTTATTATGCTTATAATTGACCGTTATGCCATTTTTAGCCAAAAAATGAGATTTTTGAATATGTGAGCATACTAATAGGTTAAGTACTGACATATAAGCATGTCTTAATTAATTTGACATGATTCTCTAGTGTCAAAACAATGTTATGTAAGATATCGTAAATTTGAACTTTTTATTAATTAAACTATGCTATTAAGCATAATGCATGTTGAAACATGGATTTTGACCCAAACCTCATTACCTACTATTATGATATTATTTCTAAGGATTTTTGGAATATTGGGTCAGATTATAAACTGACCATATCATTGAGTTCTTGTATAAATTCCTTAATTGACGATAATGTCCTTTTAGCTAATAAAATGTGATTTACATGTGATTAGCAAGCCAAACCATTTTCTACTGATTTGATATGAAAAATAAAATATTTTAAACACTCAAGGCTGATCAAAACCTCAAAATCACATAAACATTTCAAATATCATCAATTATAGTCCTTTACGCTAATTAGGTGTATAGTATGGTTTAAAACTATATTTAACACCTAAGACTTGATACCTACTGATTTTATAAATAAATTTTAATATTATTACAGTAGGTATAAGTCATGAACTCAGACTTCCAAATATGTCCTTAAAAGCATACGCGAAATGACCAAAATACCCTTTCGAGACATAGTTTGGCCAAAAATGGTAAATCTCACATATGAATGATATCCTACTGTTTTAATACTATAAAATAAATATTTTTACAGAATGTTTTTAGAAAAAATGTCAGTTTACTTTAAAACCTTTTTTATAAACACTAAAATGATCAAAATGCCCTTACGGGACTTGAATTGGTTTTAAATACTTTTTGGGCATATATGTTAACATCCTACTGATGTATTAACATATTTTAAGCATAATAACATATAAGACTTATATATGGTTCATTTGGTTACCCGTTATGCATTTATGCGTTCGGTTCGGTTTATGTAACTAGTTTACATAAATTAGCTGAAATGGGTTTAACCTTATCATTTTTACTTAAAAATCCAAAATGTGTTTAGTTTACCCATATTATACAAGTATCCAAACTTGTCGGGTCTAAATCACATTCTATCTCGGTCTCCGCTTAATCTAGCGTTTAGAACCGTTAAGTATCTTTCAAACTAACCGGTCCAAGTCTTTGACTTAAATAAAGACTCGTTAGTATCCTAAAAGGTTAATAAACCTTCCATACAGATTGAGTAGCTTCGGTAGAAGGTATTTACATAAGGCTTTAGGAAACACACGGTTGAGTTACATCCTTACACATCTAGCTCAGGTAAATACTTTTAACTTATTTTCCCTTATACGGGCTTGGGATACGGTATAATAATAATACCGCTTGGTCGGGTATGGAATCATTTAATCGGATTGTGATTAATAAATTGCATAACCCATTTTAATCTGTTTTGTTTGATAACATAAACATTGGGGGTTAATACGACCGCGTCCTAGATATCCTCGGCTCATTTCATTTGAAAATGGCCACGACCTATGCACAGGGTGTAGGCATACACCAGACAGATGCAAATGCTAAAAAACCCATATGTTGGGGATAACTCCTTTGTGGGTTTTATAGTGGTGAGTCGGTTAATCATGACCCACTTCCAAACCGGCCCCATATGTATGACAAACATGTAAATCTATATACAAGATTTTATATAAAAATTGTCCCAAGTTATAAATGGTTTTGTGCCTTGTGCGCCTAAATCAAGTTTCCATAAACTTTTTTTCAAATGAGTCGGTTAATTGTATTTACCAGTGAAAACTGACGTATTTTCCAAAGACTAAGTGACAAGTACCTCTTGAAATTAGGCTGGAGCTACTTGGTGTCAAATAAGAGGATCTTGCAAATCCTTAGATGCCTGAAGTCTGTTATTTCAGTTTTCTTATATTTGTTTTTATGATCCGCCTGTGGATCTCTATTACAACCAGTCTATATATTCTTTTATTTGGACACTCGGACACTATGGTTTGTAATAGTAATTATCTACCAAGCCTTCCGCTGTGCTATTATATTGTGTATATTGACTATGACGATATCAACTATGTCATGATACTCCCCACCGGGCCCACCGGTAATATGTGGAAATATCAGGGTGTGACAGGTCGGTATCAGAGCCAACATTGAGTGAATTAAACACTAACCTTTTGTGTTTAATCTCAATGACAAAATAGCACATTCCTTAGACTTCCGAGTCTAGGCATATGACCTAGGATTTATTATTAACTTTCCTTTTATCGTTATATGTTGTTTTCTTATTTTGACAGGTCTTGCAAAATGCCGCCACACCTAAGAGGAAAAGGAAAAGGTCCTTTGAGGGGAGGACCATCTAGCCATACTGGACCCTCACATAGACGCACACCTTCCGCGTCTTATAGCAGCTCTGAGTCATGAGACCATTGGGGACATTCATTCGTGCCTGCGAGACACTCAGTTTCATTAGGTTCTTCACCTTCAGATCACCCTCCTTTTGGGCCGCCTATTTAAGACGAGCCTTAGCATTCATACCATTCTCACCATTCACACTCGTTTCACCATTCTGGTTCTCAGCATTACTATTCCCCGGGCCAATTTAACCCAAATGATTATATTAATGAACCACCTGGTTATAACCCTTTAGGACCCGAGGACCACTTCTCGCAAGATATGGAGTTGGACGATGATCCAGATCCAGAGATGCCACCAACTGGGACACCAACACATCCCATCAGTATCTCCAGTGGTTCTCCCTATGAAGGATCACCATATCAAGGCCCCGACTCATGGGTCGAACGTTGGAATACATACAAGTGGGAATTTACCCCATCTTTTCACAACTCTCCTCCACAACCTCCATTGGAGGAACCGTATCTTCAGGCGGTTACTCCACTGCCATTGCCCGTTGAGGAACCACCTCAACAACCACCTCCTGAGCCACCAAGGCGGAGGAGGAACGCACGGATGTCCGTGCAAGGGGGAGCGAGATTCAGCTCCCCACAAGCTTCAAGTACATACCCTCCAATCCACGAAGATCCACAAATGGGTGGACCTTCTCGCGCGGTGCCTGAAAATGATCCCTCGCCGGTTACCTTTGCACCACCGCCAACACCCATAGGTTACGAGAACCCAATACCTACATACCCAGGTTCGTCTGGGTATAACCCGTTTGAATATCAAACTCCTACGGGTTATGAGTATCAAGCCCCTTCCCATGATCCATATCTTGAAGCAGCTCACTTCAATGCCCTTTATCCCTCACCGTTCCCGCCAGCATACCCAACTGGGTATCCTGTGCAAGGGTATCAATACCCTCCTTATCAACAGCAACCCCACCTTCACAACTGCAAACGCAACAAATCCTACAGAGTTTGGACCAGGTTGAACAAAAAGCGGAGGAACGCGATAAAAAGTACAACAAATTTCTTAAGGGCCTCGCGAACTTCATAAAGGGCAAGAAGAAGTAGAAGTTTATTTTATTTTATTTTGTATTGTAATTTCAATTAAGTCCCTGTGTGGACATTTCTTTTCTGTATTTAGTCCCTGCGTGGACTTGTTTCTATCCTTTAGTCCTTACGTGGATAATTTGTTTATTTCAAGACCCGTTTAGGGCATTGATGCGTTGTTGAGTGTTATATATATTAGGTGTATATTTTAAGCCCCTTTAACACTTTTTAGTCAAGTTTTAAATTTATAAAACACGATATTTACTAACACTAGACACACATATGGGCAAGTGCACCCATCGTGAGCGTAGTATAGTGTTGGTAAGATACCGAGGTCGTCCAAGGACACAAGAGCTTTTAGTACCGGTTTATCCTCAACGTCTAATCAAAATAAAAAGTTTAGAAAAAAAGGTTTTATACTAAGAAAAATAAAAACTAACTAAAATGCTGAAAAAAAAAATAAAAGAAAAAAAAAACAGATAGACAAGATGAATCACTTGGTTCCGACTCGTATCTAGTGTAACCTTTGATTATTTCCGCACTTTTGCACATAATTAAGAGATTATCTTAGTTATTGTAGTAGGTGACGTTACCCTCACCCCAGTAGTTTGAGTCAGCAAGGATACAATCCTAAAAGGGTGGATTATTGGAAGATAATTAATTAAGTTATTAATGCAATATTATGGTAGGCCCCTCTTTTGGAGGTGACGTTACCCTCGACTAAGTAGTCTGAGTCAGCAGGGATACAGTCCTAAATAGCCGGGTTATAGTATTAATAGTAGTTAACTTATGAGGGGATCAAAGAGTTTGGACCCCCGCCATCCAATACCGTTAAGTATTGAAGGAGGTCCTACTAAATTTGACCCAGGTCCATTGCAGGACCTCTAAACGGTGAACAATGGCAAGACCTTTACCAAACCGTTCCCTTAACCCCCGACCAGGTAGCCAACATACCTCCATATAGACCGTGGAGATATGAATGGTGAAAATCTTTTATTTTATATAGACAGTAAAATAATTTCAAGACACCACAGACAAACGATAAGGAAAGATCACCTTCAACATAAGCAACTAGTTATTAAAGTCATTAATACAAAACCAAATAAAAAGTGCAAAAGATTAGAAATAAAAAGAATTACACTAGACACTTTGTCTTCACCAAGTGATGTAAGAGACTTAGGCAAACATGGCCTTGATTGTCAAGAACTCTTACGATCAATCTTGGATCCCGAGACGACTCACACACTCTACGATGGACAATGGATGATTGTGGTGGATGATGGTGTTATAGTGGTGGTGGGTGGTGGGTGAAGTGTGAGAGAGGTGGTGTGCCAAGGGATGGTTTGAGCTTGAGCCAAGCACTTCTATTTATAGGCTGAACAGAAGCTCGGGCACGGCCCCGTGTCCAGTGGGCATGACGGGTGGTCCGTAGGACAACCCTTAAGTGCTTTAAATAGAATAAAATTCCATACTTTGCCCGGTTAATTGCTCGAACTTGGTAACCACTCTACGTTTGATTATGCAGGTGTTATCGTGCTCAAAATAAGGGTTTTAGGAGGCATGAATGGATGCTAGAAGTTGAGGAATTTAAGTGTTGAAGAAATTAAGTGCTGATAAAGAAATAAGAAGAATCATCATGCTCAGCACCGTAACCTACGGCTACCTGCCGTAGGTTACGGCCCACATAGTTGACCAAAAATGCAGCCGTAAAACAGGAACAAAGTGGCGTAAGATTCAATGTCAGCCGTAACCTACGGCAGGTGGCCGTAGGTTACGGTTACCTGTTGACTGTGGGGATTTGTTGACTGTCGTAACCTACGGCTGGGAGCCGTAGGTTACGGCTCCGACTGATGTCACATGTAACTTCTTCCATTTAATGTCGTTTTTAAGAGGTTTTAAGAGAGACTTATCATTGGTTTCGGTTATCATCAGTGTTTGGACGATTTGGGAGGAAGCTTGGTGATTTGGGAGCAAAGAGAACACTTGTTAATCTTTAGTTTTATGTGTGTGATTCACTTGAACATCAAAACTATTTTGCTACAATGTTTGTCCAAGCCATGAGTGGCTAGGTTCTTTATGATCATCCTAGGTTGAAGGTTTGTTTAAGACGGTTGTGTTTTGATTCCATATTTCTAGAATGATAAACTTTATCTATGTTTTGTTTATCATGGTGTGTGATTGCTTAGTTGTAAATTGTTGATTCTTATGATATTCTAATTTGAAACCATACGTTCTTGGTGCCGTTGGCAATCGAGATATCATGGGTAGAATTAGGATTGGGTAAGGGTTGATTGGTCATCGGGTAACAACCTCACGTTCTAGGAATCTGAGTACTTCGTTCCCTTTTATCACAATAAGTAACTACACACGAACTATGTCTATGTAGTTCTTTCTATTGGATGATAACACAATTGTTGAAGCAAACCGGAAACTTAGGATGGTCATTCGTCTACAAATTGTTTACAAACTCAACTTTCATTTCGCAAATTAATTAGTATTCTTAGTTTTTAAAACCAATCTAATCAAACAATCCAACTCTTTGAATTTACTTTTTATTGCAATTAGTTTAATTTTAGGTAACTTAGATAAATCTTCAAATAACACACATTCCACAAACTCCCTGTGTTCGATACCCACTTGCCACTATCTCTATATAGTTGTTTTTGGGATTAAATTTGCGTGACCACGACAATCACGTCAAATTTTGGCGCCGTTGCCGGGGAGTAGTGCGCAACGTGTGTTATTTGTGATCTTTCTTAGGTTTGTTATTTTTCTGGTTTACGCTGGGTGTGTTAGTGTGCAGGTATTGACAGGTGCATGCATACTAGGAGCTCTCACAAGCTTTCACCGTTAGCATTTGATCCGGAAATCGAACGAACTTTGCGAGCAAACAGAATTTTGTTAAGGGAAAACACAATTAGCTGTTCACCAACAACACCAATTACACCAATAACACCAATTCGATACATGGATCCACCACAACCACCACCCACTACGGGTGAACCTACTTCACCATTTATACCAACATCCACTCAACCTTCACCAAATACCACCATGCCCAGTTCTACTACCGAATTTACTTCACCATTTGATATCCCACCACCCAATACTACATTACCTACCAATACTCAAACTGAACCTACCCTTACCTTTAGCCCTGCTTCTACAATTCCACCACTTACCCATTTCTTCCCAGTTTCAGGTCAATCATCATCCACCTATACATTACCACAAGGCTCAACTGTTGTTCATGCTACTTCATCATTTGGAGCACCAAACCAGTCAGGTTTTCAATACTCATCTATTCCATTTGGGCCATCATTGGGGGGTATAGAAGGAGATGGATATGAAGAAGGATATGAAGATTTCGAGGGTTATGAGGAAGAGGGTTACGCTTATGTGGGTAGTGGAGATCAAGGGGAGTTGACTTATGTACCTGGTCAAACGCAAAGAATGTCAAGTGTTGGTGGAAGGCCACAACAACAACAACTCGTACCACAACACATTCGACCAAGACCACAAGGGCCACCAATGCAACGCCCTATACCATTGCAACAAATTCGGCCACAAAATGTTCAACCACAATTTCCAAGGCCAATTCAACACCCACCGATACCGCAACAACAATTTCAACAACCATTGGCACCGCAAGGGCGTATGCCGAGACCAATGGGTCCTATGCGTCCAAGGGGTCGTGTGGGTGTACCAAGAAGGCATCTTAGAGATCATGCAAGAGGTATTGAAGCGCATTTCAGGCCAGTGATTACTCATAATCCATCACCGGTAGTTATTCCTCATAATGATCAAGGGAGGACATTCGAAGTTCAAACCAACTCGTTACAAAGTTTGCCAAAGTACAAAGGTCTAGCAACAGAAGAGCCTTATTTTCATTTAGAGGCCTATGACTCGATTTGTAACACTCTTGGGAGTCAAGGTTTTTCGGCCGATGATGTGAAGTTGGTCTTATTTCAATTCTCTTTGGAAGATATGGCAAAGAAGTGGTTCTACACTTTGCCTTCGGCATCTATTTACACTTGGGGGGAAATGCAACAAACTTTCTTAGACGAATTTTATACCGCCCAAAAGACCAATGATGCTAGGAAAGGGTTAAGAAGTTTCCAACAACAACAAGGCGAAATGTTCCATGAAGCCTTCGAGCGCTTAAACATGATGATTAAAAATTGTCCACACCATGGGATTGAGCTTTGGGAGTTGATGAATGCCTTTCATGAAGGGTTGTGTGCCGAGGATGCACGTGATTTAATGTCCATCACAAATGGGACTTTTGGCACAAATTATGAAGATGAGGATTGGGAGTTCTTGGAACAAATGGCCATCACCTCAAAGAGGAAAGCTCAAGCATCAAGGAGAGCACGACCGGCCGTTACCCGAACACAAGTGCATGTAGTTGATGATGGTAATATACAAACTTCTAACCAAATTTATGATGTTTGTGCATTGTGTAATGAAATAGGTCATGCGGCTGAAAATTGCCAAGGAATGGTGGAAGGGCAATTTGAAGAAGTTCATGCCGTTCAAGGTCAAGGAGGGGGTGGTAGAAACTTCAACATGAATTCTAACACTTACCACCCCGGGTTGAGGAACCACCCAAACTTTCGTTATGGGAACCCTTCAAATCAAGCAAACCCGAATTTCCAAGGTAACCAAGGTAATTATGGTTCACGCCAACCTTATAACAATCAAGGTGGATATAGAAGTGGGAACAACCAAGGGTACCAAAGGCAATACCAAACGGGTCAAGAACAAGGGGGGTCTTCGGGTGGAAACGAGATGATGGATATGTTGAAGAGCATGCAAGCGGAGATGCAAAAGAGAAACCAAATGGATGATGCTCGTATACAAAAGGATGAAGCTCGAGATAAGGCGATTCAAACTTTGACCACCCAAATGGGTCAACTTGCAACCGAAGTGTCAGAATTGAAGAAAAATAAAGGTCAATTACCAAGCGACACTAAGGTAAACCCATCTCATGGCACTTCAAGAGGTAATAATGTTAACATTCACCATGTAAGTGTTTTGAGAAGTGGGAAAGAGTATAAAACCAATCCTTCACCGGATTTGGTTGATGGGGTGGTTGAAGATATCACGGGTCAAGATAGTGAGGAAGAAAATGAACCACCTATTGTTTCTTCTAAAAAACCCAATTTTGAAAAACCTGAAGTTAGTAAAGAAAAAGAAAAGGTAAATGAGGGTGAGGGATCTAGTGAAGTACCATTTCCCTCAGCTTTATTAGATCCGGGTAGAAATAATTTTATTTCAAAACGGGGTCCTCAAAAAGAGGAAATGTGGGAGGTTTTTAAACAGGTTAAAATCAATCTTCCTTTGCTTGAAGCTATTAAACAGGTACCCGCTTACGCCAAGTTTTTAAAAGAATTATGTACCCAAAAGAGGCAACAAAAAGTGCCTAAACTGGTTGACTTGAAGGAGCGGGTAAGCGCAGTTTTGAAAGGAGATCTTCCTCCTAAGCTACAAGATCCGGGAACGCCTCTTATAAATATTCAAGTAGGAAATTTTCAAACTGGAAGGGCGTTATTGGATCTTGGAGCCGGAGTAAGCATCTTACCGGGGGGGTTATATGACCAATATGATTTTGGTCCATTGAAACGGGTTGAGACAACGGTGGTGTTAGCCGATTTGTCTCATAAACTCCCTCGGGGTATTATACAGGATGTGATAGTTAAAGTTGATGAGTTTTATTATCCCGTGGATTTTCTTGTGCTAGACTACTCATCCGCGGACCCAATTTAACAACAAAATATTATTTTGGATCGGCCATTTTTAAACACCGCACATGCCGTTATTGATTGTCGATATGGTACGGTCGACATGACATTCGGTAATAGAAAGATGAGATTAAATGTTTTTACTAATGGTACTAACATTTATGGTGATGAGTGTTTTGTAGCAGATTTCATAGATGGATATGACCCAAAGGAGTTCGAGGAAGAGATTTTGGGTTCTTGTGTTTGTGATGTGTCTTTGCAGGTGCATGCATGTGATTTGGAAAAGGAAGAGAAAGAGCAAGAGGCTTTTGCGGTAAAGGAAGGAAGACCGCCATGGACCCACCAAACGGATACTCTACCGGTGGAAATTGATTCGGGTACAAAGCCTTCCTTGGAATGTCCACCAAGTGTGGAATTGAAGGAGCTACCAAAGCACCTAAAATATGTATTTTTTGGGGAGAATGACACTTTACCGGTGATCATTGCTTCCAATTTGGAGGAAGCTCAAGAGGAGGAGTTGATACGGGTGTTGAAGGCTCACAAGGCGGCAATTGGGTGGACAATAGCCGACTTAAAAGGTATTAGTCCATCCATTGTTATGCACAAAATTATTACAGGTGAGGATGCAAAGCCGACTCGTGAAACACAAAGAAGGTTGAACCCGAATCTGAGAGAGGTGGTCAAGAAGGAAGTTATCAAGTGGTTAGATGCGGGGATCATTTATCCCATTTCGGACAGTGCGTGGGTAAGTCTGACTCAGGTAGTGCCTAAAAAATCAGGCATTCAGGTAATTAAAGATGAGCAAGGTGAGCAAATCGCCACCCGCCCGGTAACCGGGTGGCGAGTTTGTATCGATTATAGAAAATTAAACGCCGCTACCTCTAAAGACCATTTCCCGTTACCCTTCATTGACCAAATCATTGAAAAACTTTCCGGTCAAAAATACTATTGTTTTTTGGATGGGTACTCGGGATATAACCAAATTTCTATTCACCCGGACGACCAACACAAAACCACGTTTACATGTCCATATGGTACATTTGCTTTTCGGCGGATGCCATTTGGACTATGTAACGCCCCCGCCACATTCCAAAGATGTATGATGAGTATATTTTCGGACATGGTGGGGGAGTCTCTTGAAGTGTTTATGGACGATTTTTCCATTTTTGGGCCAAGTTTTGACTCTTGTCTTGATGATTAGAAAAAGTTTTGAAAAGGTGTGTGGAGACAAACTTGGTCTTAAGTTGGGAAAAGAGCCATTTTATGGTTCAAGAGGGTATTGTGTTGGGGCATGTGATTTCGGACCGGGGAATGGAGGTAGATAAAGCAAAAATTCGGGTAATTTCATCTCTACCCCCACCAAAGAATGTTAAGGGGGTGAGATCATTTTTGGGACATGCGGGGTTTTATAGAAGGTTTATTAAAGGCTTTAGTATAATTACAAAACCTTTATGTAACTTATTATTGAAAGATGTTCTATTTGATTTTACTGACGAATGTTTGCAAGCGTTTCATGTGTTGAAGGAACAATTGGTGAAGGCTCCTATCTTGCAACCACCGGATTGGTCGAAGCCGTTTGAAATTATGTGTGATGCTAGTGATACGACCATTGGAGCGGTTTTGGGTCAAAGAGTTGATAAGAAACCGGTGGTGATCTATTATGCAAGCAAAACTTTGTCCGAGGCGCAACTGAATTACACCACAACCGAGAAAGAATTATTAGCGGTGGTGTATGCCTTGGACAAGTTTAGAGCTTACATTTGGGGGAGCAAGGTGATTGTGTATTCGGATCATAGCGCGGTCCGATATCTAATGGAAAAGAAGGATGCAAAGCCCCGGTTGATTCGTTGGGTGCTTCTATTGCAAGAATTCGATTTAGAGATCCGGGACAAAAAGGGGTGTGAAAATGTTGTTGCGGATCATTTGTCCTGGATTCCATTGGAAGGTGTTGATGACCTGAGTGAGATTAATGAACGCTTTCCCGATGAACAATTGTTAGCCGTTTCTACTTTCGTTGCACCTTGGTACGCCCATTATGTGAATTATTTGGCTAAGGGTGCAATTCCGAATCATTGGACGAAGAAGAGACGACAACAATTTCTAAGTCAAGTTAAACAATACATTTGGGCTGAACCGGATTTGTTCAAGATTGGATCCGATCAAGTGATAAGGAGGTGTGTTCCCGAAACTGAAGTTTTAGAGATTTTGACCCATGCTCATTCGTCGGCATGTGGGGGGCATTTTAGTGGGAACAAGACGGGTTATCGGGTGTTATCTAGTGGGTTTTATTGGCCCACGATTTTCAAGGATTCTTGTGAGTATGCCCGAAATTGCATCAATTGTCAAAGAGTGGGAAGTATTTCGAAACGGGATGAAATGCCGTTGCAACCGATTTTGGTAGTGGAAGTATTTGATGTTTGGGGAATAGACTTTATGGGTCCTTTTCCAAACTCAAATGGGTTTTTGTATATATTGGTTGCGGTTGACTATGTTTCGAAATGGATTGAAGCTATCGCGACGAGGACCAACGATCACTCCGTTGTATGTAAGTTTGTGCAATCTAATATTTTTGCTCGATTCGGTGTGCCTCGGGTGATAATAAGCGATGGTGGTTCACATTTCAAAAATTTCAATTTCGGGAAGTTGTTAAAGAGATATAATGTGAATCATCGTGTTGCTACACCGTACCACCCGCAAACGAGTGGTCAAGTTGAAGTGTCTAACCGGCAAATCAAAGAAATTTTAATGAAGACGGTGAGAACGGATCGAAAAGATTGGTCAAGCAAGCTTGATGATGCGTTGTGGGCTTATCGAACGGCCTACAAAACTCCACTTGATACCACTCCTTATCGAATGGTGTACGGGAAAGGATGTCATTTGCCTATGGAGTTAGCACATCGGGCATATTGGGCGATTAAAACGGTGAATGCAAATTATGACGAAGCGGGTCGGGCGAGAAAGCTACAATTGAATGAAATTGAGGAAATAAGGGATCAAGCTTATGAATGTGCATCCGCATATAAGGACAAACTGAAGAAAGTTCATGATGCGAAGATAAGGAAAAAGAACTTTGAAGTGGGTCAAAAAGTGTGGTTGTACAATTCAAGATTGAAGATGTTCGCGGGGAAACTCAAAAGCAAGTGGATGGGCCCTTACGTTGTCCGAAGAGTGGGGAGGTTTGGAGATGTTGATAAACAAGATGAACAAACGAATAAACAACAAACGGTGAACGGGCATCGGCTTAAACCATACTTGGAAGGTAATGACATCAACAACCTCGAGCTCGACAAAGTGGGTTACATTTTACGCTTGGTGGATGACGAAGAAACGTGAAAGAGGCCCAGGTTTGGTATTTGTAAATATTTAGTTTAGTATAGGTTGCTTTGAATAAGTTCCGTTTAAACCGGTGTTTGAAACAAGTGTGGGGAAATTTTTACGGATTTCCCGAACATAGTGTTGAGGACAACACGGGTTTTTAACGGGGGGGGGGGGGTAGGATGATAATTTTCATGTTCTCAATAATTATAAAAAACTATAAAAAATTAAACAATTTTGAAAAGCTAAAAAACATAAAAAAAAAAAAATTTAAGTGAAAATTTTGGTCTTATCATAGATGCCCAGTTCCAGCCGTAACCTACGGCAGGGAGCCGTAGGTTACGGCTCCATATGAATAAAACAAGCCTTACGGCTCCTTGCTCCTGTTTTACGGCGACACCAAATTCTCCCAGATACCACCGTAACCTACGGCTCCCTGCCGTAGGTTACGGCTCGCAGTAAAAGTGTGAGGTCCTGTCTTGTCGGCAATCATATTTATATAAAAAAAAACGAATTTAATAAAAAAATAAAAAAAAAACAACAATAACCCCTGTCCACACAAATCGATCTCCATCAACCCCAACCACATATCCTTTTCTTCTCCATCTTTCTTCTTCTACACTAAGAAACCCTAACCTACCATTACACAAACCTTCATATCTTCCTCAAAACTTGTCCAAATCAACTGATTTTTGAGTCGATTTCAACTAAAATTTCACGTATAATCTGATTGTGGGTGAATATTTGGAAGAAAACTACACTTTCTTGGTCGATTCTTGGACCTTAGGTGCCGAAAATTTGGGGCTTTTTGGGGGTTTTTGTGTGAACTTCAAGTTTTTGTGATTCTCATCTTCTACAACACCAAGGTATGCAATTTCTTGTCATTATTTGATGTACATTAAGGTTTGTAAGTTTTCATTATAGTTTTTGCTTACACACTTGCTTGTATGAGATAGATGATAGGATTTTAGTAAGCCATTGAATGTTTGGGTGTAAATGTGTTTGATGTCTAGTGGAAATTTTTGGAAAAATTCTGATTTATAGGGACATCATGCCAAAATTTTGTTTGAAAGAATGAAATTTTGATTTTTGCACATCTAATTATAGGGACATGAAGCAAGTGTGGGGAAGATTGGGAAAAGTACTAACTTGATTTGTTTATGTGGTTGATGTTTGAATGTGTGTAGGCATGGTGACGAAAAAAGGGAAAGGAATTGCAAGTTCTTCTAATGCGCCTCAAGAGGAGCAACAAAAGAGGAGAAGATTGACCCGTGTTGGTGACCCGGACTCGGAGGAGGATGCACCTCCAAGAGGTCCGAAGCCGGATTGGACAACCGGTTCATTGCTAGACCAACCTGAGGAATGGAGAGAGGATCTGTTTCATGAACAAATGAACAACTTAAAACAAAGGGGTGAAGCGTTTATCTATGAGAAGGAGATCAAAGAGGTTGATTTCGGGCCGTTCGGGATAACGGACAAGTTCAAAGCATTGGGTTGGGGTGCAGCCTTGAAGTGTTATGACGGGGAAGTGAAGAAGATGTACGACAAGCAGATTCAAGAATGGGTAGCTTCACTTGAATGTCCCCCGTATAAGTCCCCAAGCAAGATGAGACTCGTTGGACAGTGTAACGGGGTGAAAGTAGAAATGTGTTATGATTCTTTGCGCAAAATAGCAAAGTTTGACGACAGACCCGCAAATGAGTACATTTACCCGAGTCTCAAATATCTCTACCATGAGCCCAAAGAGCATCCGCAATGGCAAAATATGCTTGATTACCTTTTCCTTCCGGGCACAACACATGGGAAGTTATATAGAAGCAATTTGAAAATGGAAGCGAAATTGTTGTTGACATTGTGCATATATAATGTGGTTCCAAGGCGGGGTGATAAGATGGAAGTGCGGCATCAGGAAGTACCGATTTTATATATGTTGATGCATGGATCTCCCAAGGTCCCTTTCCGATTTCTCGTGATGAATAACATCTGGTTGAGCAAAATTAGTGGAGAAAGAAAGATTATACCTCATTGCCGGTTGATTACGGCGTTGTTAAAAAAATATGGGGCGATTAAAGGTGATGAAAAAGGTTCTTACAAGAGGTTTAGACCATTCGACCTTAAGAATCTTGGGCCAGATTGGATTTACACAGAAACGGAGAGGTATCATAGGTTAAAAACAAATGGGAGAAGGTGGAGAGCGTTGAAGGTAGGTGCGAGGCCGTTACGACCGGGTGAGGCTGAGGAGCCCGAAGTAACCGATGAAGAGGTAAGTGGAGATGAGGATTACCGTGAAGATACCTTCATGGTTGATGCTCAAGTTCAGGGAGCTGGAGTGCAAGCTGGTTATGTGGGGGGTGCATTTGATTATGCACAACAAGCTTATGATCCTTATTGGGCCCACTCGGGAGATATGGGTCAAATTATTGAGCAAAGGCGGCCTCCCACTTTTGGAGGATGGAGTGAACCAAACCAAGTGCTTTTTGATCAACAAACTTTCATGGGGGCAAGTATAGAGAGGGCTTTGAAGCGGAGCTATGATAGGAGTGAGCAATGGAACTGTGCTCATATGTATGCCCATGAAGAAGAAGTGAACAACCGCTATTTAGATGATCGTCAGAGACGCATGCATGAACAATATCAAGCAGGTCAGCCAATTGTAGGAGATCCGCCCGTTGTGGACTACACCACATTACCACCAAATGATGGTAGTGTGTCATACTCCACCCCACCATTGCATCACTCTCAATGGGTGGATCCACATGCTATGAGTTACCAGCAGGCGAATCCAAGTGACGATCAAGGAAGCAGCAGTAGCGGTGGAACATTTGGCTTTGGCGAGTGGAAGGATATGATGACCTCCATTTTCGGGCCTCCACAGCCGAAATATTACTAGCCAGGTCGTATCTTGCTCCTTTGTATATTTTTGTGTATATTTGTTTATTTCGTATGTTATGTTTATGTTTGGGAGGTAGGATGGTGTTTGATGTTGATATGTTGTTGGGTTGTGAAAGTTGGTGGTGTCTCTAAAAAAAAAAAAAAAAAATTTGGGTTTGAGAGTATAAGCAAAGGTTGATGTTGTGGTTAAAAGTGATCTTTCCCTCAAAGCCATACATTGGGACAATGTATCCCAAGTGTGGGGATGGGGGAAATTTTTGAGAGTTTTAAAAATTTTGTAACCCAAGCGACAATTGTTAAAATTTGAAAACTTGATATTGTGCCATTTGACACACCGACACCCATTCCTAGTCTTTTCTTGATGAGGATTTGAGCCACACATGATTGTTATTGATATTTCATTGTTTGAGTGGCGGTGTGTGTTGTGTGTTAATAGAACTTGTGTGTGAATACTTGTTAAATCCTAGAATTAGCAAGCTTTTGAAAATGATAGGGGGACTTTTAGGAAGCCTCGTCTAGATGTGTGAGAGTGCGGGATTGGTGGGTTGGACCTCATACGTTACATATATGAGCTTGGTATTGTGAGGGGTGGGGGTTTGGTCCTTAGAAAGCCATGTTGAGCCTTAGACCATTCGATTGTGACCCGAGCCTACTTCCTACACAAAAAAAAAAAAAAAAAAAATTTACCTTTTGAGATGACCCGGTTTAGGAGATGTAGTATGTAGTATTGATGTTCTTGTATATATTGTTGAGTTTGATATGTTTTGTTTAAAAAAAAATAAAAAAAAATAAAAAAAAATAAAAAAAGAGAGAAAAATACAAAAAGAAGAATGTAGTTGCGTTGGTAGTTTAAAAGTTGATGAATTGTGTATATAGTTGATGGTTGTTTTGCTTAGTAGTGAAAATAAAAACCGGGTCAAATCAAATTAGCTCTTATATATATGTTCCACCATTTTCCTACCGTTGCACCTAGCCCCGTTACAACCCGTAAGTCTCTCTTGATTCATAAGCATGCTGGATATTCGTTAGGAGGAAACTTGATTCTTATACAAGCTTATTGTCGCACACACACATACACGCATTGAGTGGTTTAGCATTATGCTAATAATTCTTGTTACCGAGAGATTATTGTGAGGGGTGTGTCTTGTGGTACGATTGAAGGTTAGTAAAAGGATGGCATATTTTAGCTTGGTTTGCATGATTGATCACTTGTATTTGCTGAATAGTTTTGAATGGGTTGCTTGGGACAAGCAACGGGTAAGTGTGGGGATGTGACGGGTGGTCCGTAGGACAACCCTTAAGTGCTTTAAATAGAATAAAATTCCATACTTTGCCCGGTTAATTGCTCGAACTTGGTAACCACTCTACGTTTGATTATGCAGGTGTTATCGTGCTCAAAATAAGGGTTTTAGGAGGCATGAATGGATGCTAGAAGTTGAGGAATCAAAGTGTTGAAGAAATTAAGTGCTGATAAAGAAATAAGAAGAATCATCATGCTCAGCACCGTAACCTACGGCTACCTGCCGTAGGTTACGGCCGACATAGTTGACCAAAAATGCAGCCGTAAAACAGGAACAAAGTGGCGTAAGATTCAATGTCAGCCGTAACCTACGGCAGGTGGCCGTAGGTTACGGTTACCTGTTGACTGTGGGGATTTGTTGACTGTCGTAACCTACGGCTGGGAGCCGTAGGTTACGGCTCCGACTGATGTCACATGTAACTTCTTCCATTTAATGTCGTTTTTAAGAGGTTTTAAGAGAGACTTATCATTGGTTTCGGTTATCATCAGTGTGTGGACGATTTGGGAGGAAGCTTGGTGATTTGGGAGCAAAGAGAACACTTGTTAATCTTTAGTTTTATGTGTGTGATTCACTTGAACATCAAAACTATTTTGCTACAATGTTTGTCCAAGCCATGAGTGGCTAGGTTCTTTATGATCATCCTAGGTTGAAGGTTTGTTTAAGACGGTTGTGTTTTGATTCCATATTTCTAGAATGATAAACTTTATCTATGTTTTGTTTATCATGGTGTGTGATTGCTTAGTTGTAAATTGTTGATTCTTATGATATTCTAATTTGAAACCATACGTTCTTGGTGCCGTTGGCAATCGAGATATCATGGGTAGAATTAGGATTGGGTAAGGGTTGATTGGTCATCGGGTAACAACCTCACGTTCTAGGAATCTGAGTACTTCGTTCCCTTTTATCACAATAAGTAACTACACACGAACTATGTCTATGTAGTTCTTTCTAGTGGATGATAACACAATTGTTGAAGCAAACCGGAAACTTAGGATGGTCATTCGTCTACAAATTGTTTACAAACTCAACTTTCATTTCGCAAATTAATTAGTATTCTTAGTTTTTAAAACCAATCTAATTAAACAATCCAACTCTTTGAATTTACTTTTTATTGCAATTAGTTTAATTTTAGGTAACTTAGATAAATCTTCAAATAACACACATTCCACAAACTCCCTGTGTTCGATACCCACTTGCCACTATCTCTATATAGTTGTTTTTGGGATTAAATTTGCGTGACCACGACAATCACGTCAGGGCACGGCCCCGTGTCCACATCCTCTTTTTCTTCCTTAAATGCAGTTTTGTCTTATTGGTTGACCACGCCCCCGTGTCCGCTGAGCACGACCCCGTGTGCAGAAGAATCTTTGTACTATGAAGATTTGCCTGGATTGTGCGAATCTTATAGTTGACCACGGCCCGTGTCCGCTGAGCACGGCCCCGTGGTGGGCAATAGAAGCTTCTACCCTTTTGTCTTTTCTGCTGACACTTGGGCACGCCCCCGTGCTGGCTGAGCACGGGGCGTGTTCAGGCCTCTGATCTCTTGTTTTGCTTGGAAAGATGCTGTTGTGGGGTCGGGCATGTCACGTCTTGACCTTTTTCTCGTATTTATGTTAGATTTTGATGTCTTTTTGCTTCTTTTGTTAATTTGAGCTCATTTAATCCTGAAAATACAAAAGGAAGACAAAAGCACACTTTTTCCAACATTAGTACTAAAAAGGGGTTAGTTTTATGCCTCATTTGATGAAATTTATATGTTAATATTTGAACACATCAAATACCCCCACACTTGAATCTTTGCTTGTCCTCAAGCAAAACTCTTTAATATGTGGCTATTTACACTCCCAAATGGAATGGGCAGAGAAGAAGGTTTTTGGGCTTGTCGTAGAGTGTCGGGATTTCCAAGATTCTTTATTCAATTTTATTTTTATTTATTTACAATCCTATTCGTCATGATTTATTTAAAACTTTTCATGAGAGAAATTACTTATTAGGGCATAACATGTCTTTGTAAAATTCTATTTATATACAAGTTCACATACCTCACGGGGATCACTCAACACTCGGCCGAAAATGTATTTTGTGGATCACTCGAGAGCGGCATGGAACTTACTCCTACCATAGGCTTGCCAAGCAATCAATCCTCCTCCTTTTTAACTTATATACCTTTGTAAATATCAAGAGGACTTTGTGGGTAAAGAGTTAGGCTTGGGTTAAAGGTAGGTGGTTGGGTTAGTGGTTAATGGTTAGTAAAAAGGGCGAAAAGCGTAACAAGTGTCGGTTTTCATATGACTTTCTATTTTTGTAACTTTTATTTTGATGAAGCTATGTATTCAAACAAAGTTATTTTTGATGAACTTGTTTGTTTATTTTCTTTTGCTTTATCATCAACACAAATATTTTATTTTATTTATTTTTTTTTTTTTTGAAGTCATACGAAAAATCAAACTTGTTACTAAAACAAAGGGGTAAAAATGAAAAAGGTTTTGGTGGGTAAAAGGGGTTTTTTTGTTTGGGTTATGAAATGAAAAGGTTTAGGCTCAAAGGGGCTAACTAGGGGGATTTTGGGTAGGTGGTAAAAAAAAGAAAAATAATGGTGTAGAAATAAAAAGGGTTAGTCCTAATGCCTCTATCATTTACTTACTTGGGTTTAAGCTGGTAAGGACCGGGAATGAATCGTCATGGCAAGTTCTAGAGTCGTAAGATCCAAGTGGCTATTCACACAAGAAACGAAAATGAGCATTTAGTTCTAATGATATGTAATTGTATGCTCAATAAAGGCTCAAAACTCACTTTTGTGGGAATGGCTTTTTTTATGTGATCAAGTATATATAATCAAATTTTAACTAAGCTTGTCATGCCTTTTCATAATTTTCTTATGTTGGTTCTTTTTATCACGACGCTATCGGTTGTAAATTCGTAAAAATATAACTTTTTTAGAACTTGAATTTCCCGAGTTAAACCTAGACAAGTAAAAAACATGAAAATTTTTGAAAAAATTTCGGGTGATTAGTGATTCCAATAGAGTTTTGTGTAAGGCTTGTATTTAGGACTTGCAAGATTCAAGGTTTTAGCACCCCCCCCCCACACTTAAATTACACATTGTCCTCAATGTGTCCCAAAAACAAGTTTTTAGGTTGAATGAATGTGTAAAAAGGTGTAAAAAGCAAAAAAATTGTGTTACTGGCAACCTGGACACGACCCCGTGTTGAGTGAACACGACCCCGTGTTCAGGTGCCAGTAACGAAAACTTACAGAAGATGAACACGGGGGCGTGTTGGCTGGGCACGACCCCGTGTCTGTCAAGGTCTGCAGAATTTAAACAAACAGCAGGTTCAGGGGAATGGGCACGGGGGCGTGTCGGATGGACACGGCCCCGTGTGGACAGTCTGCAAAGTTGAAAAACAGGTTTCTTTCATCGGTTTTCCTGTCCCGGCTTTAGTAGTACTAATGTTTAGCACTCTAAGCCTCGTATGTACCTGCTTAGTCAACAAACACTCCACCAAAACATAGCAAACATTCTACTTTTACCAAAGTTATCATCCATGTCAAAGTTAAAAAAAAAATTGCAGGAAAAATAAAAGGAGTTAGGGAAAGTAAATTGTTCAACACTTGGCACGCAGGCCATCAATTGTCCAAGATTGAAAAAGGGTTAACCTGGGAAGTCATCAACCAACCGCTTCCTCCTCTGCTCCTCTGGCCTACTCCATAGCATCGTCATCATCATCATCGTCATCATCCCCTCCATGACGTGCAATGTGGTCTCGTATGTATCCAACATCGTCTTGGATCTCGGATAGGTTTCTTTCGATAGCTCCGACCTGGTGGTAGGTGTTGCTCGCCATGTTATAGGTGTTCCTAGTACACATAAGGTTTTCCTGCAACAAATCATGCAAACTTTGAAAGTTAGGAAAACCGCCTCCCGAGGAGGATGATTGGCCCGAATCACCATGGGGTTGGTATTGGTACTGATGATGTTGCGGAGCTTGGAGGACAAGCGCTTCTTGCGGGTTCCATGCATGACCTTGCATCCTTTGAAAGGTTACCGTTCCGTCTTCTGCCTCATAAATCAGGTTCATTGAGCGGCATATGTGAATATCCACCTTACCCGACCATGGGCTCCTCTCAAATAACCTAGGTATGTGGGCGAAGTGCTTGAAGAGACGGTACACCCATCCCCCAAAGAAAATAGGAGTCGGTGCACTAGCAAGGCGGTTGTGATGCATGTTTCGGAGCATGAGGAACGGAACATCGAGCGGCCTGCGGTTGTGGATGCAGTGGAGGACAACCAAATCTCTTAACCCAACGACGCCACTACTTTCATGCCTTTGGCTAAGAGAGTAGCCGAGGAGCCTATGAATGTATCTGTATAGCGGATCCCTCAACTTCGTACTCTTAGTGCTGCTCAGATTGTAGTACCCTTCTCCAATCTGAGCCCACATGGCTTGGCGTTCGTTCTCACCTATCTCTCTCATTCCTCCAGTATTTTCTTCGTCGCCTGCATCCTCTTCCGCATACAACCCTACAATCGATCCAAACTGAGCCATAGAGATCGAATACTTCGTTCCGCCACATCGGAATGATACCCCGTCATTGTCGAACGGGTCGCACCTCGCGTTAAATGTGAAAGTGCTATAGAATTCCAACGTGCATTCGTGGACGGAACGGAGCCGAGTTGTTAGGGCGACTCTGAGTGGTCCCGTGACAATGTT
Organism: Helianthus tuberosus; assembly: GCA_030545235.1. NCBI lineage: Eukaryota > Viridiplantae > Streptophyta > Magnoliopsida > Asterales > Asteraceae > Helianthus > Helianthus tuberosus. The sequence continues at coordinate 12,553,236 of CM060412.1, read as the reverse complement.
GTTGAAACGGTCAATTTGATTCACCATGGTTAGCAATTCCGTGCAAGCTTGCCTCGGGTATTCCTCCGGCCTTGTTTGAAGAATCTCGTATCGAGCTCTTGCATCAAGCTCATTGGCGTTAAATCTTGTGAACTTCCTGGCCATCTGCAAGAATACACCAAAAGTTAGCACGAAACAGAAATATTTTTGGACAAAACTGCCAACAGTGGGCTGGACACGACCCCGTGTTCAGCGGACACGGCCCCGTGTCCAGGGGTCTGTTACTCAAAAATCCCATTTTTCGACTCGGTTTCGAAAACTTGAAAATTTTTGGTCCAATAGGTGCGGTTTCCCCCGAAAATGAAACCCTAAGCACTGTTTTTCCCAAAATATCCCGTTTACCCTATCAATTTTATCTTTTTCGGTTCAAGAACTAGGGTTTGGGGTTTTTGTGAGAAATCGGGTGAATCTGTGAACAATACAAGTGTATTTACTTCCCAAAACACTAATCTAACTAAATGCAACCAGATTTAAACAAAAATTTGAGGTTCGATCCGTATGAACTTCAAGAACCCTAGATTTTCCCCCAAATTTTTGGTGTTTTAACTACATGCAAGTAACTAATCTAACTACTAAAAGTGATAAAATCATACCTTGATGTTGTCAGAGCGATAGGAGACGTCGAAATTCTGCGAAAAATCGCCTGTAACCAGAGCTTTTTCGGGGAAACGGGGCGTGTGGAATGAAGTAACTGTTTTGAAAAAGGGGATTTATCCCGACTGCAGCGCGGACACGGCCCCGTGTCCAGCGGACACGGCCTCGTGCCGAGCAAAGTTTTGAAAAATTTTTTTTTTTTTTTTTTTAGTGCTCGTGTGAGTGCCCTTGTTTCCCATAAGCTTTGGTTAGAAAACTTACCGCTTTATTTGTTGTCTCAATCGTTCGTAACTTACTAGGCATGATGTTTTATTCTTCCACCGTTTGAAGCGAGATCTCTTCCTCTTCATCCTCAATGAATCCTTGATAGAGTTTCAGCCGTTGGCCATTGACTTTAAATGGAGGCCCATTTCGAGATTTAATTTCTACTGCACCGTGTGGGAAAATATGGGTGATGGAAAAAGGTCCTGACCACCTAGACTTTAATTTACCAGGAAACAATCGAAGTCGTGAATTGAACAAAAGAACTAGATCCCCCACCCGAAATTCATTAGGTTTAATGTGTTTGTCATGCAAATTTTTCATTCTTTCCTTATAAATTTCAGAGTTTGAGTATGCATAATTCCTAAGCTCGTCTAATTCATTTAACTGACAAAATCAATTTTTACCAGCAAATTCTAAATCTAAGTTTACATTTTTAATTGCCCAGTAGGCTTTGTGTGCAATTTCTACTGGTAAGTGACAACTTTTTCCATAGACTAGCTTATACGGGGTTGTACCTATTGTTGTTTTATAAGCAGTTCGAAAAGCCCATAAAGCATCATCTAATTTATCTGCCCATTCCTTTTTATTTAACCCTGCGGTTTTTTCGAGTATTCGTTTTAAACCTCTATTAGTCACTTCGGCTTGTCCGTTTGTTTGAGGGTGATATGCCGTTGAGACCCGGTGATAGACCCCATATCTTGTTAAAAAAATTTCGAGTTGATGGTTTCAAAAATGGGTACCTCTATCACTTATTAATGCTTTAGGTGTGCCAAAACGAGAGAATAATTTTTTCAGAAATCTTACCACAACTCTTCCATCATTTGTTGGAAGTGCCTCGGCTTCGGCCCATTTTGACAAATAGTTTACTGCCACAAGTATATATTTGTTTCCTTTCGATGGTGGGAAAGGTCCCATAAAGTCGAGTCCCCACACATCAAAAATTTCACAAACAAGAATGCCATTCTGTGGCATTTCGTTTTTGGAAGAAATATTACCTGTTCTTTGGCAAGCATCACATGTCTTGACAAGACTTTGGGCATCTTTGTAAATGGTTGGCCAATAAAATCCTGAATCAAATACCTTTCGTGCGGTACTAGCGGCACCATGATGCCCTCCGTATGGACCTTCATGACAATGGCGGAGAATTCTTCGTGCTTCATTACCATGTACGCATCGTCGTACGAGTTGGTCGGCACACATTTTGAAAAGATATGGATCTTCCCAAAAATAGTGTTTCACATTGGCAAAGAATTTTTTTCTTTGATAATGTGACCATCCTCTTGTGACTATACCGCTAGCTAGGTAGTTAGCATAGTCGGCGTACCATGGTTCTTCCTTATATTCCACCATTTCCAGGGACTTTGTTGGAAATTTTTCGTTGATTTGCTCGTCCCTGGTTGCCTCCAAAGTTGGGTCTTCTAAGCGCGAAAGATGGTCTGCTGCGGTATTTTCTGCTCCTCTTTTATCTCTGATTTCAATGTCAAATTCTTGGAGGAGTAGAATCCACCTAATCAAACGTGGTTTTGCGTCCTGTTTCTTGAAGAGATATCGAATGGCTGCATGATCTGTATAGACTATAGTTTTAGAAAGAACAAGATAAGAACGAAATTTATCAAAAGCAAATACCACAGCTAGTAATTCTTTTTCAGTTGTTGTGTAATTTTCTTGTGCATCATTAAGTGTTTTACTAGCGTAATAAATTGGGTGGAAATGCTTTTCTTTTCTTTGTCCCAAGACAGCTCCAACTGCAAAGTCACTAGCATCACACATGATTTCGAAAGGAAATTTCCAATCAGGCGCTATCATGATAGGTGCATTGACTAACATCTCTTTTAAGGTTAGAAATGCTTGGTTGCAATCATTGTCAAAGATGAAAGGGGCATCTTTTTCAAGTAATTTCGTTAGAGGCCTTGAGATTTTTGAAAAGTCTTTGATAAACCGTCTATAAAATCCGGCATGTCCTAGGAAACTTCTGATAGCTCTTACGGATGATGGAGGTGGTAATCTAGAAATGGTATGTATTTTGGCTCGATCCACCTCCATTCCTTCGCTCGAGATCTTGTGACCGAGTACTATTCCCTCCGTTACCATGAAATGGCATTTTTCCCAATTAAGGGCGAGGTTAGTTTCCTCACATCGGGATAACATTCGTTCAAGGTTATCGAGGCATTGGTCATATGAATCCCCAAAGATAGAAAAGTCGTCCATGAAGACTTCCATTGTCTTTTCTATCATGTCATGGAAGATGGCTACCATGCAACGTTGGAATGTTGCGGGGGCATTACATAGACCAAACGGCATGCGTCAATAAGCAAAATTTCCATAGGGACATGTGAAAGTTGTATTTTCTTGGTCTTCGGGTGCTATCGGGATTTGAAAGTCACCTGAAAAACCATCCAAGAAACAATAAAATTTATGATCGGATAATCTTTCTAACATTTGATCAATGAAGGGCAAAGGAAAGTGATCTTTTCTTGTTGCTTCATTTAATCGTCTATAATCTATACATACTCTCCATCCTGTGACGGTTCTCGTTGGTATTAATTCATTCTTTTCGTTAGTTATCACCATCATACCTCCTTTCTTTGGAACTACTTGGACGGGACTCACCCAAGGACTATCGGAGATAGGGTAGATAAGTCCGGCGTCAAGTAGTTTGATGACCTCGTTTTTAACCACTTCTTGAACGTTTGGATTTACTCGACGTTGTGGTTGTATGACCGCTTTGTAGTCATCATTCATCAAAATTTTGTGTGTGCACATAGAAGGACTAATTCCTTTTATGTCTACAAGTTTCCAAGCTATTGCATTTTTATGTTTTTTCAAAAGACTAATTAATTTTCTTTTTCTAAGCTATCTAATTTAGACGAAATAATTACAGGTAAATTACCCTCTTTGTCTAGAAAAGCATATTCCAAACCTTTTGGAAGTTCTTTGAGCTCAAGCGGTGGGTCTTTAGGAGACTCCTTATTTGGTTGCTCATTTCGATCAAGAACTTTAAAAGTTTGTTCTATGGCGACCTCTTCTTCAACAAAGTGGTCAATCTCTTCACTTGTATCGGGTGGTTCATCTTCATCTTCAATTAGGGGGTCATTATTGCCGAATGGATATTTCATTGACCGTTCGAGATCGACACTTCTTTTAAATGCCCCTAATTGAAGAGGTAGATTGTTGAACTTCCGGTTTTTCAAAGCTTCGTGTGTTTTTACAAATGGTCGCCCCAACACTAGAGGAGCGTCATCGAGGATGACAAAGTCGGTCGGGATTACCATTTGATTTGTTTGAACCAAGACATCTTCAATTACACCGATTGATTTTATTACTTTCCGATTGGATAGAAAAATGGGTATCTGAAGTGGAGAAAAATCACTAATACTTAATTTTTCGAAAATGTAATTAGGCATTATGTTAACACAAAGATCTTTATCGATTGTAACGTTACTAATAAATGAATTTTGAAAGAAACATGGAACCGGTGTAATGTTAATTTCAAATGGGTCTTCTTTTATTAGCGAGGTTTGATCATTAGTTAACTTAACACTTATCGTTTCGTCAATTTTAGTGTTAGTGTTTAACTCTTTTAAAAACTTAGCATGATTGGGTACTAAACAATGATTTTCGAAAGAAGGTGACAAGAGATTAATTTCTTCAAAATTAGACTCTTCTTGAATTTTAACGTTGTCGGACTCACCTTTTTCGTTGTTTAACTCATGTGTCGGTTTTTCACTTATTTGTTCTTCCATTTTTACATTTTCAGTTATCTCTTCATTTTTTAATTCTTCTCTTGCGCGGGACTCCTCTTCCCTTGCGCGAGATTCTCTTATACAGCGATCGATAACTCTTATGTGTTCTAATATCCTATCGGTTACTTCGGTTATAGGAAAAGAATCGGGATTTTCTAAGCTTGAATCCGGTTGTTCGACCCTTTGTTCCTCATAATACCCATATGAAGTCGATGGTTCGCACCATTGTTCTTCATTGTAAGCATATGATGGATAAGGTTCGGAATTTTGTTCTCCATAATACTCATATGAGGTGGGTTGTTCACGCCAAGGTTCCTCATAATAAGCATACGAAGGTGGTGGCTCACATCTTGGTTCCTCAAAGTATGAGTATGAAGGCTCATACCTTGGTTCATCAAAATATGAGTATGAGGGAGGAGGTTCATACCTTTGGTCTTCATAGGATGTGTATGAAGTTGATGGCTCGTACCTGGGCTCCTCATAGTAGGTGTATGAATTGGATGGTTGATATGAGTGATTATTTTGAAACGATCGTGCGTTACGACAATTAGTGCAATAATTACCCCTATAATCATCCTCCTCATAGGTGTAGTTGTAACCTCCTGAGTATTGATCCATAAGAATCACTCAGCAGACCACAACTGAGTCTCGAGATCAGAAAACAAAAATAACACGAAAACAGAGGCTGGACACGGCCCCGTGTTCAGGATCTGTATCTGGGCGTTTTAATTAAGTTTACTGATTTCGTTGAGCACGGGGCGTGTTCGGTGAGCACGGCCCGTGTTCAAGCTACTGTTACTGGGTGTTTTTATGAAAATGTGCAGCACGGCCCCGTGTTCAGTGAACACGGCCCCGTGTACAGGTTACTGTAAATTCAAATCTAAACTAAAATGCAGAGAAAAGTGCGCGCTTTTGAAAAGGTTTTGAAAAACTGATTAGGCCGTCGATTTTAAGCTTTCTTAAAATCCTTGTGCCCCCGGCAACGGCGCCAAAAACTTGATGCGTTGTCGAGTGTTATATATATTAGGTGTATATTTTAAGCCCCTTTAACACTTTTTAGTCAAGTTTTAAATTTATAAAACACGATATTTACTAACACTAGACACACATATGGGCAAGTGCACCCATCGTGAGCGTAGTATAGTGTTGGTAAGATACCGAGGTCGTCCAAGGACACAAGAGCTTTTAGTACCGGTTTATCCTCAACGTCTAATCAAAATAAAAAGTTTAGAAAAAAAGGTTTTAAATTAAGAAAAATAAAAACTAACTAAAATGCTGAAAATAAAAATAAAAGAAAAAAAAACAGATAGACAAGATGAATCACTCGGTTCCGACTCGTATCTAGTGTAACCTTTGATTATTTCCGCACTTTTGCACATAATTAAGAGATTATCTTAGTTATTGTAGTAGGCCCCTCTTTTGAAGGTGACGTTACCCTCACCCCAGTAGTTTGAGTCAGCAAGGATACAATCCTAAAAGGGTGGATTATTGGAAGATAATTAATTAAGTTATTAATGCAATATTATGGTAGGCCCCTCTTTTGGAGGTGACGTTACCCTCGACTAAGTAGTCTGAGTCAGCAGGGATACAGTCCTAAATAGCCGGGTTATAGTATTAATAGTAGTTAACTTATGAGGGGATCAAAGAGTTTGGACCCCCGCCATCCAATACCGTTAAGTATTGAAGGAGGTCCTACTAAATTTGACCCAGGTCCATTGCAGGACCTCTAAACGCTGAACAATGGCAAGACCTTTACCAAACCGTTCCCTTAACCCCCGACCAGGTAGCCAACATACCTCCATATAGACCGTGGAGATATGAATGGTGAAAATCTTTTATTTTATATAGACAGTAAAATAATTTCAAAACACCACGGACAAACGATAAGGAAAGATCACCTTCAACATAAGCAACTAGTTATTAAAGTCATTAATACAAAACCAAATAAAAAGTGCAAAAGATTAGAAATAAAAAGTATTACACTAGACACTTTGTCTTCACCAAGTGATGTAAGAGACTTAGGCAAACATGGCCTTGATTGTCAAGAACTCTTACGATCAATCTTGGATCCCGAGACGACTCACACACTCTACGATGGACAATGGATGATGGTGGTGGATGATGGTGTTATGGTGGTGGTGGGTGGTGGGTGAAGTGTGAGAGAGGTGGTGTGCCAAGGGATGGTTTGAGCTTGAGCCAAACACTTCTATTTATAGGCTGAACAGAAGCTCGGGCACGGCCCCGTGTCCAGTGGGTACGGCCCCGTGTCCAGTGGGCACGACCCCGTGTCCACATCCTCTCTTTCTTCATTAAATGCAGTTTTGTCTTATTGGTTGACCACGCCCCCGTGTCCGCTGAGCACGACCCCGTGTGCAGAAGAATCTTTGTACTATGAAGATTTTCCTGGATTGTGCGAATCTTATAGTTGACCACGGCCCGTGTCCGCTGAGCACGGCCCCGTGGTGGGCAATAGAAGCTTCTACCCTTTTGTCTTTTCTGCTGACACTTAGGCACGCCCCCGTGCTGGCTAAGCATGGGGCGTGTTCAGGCCTCTGATCTCTTGTTTTGCTTGGGAAGATGCTGTTGTGGGGTCGGGCATGTCACGTCTTGACCTTTTTCTCGTATTTATGTTAGATTTTGATGTCTTTTTGCTTCTTTTGTTAATTTGAGCTCATTTAATCCTGAAAATACAAAAGGAAGACAAAAGCACACTTTTTCCAACATTAGTACTAAAAATGGGTTAGTTTTATGCCTCATTTGATGAAATTTATATGTTAATATTTGAACACATCAGCATTTATTGTAATCGTTTAGTATTTTAATGGATTTTCTTTTGAGATTTTTATATGTGTATTTTATTACATCACCATGCAAATATCATTTCAATTTTCATTGATCTGCGAGACATTTCAAAAGAAATTCTTAAAGGTATGACCTAGCCATAATATAAACGGCTATGATGGTGTAACCCTCTTAAGACAATGATTCCTTGTTAACATCTAAACACATGTTAACACTTCTAGCAGTGTGACTTGAGAGACCACACTAGCTTCCCAAAAAGTACTTGGATTTTTCCAAGCCATCTTTATGGCCTAAATGATCAATGAGAATCATGGCTATTAACATCAAATATGATGTATACAACAAAACATCCATTTGAGGTGTTTTGCCTACGGGCCAATAGGTGTTTAAGACAAAGATAGTTTTATAAACTTCTTGTCAAAAAGGCGATGAACTATGTTCGACCCTTAAAATCTCTGATTCGAAAGATCATTGATAATACTTAAATGTCCTTGTGACAAGGCCTTTTTGTGCCATCTAAATGTCCTTCGAGACAAGTCTTTGTACTACATAAAAATGTCTCTACGATTGACTGTTGTGACTTATGTCCCCTGTCTGATAAATATAAAGGATTATATCCTAATTGATTGCCAATAATGGTTCAATTGCAACCTAGGCAAATTATTAATATCATGACTATCTAATCATCGAATACGATGATTCATTTCTAAATAAAACATGATTGTTTGATTTTAGTATACAAATCATGGCTGGCTCCAATGAAGCTAACAGTCATCCAGTAGAAGGAAACAATAATGTGCACAAGGATAAATGTTACTGGTGCTGAGTTACAAGCGATGATTAACACAGCAGTTGCTCAAGCTGTGAATGAGATGTTTAAAGAACCGAGTAATGTTCGGTCTAAAACTCATACTAAGTCCATATCGGAATCGCATACATTGAAAAAGGATGAATCTTAGCATTCATCTAATCAGAGATCTGAACCTCAAAAGATCGTGCTGGATCAGACTCCTAGGTACAACAAGGGTTGTACCTACAAATACTTCTTCTCTTGTAAACCAAGAGATTTCACGGGAGAAAAGGGAGCAATCGACTGTATGAAGTGGTTGGATGAAATGGAAACTGTGATTGATATCAATGGATGTGCAAAGGAGGACACCGTTAAATTTGTGTCTCAGTCTTTCAAGGGCGATGCCCTGACATGGTGGAAAGACTTGGTGCAATCCACCGGAAAGGTTCCTCTGTATAACCTTTCCTAGAACCAATTTGTTGAACTGATGAAGGACACTTATTATCCCCAGCACGAGGTAGAAAGGGTGGAGATTGACATCCTTACTCTGGTGATGAAATATTTGGATTGCAGGTCTTATGTGACCAGTTTTAACTCGATGTCTCGACTTGTCCTGTATCTAGTCACCCCAGAACCCAAACGCATTGCGCATTTTATAGGTGGTTTAGCCCCTGAGATTAAGGGAAATGTCAAGGCTTCTAAGCCTGCTACATACAGGTCGGCTGTAGACCTATCATTGTCACTTACTCTCGATGTCATAAGGAGTAAGTCAAAGAAAACCGCCGAGGAAGAGGAAGAGGGAGGATGACCAGTCCCACCATTCGAATAAAAAGAAGAAAGGAAACTCTGGTTTCAAGAAAGGGCAGTCGGGTGACAAGCCCAGGTATAAAACTTGTGATAAGAGGCACTTTGGGAAGTGCAACCAGGACCCACAAGCTAAGCCTTGTGGAATTTGCAAGAAGAAAGGGCACAAAACTGTGGAGTGCCGAAATATCAAGGATGCAACCTGTTGTGGTTGCAATGAAAAGGGGCACATTAAGACTAATTGCCCTAAAAATGCTAAGAAGCCCGAGGAGGCAAAGAAAACCAATGCAAGGATTTTTCAGATGAACGCAAGAGAGGCGGTGAATGATGACAATTTCATAACAGGTACCTTCCTCATTAATGATATTTATGCTAGAGTTTTATTTGATTCAGGTGCTGATAAGTCTTTTGTAGACCATAAGTTTAGTAAGTTACTGAATCTGCCTATTAAAACTCTAGACATAAAATATGAGGCATAACTCGCAGATGGTACCTTAGAAACAGCTTCAACTCTTCTTGATGGATGCTTTATATCCATTAAGTGTTATTTCATTCCGCTATCTCTTTTGCAATGAAGTTGGCAATGTTTGATGTAGTTTTGGGCAAGGATTGGTTATCACGTAACCAAGCCCAAATTGCCTGTGATAAGAAACTAATTAGCATCAAAATCCCCTCTGGTGAGTTAGTTAGCATTCATGGAGATACACATTATGGTCTGCCCGACGATATAGCTATGCTCAAAGCATCTAAGTGTCTGAAGAATGGATGTGTCATCTACATGGAACAAGTGACAGTTGATGAACCAAAACCCAAGATTGAAGATATCCCAATCATTTCAGAATACCCTGATGTCTTTCCTGATGAACTACCTGGATTACCTCCTGAGAGGCAAGTTGAAATCAGGATAGACATTCTACCAGGAGCGGCACCTATTGCACGAGCTCCATACCGTTTAGCTCCTACAGAAATGAAGGAGTTGAGAACCAATTGGATGACCTACTGGCAAAAGGTTTCATTCAACCCAGCTCGTCGCCTTAGGGAGCACCCATATTATTTGTAAAGAAGAAAGACGGGTCAATGCGTTTATGCATTGATTAACGCGAGCTGAACAAGGTGACAATCAAGAATCGCTACCCTTTGCCCGAGATCGATGACTTATTCGATCAAATCCAAGGAGCAAGCTTCTTTTTGAAGATTGATTTAAGATCTGGATATCATCAACTCAAGGTTAGGACTGAAGATGTACCTAAAACGGCGTTCAGGACAAGGTATGCACACTATGAATTTTTAGTGATGCCTTTCGGGCTCACTAATGCACCTGCAGCATTCATGGATCTCATGAACTGAGTCTGCAAACCATACCTAGACAAGTTTGTTATTGTCTTCATAGATGATATACTTATCTACTCTCGTAGTCAGGTTGATCACGAGAAACATCTTCGATGTATTTTAGGATTGCTACGCCAGGAGAAATTGTATGCTAAATTTTCCAAGTGTGATTTCTGGCTTCGTGAAGTCCAATTCCTTGGACATGTCGTTAGTGATCCAGGTATCCAAGTAGATCCCGCTAAGATAGAAGCCATAATGAACTGGGAAGCACCAAAGACTCCGACTAAAATTCGCAGCTTTCTAGGATTAGCCGGTTATTATAGAAGATTCATTGAGAACTTCTCAAGGATAGCTGCACCATTAACTGCTCTGACCCGCAAGAATGTAAAGTTTGATTGGGGTCCTAAACAACAAGAGTCTTTTGAGATTCTTAAACAAAGATTGAGCAATGCTCCTGCGTTGACATTGCCCAAAGGAGTAGAAGAGTTTGTTGTATACTATGATGCTTCACACACCGGTATGGGTTGTGTACTTATGCAGAAAGGCAAATTGATTACCTATGCATCACGACAGTTGAAGGTGCACGAAAAGAATTACACCACCCACGATTTGGAGTTGGGTGCCGTTGTATTTGCACTTAAGTTATGGAGACATTACTTATATGGAACAAAATGTGTGATTTATTCAGATCACAAAAGTCTCCAACACTTGTTCAATCAAAAAGATCTTAATATGAGGCAACGTCGTTGGATGGAAACCCTCAATGATTATAATTGTGAAATTCGCTACCATCCTGGTAAAGCGAATGTAGTTGCAGATGCATTGAGCAGAAAGGAAAGGATTAAACCTATACGGATTAATGCCAAGAGCATTGAACTTAAAAACAGTTTGAATGAAAGACTGTTAGCTGCTCAGAAGGAAGCAACATTGGAAGTTAATTTTCCACATGAGAAGTTAGGTGTAACTTCTAATCAGTTAACACATGGCAAGGACGGAATCCTCATATTGAATGGTAGGATCTGGGTTCTTATCCATGGAGGACTTAGAGATGTGATCCTCCAGGAGGCTCATAACTCCAAATACTCAGTTCACCCTGGAGGTGACAAAATGTATCAAGATTAGAAAGCCAATTATTGGTGGATAGGTTTGAAGAAATCTATAGCCACACATGTAGCTGAATGTCTAACTTGTGCTCAGATTAAAGATGAACACCAAAAACTGTCAGGTTTGCTACAACAGCCAGAACTTCCCACATGGAAGTGGGAAATGATGACCATGGATTTTATAACCAAGTTACCTAAAACAAGGCATGGAAACGATACTATATGGGTCATTGTAGACAGACTGACTAAGTCAGCACATTTCCTACCCATTAAGGAGACTCATAGCTCTGACAAGCTAGCTCAGCTATATGTGGATGAGATTGTATCTCTCCACGGAGTGCCAGTATCTATTATTTCTGATAGAGATACTAGATACACCTCTCACTTTTGGAAAAGTTTCCAACAATCATTACGCACTCGCTTGAATTTTAGTACTACTTACCATCCTCAAACGGATGGACAAAGTGAGCTTACAATTCAAACTTTGGAAGATATGCTTCGTGCATGTGTTATTGATTTGGGTGGTAGTTGGGATGACCACCTACCGTTGATCGAGTTCTCCTATAACAATAGTTACCATACTAGCATACAAGCTACACCTTTTGAAGCATTATATGGGAGAAAATGCAGAACGCCTGTTTGTCGGGCTGAAGTTGGAGAGACTAAGTTATCAGGACCTGATATAGTCTTTGAAACAACGGACAAGATTGTCCAAATTCGTGATCACCTAAAAGCTGCTCGTGATAGGCAGAAAAGTTATGCAGACAAAAGACAAAAACCTCTCAAGTTTGAGGTAGGCGACAAAGTTTTATTAAAGGTGTCACCCTGGAAAGGTGTGATGAGCTTTGGAAAGAAGGGCAAGCTAAGCCCAAGGTATATCGGACCATTCGAGATCATCGAATGTGTCGGCAGTGTAGCCTACAAGCTAAACTTGCCCGAGGAACATACTGGAATTCACAATGTGTTCCACATCTGTAATTTAAAGAAATGTCTAGCTGATGAATCACTAGTAATGTCTCACAAGGACGTACAAATTGATAAAAGCCCGAGGTTTGTTGAAAGACCTATATCGATCGAGGACCGACAGGTTAAAAAGCTCCGAAGGAAGCACGTGCCTAGAGTGAAAGTTAAATGGGATGCCCGTATAGGCCATGAATATACGTGGGAGGTTGAGTCCATTATGCGACAAAAGTACCCTCACTTGTTTAAGTAAATCTCGGGGTCGAGATTTCTTTTAAGGGGGTGAGGATGTAACACCTCGTAAAAACGTGTCCAATTATGTGAAGACACGTATCCTAGACTCTAAACACGTAAAGATTTGAGTTTGAAGGACTAAAGTTATCAAACGATGAAACTATGTATGCAAAGGGACTAAAAGTGTCATTATGCCAAACTTGTGCCTCTGAATGACCACACATGATAAATATATTCTTAATTGGGTAAATTATCAAACGTATGAAGCCATTTGTGAAAGTAAACAAGAGCTTACAAGTTGCAGGGGTTAAACGTGTCAACATGTTAATTCTTACCTCTGAGTGACCTTTTAACAAACCCGGTGCTTTGAAATGTTCGATTATACTCCCAAGAATATGTGATAAGATTTTCATGAGGTTTTGAGATCGTTAAGTGTTAATTACGCAAATTCCCAAAGATAAGGGTTAAAGGTGTCAATGAGAATATAGTTTTGTTTTCGGTAAAGGTTTAACGAAACTGGACCTAACGAAGCTTGGTTATACTCCCATGATCCTCTACAAACTAACTACAAGGGCCATTGGTGCCTAAAATGAAAGCTATAAAAGTTATAAAGGACCAGGGACTGAAACTGCCAAACTTAAAACAATTTTCACCTTAATTAAGGGTTGTCGCGGGGCGCGTTAGCCCTCCCCCATATCCTACGCGGGCCGCGAGAGAACGCCCAGATCAGAAGGACACTGCCAGCTGCAGGTTTCTGGACATAACCGACTTAAACACTTGCAAATCGAAACCTGGAGCTTGTTGATGGTTTTAGAATACCACAAGAACACCTGGGATGATCCTAAACACTTCCATAACACCTGTGATGATCTTGAATCATGTATTCAAGTATAAATAGGCCCTTGTGTTGCACTAGTTCATTGCACAAATCATTCAATTCACTTCCTCTCTCAAGTTCTGGGATTCCTGATCATAAGGAAGCTCATTTTTAGTAGAAAAGATTGCTAGGACCCTTTGTAAGTGTCTTAGTCCCCTCTTTAGTTTAGTTTTGTTATTTAAAAACCGAAAAGTCAAAGTTACGTAAAATAGCTTTGATTCTCGGTTTAAATTCAAATGGTCCAGTCATTGTTCGAGGCGAATATGGCTATGTGACCATAATTAGGTAGGTGTTAATCCCTTAACAGGGCACCTCCTAATTTTCTCGTTTGCTTAGTTAATTGTCGGGTCAAACTATTTAATTAAAAAGTCAAACGGGTTAGATTTGTAAATAACAATCAAAACTAATAATGCAAAAGATATAAACCATATTTTATCACAAAAATAACTTGGTAAATAATATTAGAAGACGTCTAAGCATGTTCAACCCGACAATTCTGAGTTTAGGGTCGGTTCGCAACCGAAAGTCGCAAAAGCTTGACTTTTGCTTTGACTTTCAGTTCTGACCCGATTAAGCTTAAATCTCTTATGTTTTAAGCTTCCATTAGGACCACATTATGTTGTAGTATAACTCTCTGAAGTTATATTACCTGGTCATTAGTATTTTGAATTATATGCTAGTTTCCGTTATTATGCTTATAATTGACCGTTATGCCCTTTTTAGCCAAAAATGAGATTTTTGAATATGTGAGCATACTAATATGTTAAGTACTGATATATAAGCATGTCTTAATTAATTTGACATGATTCTCTGGTCTCAAAACAATGTTATGTAAGATATCGTAAATTTGAACTTTTTATTAATTAAACTATGCTATTAAGCATAATGCATGTTGAAACATGGATTTTGACCCAAAACTCATTACCTACTATTATGATATTATTTTTAAGGATTTTTGGAATATTGGGTCAGATTATAAACTGACCATATCACTGAGTTCTTGTATAAATTCCTTAATTGACGATAATGCCCTTTTAGCTAATAAAATGTGATTTACATGTGATTAGCATGTCAAACCTTTTTCTATTGATTTGATATGAAAAATAAAATATTTTAAAAACTTAAGGCTGATCAAAACCTCATAATCACATAAACATTTCAAATATCGTCAATTGTCGACTTTTACGCTAATTAGGTGTATAGTATGGTTTAAAACTATATTTAACACCTAAGACTTGATACCTACTGATTTTATAAATAAATTTTAATATTATTATAGTAGGTATAAGTCATGAACTCAGACTTCCAAATATGTCCTTAAAAGCATATGTGAAATGACCAAAATACTCTTTCGAGGCATAGTTTGACCAAAAATGGTAAATCTCACATATGAATGATATCCTACTGTTTTAATATTATAAAATAAATATTTTTACAGAATGTTTTTAGACCAGAATGTCAGTTTACTTTAAAACCTCTTTTATAAACACTAAAATGACCAAAATGCCCTTACGGGACTTGAATCGGTTTTAAATACTTTTTGGGCATATATGTTAACATCCTACTGATGTATTAACATATTTTAAGCATAATAACATATGAGACTTGTATATGGTTTATTTGGTTACCCGTTATACATTTATGTGTTCGGTTCGGTTTATATAACTAGTTTACATAAATTAGCTTAAATGGGTTTAACCTTATCATTTTTACTTCAAAATCCAGAATGTGTTTAGTTTACCCATATTATACAAGTATCCAAACTTCTCGGGTCTAAATCACATTCTATCTCGGTCTCCGCTTAATCTAGCGTTTAGAAATCTTTCAAACTAACCGGTTCAAGTCTTTGACTTAAATAAAAACCCGTTAGTATCCTAAAAGGTTGATAAACCTTCCATACAGATTGAGTAGCTTCTGTAGAAGGTATTTACATAAGGCTTTAGGAAACATACGACTGAGTTACATCCTTACACATCTAGCTCAGGTAAATACTTTTAACTTATTTTCTCTTATACGGGCTTGGGATACGGTATAATAATAATACCGCTTGGTCGGGTATGGAATCATTTAATCGGATTGTGATTAATAAATTGCATAACCCGTTTTAATCTGTTTTGTTTGATAACATAAACATTGGGAGTTAGTACGACCGTGTCCTGGATATCTTCGGCTCATTTCATTTGAAAATGGCCACGACCTATGCACGGGGTGTAGGCATACACCTGACAGATGCAAATGCTAAATAACACACATGTTGTGGATAACTCTTTTGTGGGTTTTATAGTGGTGAGTCGGTTAATCATGACCGGCTTTCAAACTGGCCCCATATGTATGACAAACATGTAAATCTGTATACAAGATTTTATATAAAAATTGTCCCAAGTTATAAATGGTTTTTTGCCTTGTGCGCCTGAATCAAGTTTTCATAAACTCTTTTCAAATGGGCTGGTTAATTGTATTTACCAGTGAAAACTGACGTATTTTCCAAAGACTAAGTGACAGGTACCTCTCAAAATTAGGCTGGAGCTACTTGGTGTCAAATAAGAGGATCTTGCAAATCCTTAGATGCCTGAAGTCTGTTATTTCAGTTTTCTTGTATTTGTTTTTATGATCCGCCTATGGATCTCTATTACAACCGGTCTGTATATTCTTTTATTTGGACACTCGGACACTATGGTTTGTAATAGTAATTATCTACCAAGCCTTCTGCTGTGCTCTTATATTGTGTATATTGACTATGACGATATCAACTATGTCACGATACTCCACACCGGGCCCACCGGTAATATGTGGAAATAT
This sequence comes from Helianthus tuberosus, assembly GCA_030545235.1. NCBI lineage: Eukaryota > Viridiplantae > Streptophyta > Magnoliopsida > Asterales > Asteraceae > Helianthus > Helianthus tuberosus. The sequence continues at coordinate 12,536,898 of CM060412.1, read as the reverse complement.
CGGGGTGTGACATAGCTGCCAAGAGAGTGAAAAAGTAAGCGAAGTTGTGTGTGTTTCTATCGATCCGTACACTCCAATTTATAGTAAACAGAAATAACAAACTATCCTATAAACTAGGGATACTTCGAATATTCGTTTTTGACCGTTATAGTCCTTTTCTTCAGGCTTCCAACGTCTTTCTCCTAACTGTCATGACCGAGTCTTCCGGAAGATCAAGCTTTGTGAACGTTAGTACCGTGCATCCAAAGCAAATCGTTAGCAACTATCAGGATACAATGTTAGCAATATCCCGGTCCGGTATCCTAACCGTAAACAAATATTAAATATTTAAGATATAATTCGAGATATAATCCAGGATATTGGCTCGGAGTTTCACCCATAACAATATTAAACATGCATTTATTGATCCAACTAATTAATTTGACAAGAAATACAAATGATGTTAATATAGAAATTATTTATATTCTAAATGAGTGATATTATAAGATAATATATAAATACAATTATTAACTTTCCTATTCATGTTCTTTTGTATCTTAAATGAGTGATATTATAAGATAATATATAAATACAATTATTAACTTTCCTATTCATGTTCTTTTGTATCTTCAAAAATTGATGTGCAATGTTCAATGAGACCGAATTTTCCAGTGAAAAGACGAAACACACCCTAACAAGCAAATTCATGTATAATAAATTAATCATCTATTTTATTTGAAAAAGTGGAAAACTTCATACACGCAACCATTTGTATCCATTTTCCATTTCCAGTCTTCAAAATAAAAAAGAAAAAGAAAAAAGAAAAAAAGAAAAAAGAAAAAAAGAAAAAAAGAAAAAAGATAAAGATAAAGAAAAAAAAAGTTTTTGCATGTTGCATTCAGGTATAATAAATTGATACCTTTCTTCAACCGTTCAGTTATCAACCAACTAACAAACTACCATTTCTCCATATAGATTTTGATCACCACCATGGATGTCTTTCTTTCAGCTTTTGGCCTATGTAAAATATCTATAATTACAAATGAGTGTGCCTATTGGCACACTAAAGTGCCTATTGGCACACCAAACCCTAGAAAAATTAGGGTTTATCTACGCTGCGTATTGGTCAATACGCAGCGTATAGGGTTACCCTTATACGCTGCGTATTGACCAATACGGAGCGTAGATAGACCATAGATCTCAGTGCCTGATTACCAATCATTGCACAGAAAACAATGTCCCATACGCTGCGTATTGGTCAATACGCAGCATATATAAAACTAATGCAAGTTTGGTGTCATTTTGGTAGGTTTGAAGTGTTAAGTTTTTGCCAGGTTTGTATATGCGGCGTATTGAGTAATACGAAGCGTATACGCAGGGACCTTTTTAGTAAATTTAGGAAACTTCAGGGACCATATTTGTCAGTTTTCAAAAACTTAGGGACCTTTTTGTAAATTTTCGAAAAACCAGGGACCTTTTTGTAAATTTTCGAAAAACCAAGGACCATTTGTGTAAATTTACGAAATCTCAGGGACCAGTTTTGTAAATATATAAAAAAGGGGAAAAAGGGGGTCTTCATTTAAGAACCGGCCCTTGCAAGACTCGAACTCATGACCTCTCGTTTAGAACCGCAACGCCTTAACCAGTTTATCCTCTGTCCAGAGCTGTTAGATTATGAAACTTAATTCTTATATGTAGTAGCTATCCTATACGCTGCGTAGTGATCTATACGCAGCGTATATGAACACTTATATACGCTGCGTATAGGTCAATACGCAGCGTATATAACCTTCTGAATTTTAATTGCACACAGAACCTGTTAAATAACCTGCGTATTCCAGAACCTGTTAAATAACCTGATATATTCCAGAACCATATCGATACAACAAAACATGTTATATAACCTGCCATAATTTTATATGTACACCACAATATAAAAGTTTGTGCATACATAACAAAATGATATATACAAGAGTTTGATATATACAATAAAAGTTTGTGAATACATAACAAAATGATAAAATACTACTACTGCTGCTCCTGCTGCTGCTGCTGCTCCTGCTGCTGCTGCTGATGCTGATCCCATTCCGCATCCGTAATGAAGGGTAGTGGAGGTAACCCGTCATGCTGTCGCTGCTGCTGCAGCGCCGCAGCCACCCACTCCAACAGATAATTGTTTCTTTCATGTAACCGAAGTTGCCGCTGATATGATGGGTCAGCACCGGGCCAAACATGGAGTGGGAACTGAGGCGCCCCTGGTGGTCCACGCGGCGGTGGTGACTGCGGAATGACGACGGCCGGCTCATACGGTTCTAAACTGGTTAAGGCGTTGCGGTTCTAAACGAGAGGTCATGGGTTCGAGTCATGCAAGGGCCGGTTCTTAAATGAAGACCCCCTTTTACCTCTTTTTTGATATTTTTACAAAAATGGCCCCTGAGATTTCGTAAATTTATACAAATGGTCCCTGGAATTTCGAAAACTGACAAAAAAGGTCCCTAAAGTTTCGAAAACTGACAAATATGGTCCCTGAAGTTTCATAAATTTACAAAAATGGTCCCTGTTTATAAGCTACGTATTGCTCAATACGCAGCTTATATAAACCTGGGAAAAAAATTACACTTCAAACCTACCTAAATGACCCCAAATTTGCATCAGTTTTATATACGCTGCGTATTGACCAATACGCAGCGTATAGGAACTTTGTTTTCTGTGCAATGATTGGTAATCAGGCACTGAGATCTATGGTCTATATACGCTGCGTATTGACCAATACGCAGCATATAGGGTTAACCCTATACGCTGCGTATTGGTCAATACGCAGCGTATATAAACCCTAAGTGTGCAGATAGGCAAAGCGAGTGTCTAGATAGTGAGAGCCTTACAAATATCCGAGCTTTAAAAATAAAATAACATGAAAATGGTATCCTGAAAGTTATATTTGGTTATAAACTTCGAATTGAATGGATATTAGATTGTATCATGAAAGTTTTATTTAGGGAGAATTTTCATTAAAAATAAGAAACAGTAACTAATGAAAGCTAATGAAAGATGACTGATAATACTGGTAATTGTAAACCCTATTTATAACAATTATGTTACTCATAAGATCACCTCACAAGCACAATATGGCTTGTTTGGTTTGTAGAATTTTATAAAATTCAGTTAAATTGAAATTTCTCAATGTGTTTGCTTTATATAATCTGTCAAAGTTGGAATTTGAATTTCAAGTTTACTTTGCTTGTTTGGCAAAGGAATGAATTAAAATTAGTTCACTTAAATTTCTTTATGAAAAGAACTAAGCATTCCTTTCAAATTGTAAAAGAATTCAGTCAAAAGAATAGGAATCCAATTCATCTAAGTTCAAAATCTAATTTTTTTAAACTAAACGTAATTGTTTCATTCCAATTAACAGGGCAAATTACATAAGGATAGCAGTTAGACGGGCAACAAACTGCGCCGCCATCCCCTTTTGAATAGAAAACCCTAATCTATTAAAAACAAAGCCTCGTCCCTGAGGAGTCGAAAAGTTGTTTCATTCCAATTAGTTTGACAAAGTCCAACATCTTAAAATAAATTCCACAAACCAAATGCATCATAGTTTATGTGTCAAGTTATTCTACAAAAGTTCTTAATTGTAAGAAGTGTAAGAAGGATTTATAGAGTAACAAGTGTCCAATAACCTAAAATTAAACCCACTACATCACCACCGAAAACCTAAACACCCACCCCCACCCCACCCCACCTCCACCCCAAAACCTAAACCCTCCCCCCCCCCCCCCACCCCGCTCTTACTTATTTCTTCCAATATCTTTTTACTTCTATATTTATCAAACTTCCTTTTCTAAAACACACTATAAAAGTACCATCTTCCCCATCATCTCATGCATTCAAATCCTCCACAAACAATGGCTACTTATATCAAATTCCCTCATCTTAATAAATGGGGTGCTATATTTCTTGCTTTTTCTCTATACATATCTTTTCTTGGTTGTGTTTGTGAAGCTAGGATTTACATGGGTAAAGGCGCATTTGTCCGAACCAAAGGCTCAAACTTTGTTGTCAACGGTTCGCCTTTTCTGTTCAATGGTTTTAATGCATATTGGATGATGAATGTAGCCGCTGATCCGAGCCAAAGGTACAAAGTTAGCCAAGTCCTACAAGACGCTGCGAATGCTGGTCTTTCGGTTTGTCGCACATGGGCTTTCGCCGATGGTGGTGGTTATAACGCGTTACAAATTTCGCCAGGAGTGTATAATGAACTTGTATTTCAGGTCCAACCATCTTTTATAATTATATTGGCATAGCAAAAAAGGATGTTTTTTTTTTTACATTTTACTAACAAAAAATGTAGTTTTTAATTTTTTTTTTTTTACATAGGGATTAGATTTTGTGGTGGCAGAAGCAAGAAAATATGGTATTCGGTTGATATTAAGTTTTGTTAATAATTATAAAGACTTTGGAGGGAGACCACAATATGTTGAGTGGGCTAGAAACTCAGGCGTTCAAATCAGTAGTGATGATGATTTCTACACAAATCCTATAGTTAAAGGGTATTACAAAAATCATGTTCAAGTAAGTACAAAATAATTTATTTTTTATGTATCCAATTCAAATATGTTTTTATGGTAACTTATATGTAATATATTATGAATGCAGAGAGTTATAACAAGAATCAATACAATCACCCAAATCGCGTATAGTCAAGACCCCGTGATCATGGCATGGGAACTCATTAACGAGCCACGGTGCCAAGCTGATTACTCCGGACAAACTATTAATGTTGGTGACTTTAACTATTTCTATGACATGTTTTTGGAAGTTATAATTCTATGAAGTTGAACTTATGCTTTTCTTTAGGATTGGGTTCAAGAAATGGCTTTGTTTGTTAAGTCATTGGATCGATATCATTTGTTGGAGATCGGTATGGAAGGCTTTTATGGAAACACAATGCCGGAAAGAAAACATATAAACCCGGGTTACCAAGTTGGAACCGATTTCATCAGCAACAATCTTATTAGGGAAATTGATTTCGCCACGATACATGCCTATCCTGATCAATGGTATTAATTCTATAAGTTATATGTTCTTGCTCTATATGGAAAAAAAGAAGCCTTACAAGTAATGGAAATATGGTGTATGTACCTTATGTCTAACTCCATCAAATTTTTATTAAAAAGAATGAAATAATACAAAGAGTAAATTACTTTTTGAGTTCATGTCTTTTAACGATTTTAACCACTTGAGTCCAAAATCAAAAAGTTTAACGCCCCTAGTCCCTAACCGCTCATTTTATAACGTTTTGAGTCCAATTTTGTTCATTTTATAACGTTTTGAGTCCAATTTTGTTCATTTTATAATGTTTTGAGTCCAATTTTGTTAAAAAAAATGGACTCAAAAGGTAAAATAATTCAACTCAAAAGGACTCAAATGGTTATATAAAAAGCGTCTAGGGACTCAGAGCGTTAAACATTTTGATTTTGGACTCAAATAGTTAAAATCACTAAAACACAAGAACTCAAAAATTAATTTACTCTAATACAAAACTGTATGCAGGTTGTCTGGAAAAGATGAAGATTCTCAAATGGCATTTATGCAAAGATGGATGTGGAGTCATTTCAAAGATTCAAGAACTATCCTAAAAAAGCCACTAGTGATAGCTGAATTTGGGAAGTCAAGCAAAGATCCAGATTATAACATTTACAAAAGGGATTCATACATGAGAGATGTTTATAGAAACATTTACATGGAGGCAAGAAGTGGAGGGACAGTTGGTGGTGGTTTAGTGTGGCAGCTTATGGCGGATGGGATGGGTTCCTACGACGATGGGTACGAAATTATCTTGTCTGAAAACCCTTCCACGGACAACATCATGTCACAGCAGTCTCGCGCCATGACATCTCTGTCGCATTTGTTAAGAATTCGACATCATCAACATCCACCTAGGACTGGCTCAACCTTTTTTTAGACCCAAAGCGAATTCTAGAATCAGGGCATTTTTCGTTAAAAATATTCTTTTGCTTAAGATCCTAATTATAAATGGAAATATGATAACACGCATGTTTTGTATACTATTTTTAAGATGCACAAAGCCACTCCTAACAAGTATACAGATTATTTGATCTTCCTGACAAAACTTATAATTAAACTAAATGAAACCCTAAATCACATATTCATATTCAGTTAAAATTATCCTTATATACTTTCATCACATGGTAATGGAAAACAAATAAAATTTACATAAAGAAAGCGAATCAAATAACTTGCGTATCCGTTTAAACATTGAACATGTCTAGATCGAAATATGATAAATGTGGGCAAAATATGATTCTTTTATGATATTACATTGAAGTGAAAATATAGTTTATTATATAAGAACGGAAAAATAACTTGCGTATCCGGTTAACCATTAAAGCATATCCTTTGTTTAATTACATCAATTAAACTCGACCAGCAACCCTTTATCCCTATCTCCATTTCCCCATCCTTATTCTCTACTAATGTTTTAAAAACCGGTTCAAAAATAAATTGATGAAGTTGTGTTTTACTTTTTTAGCGGCAGAAGTGTTTTTCTTAGCGGCAGATGTGTTTTTCAAAAATCCGCAGATCAAATATTTTGTATTATTGACACACCTAACATTCTTAAATCGACACCTTCAATACGGGTCGTATAAATCCATACGACCCGTATAAGGCTCATTATCGTATAGGCCTATACGATGTGCATTAAGTATGAGGTTAGATGTCTGTCACTCAACAGTGACAGAAAGTGATGGATGTGAATATTACGTCAGCCCTATACGGATTGTGTAGGGCTATACGGCCCCGTATTGGTATATAAAAAACCATGTCAATCTTCTGCCATTATAAACAACGAAGGAGACGATGAATTTGCATTGTTTCTTTTTCGCTTCTTTCTTTGTTTCGACAAACGATGTCACCATGTCTTGGCTTGATCTCAACTACGTTTTTGCCAAGTTGTCTGACAAAAACACAAACACGTTTATTATGGAAAGCAGTGTGGTATAGTATTTGTTAGCTTGTTTTGTGTGTTCAGTTTATGAAATTCTTACCACATACTTGTTTTAGCAGGAGTCTGCTGTCCCTGATTCTTATGATGGGAGAGGAAATGATGATCACGTGGATGAGGTCGTGTCTGGCTTTCGTTCCCATCATAAGAAAAAGCGTTGTTGCCAGACCTCAACGAGGTAAGTATTTATTTACTTATTGTATTCGGCGGTAAATTTACCATTAACTTTTACCTAGTTTGTTGTACCCCGTGAACCGTTGTTGCCAGATCTGCACGAGGTAAACATTTATTTACTTATTATTAAGAAGGCTCTAGATGTACTATTATCTTTTAACCGTTGTTTTTTTTCAAGTTATTGTGCCTAGCGATGATCATGGTTACAGATGTCCGGATTATGAAGTCGTTTACGGTGCCTCGTACCTACAGGAAGACTATGGCAATGACTTTTTCGTTAGTGGTGCCTCGTGCGTACAACAAGACCTTGGTGAGCCTTCTTACGCGCAAGACTCATTAAGTGATGAGCAACCCGCTTACCCTGAAGTTTCGCACAAAACTGATCAGGTACGGATGATATATATTTTGTTAAAAATATTACTATAAATGTTATATATATTTTTTTAAAATGTATTATAAATGTTATATTTTTTTTGTTAAAAAAATATTACAAATGATATATTTATTTTTCACTTAGGATTTTATATCCCATAATGAGTTGGAACGTTGGATAAAAAGAAGGGGTTTAACCAATGAATACATTATTGTTACTAGACGCTCCAAGGATCATTGGACATGGCTCCAATGTTGTCGTAGCGGCAAGCATGAGAGTAAGGCCACGGTTAGGAAAACCGGCAGCAAAAAATGCGGATGCCCTTTTATGGTGATAGGTCATCTCGACCAAATCGTCGAGCTTGGCGGATATATTATCTGCACAAAAATTATACCCAGAAGCATAACCATGACCCTTCTGAACATCTGGAGGGTTACGTGTATACCATGAGACATACTTCTAATGAGTTTAGACTGGTGCAAGAGCTAACAAATCAAAACATACAGCCCCATACAATCTGGAAAGCATTACAGAACCCTGAAAACAAATGTGTTCCGAAGGACATACACAACGCTCGCCAAAAGATTAGGGCGTCAAAGTTCGATGAAAAATGATTCCCATGCAGAAACTGGAACAAATTCTCCAGGAGAAAAAGATGACCTATTACATACAGGAGGAACATTCCACCAATGTCGATGAGAATATATTTTTCTATCACGACAAGCCTTTTGAAATGTGAGAGGCATTCCCGCATGTGCTTACGATCGACGCGACCTATAAAACTTACATGTACAATCTTCCATTTTTGCAAGTTGTGGGTATGACATTGACAAACCAAACCTTCTGTCTTGTGTATGCATTTCTTTCAAACGAGAAGGAGGTAACGTACGTCTGGGTCCTGGAGAGGATCAAGTCTATGTTGCACGAGTGTATGGACCGTGTGTTATTCTTACGAATAAAGACTAGGTATTGATAAACGTGTGTAAAAAAATATTCCCTGCCGTACACATATATCTTTGCTAGTTCCACATCTTACATAATATCGTAAAACACTGCAAGAATTCCTTTACTCAACCAGATTGGGAAGACTTTACTCGTTAGTGGAAAACAGTGTGTGATTATCCTAACGAGGAGTTATACGATTATAACCTCACCAACCTTCATAGACACATTCTCAATCAACAACGTAAACGTATGTTTTCTTTTAAGTTAATACATTTAATTAAATAGATACATAATTTGAATGTTATATTTTTAGATGTTTTTGATTACCTGTGGGATAACTGGTGTCACACCCCGATATTTCCACATATTTCCGGTGGGCCCGGTGGGGAGTATCGTGACGTAGTTGATATCATCATTAACAATTAACACAATTATAGCACAGCGGAAGGCTTGAAAGTTTATACACTATTACAACCCATAATGTCCAATGTCCAAAACAAAATAATATACAGACGGATTGTAATAGAGATCCACAGGCGGATCATAAAACGAATACATAAAACTGAGCTTAACAGACTTCAGGCATCTAAGGATTTGCAAGATCCTCCTAATTGACACCAAGTAGCTCCAGCCTAGTTTCGAGAGGTACCTGTCACTTAGTCTTTGGAAATTACGTCAGTTTTCACTGAGAAATACAATTAACTGACTCATTTGAAAACATTTAAGAAAATTGATTTAGGCGCACAAGGCACAAAATCTTTTATAACTTGGGACAATTCTTATTAAAATCTTGTATACAGATTTACATGTTTGTCATATAATTGGGGCCGGTTTGGAAGCCGGACATGATTAACCGACTCACCACTTATAAAACCCACTAAGGAGTTATCCCCAACTTGTGGGTAATTTAATATTTAGCATTTGCATCTGTCAGGTGTATGCCTACACCCCGTGCACAGGTCGTGGCCATTAATATCTTAAATGAGCCGAGGATATCCAGGACACGGTCTTTAACCCCCAATGTTTATGTTATCAAACAAAACAGATCAAAACGGGTTATGCGGATTTATTTAAATCACAATCCGACTAAATAATCCCGTACCCGACCAAGCGGTAATAATTTACCGTATCCCAAGCCCGTATAGAGAAAATAAGTTAAAAGTATTTACCTGAGTTAGTTATGTAAGAAAATGCTACTCAGCCGTATATTCTTAAGACCTTATGCAAATATCTTCTACCGAAGCTACTTAATCTGTAAGGAAGGTTTTATCAACCTATTAGGATACTAACGGGTCTTATTTAAGTCAAACACTTAGACCGGTTAGTTATAAGGATGCTTTATGGTTCGAAATGCTAGATTAAGCGGAGATCGGAATGGAATGTAATTTAGACCCAACAAGTATGAATACTTTTATAGTATGGGTAAACTAAATACATTCTGGATTTTGAAGTTTAGATGACAAGGTTAAACCCATTTCGGCTAATTTATGCAAATTAGTTACATAAACCGAACCGAACGCGTATAAGCATAACGGGTAACCGAATGAACCATATGAAAATTTCCATATATTATTATGCTTAAGATATGTTAAGACATCAGTAGGATGTCATCATATATGCCCAAAAAGATTTTAAAACCGAATTAGGCCTCATAAAGGAGTTTTGGTCATTTTAAGATTTATAAAAGAGGTTTATAAGTAAACTAATGTTCTAGTAAAAAACATTCTATAAAAATATTTATTTTATGATGTTATGATAGTAGGATATCATACATATGTGTGGTTTATCATTTATGGCCAAACTATGCCCCGAAAGGGTATTTTGCTCATTTCACATATGCTTTTAATGACAAAATTTGAAGTCTAAGTTCATGACTTTTACCTACTGTAAAAATATTAAAAATTATTTATAAATTTAGTAGGTAACAAGTCTTGGGTGCTAAATATGGTTTTAAACCATACTATGCACCTAATTAGATCAGTATGAAAAGGTTTTGCATGTTAATCATATGTAAAACACATTTTATTTGCAAAAAGGGCACTATTGTCAATTATAGAATTTATACAAGAACTCAATGATATGGTCAGAATATAATCTGAACTAATATTCCAAAAATCCTTAAAAATAATATCATAACAGTAGGTAATGAGTTTAGAGTCAAATTTATGTTTTAATCTTGATTTACATGCTTAAAGGTACTTTAGTCCTTTTAAAAGCATTATTTTCGATAAATTGTATAACATCAATTTGAGACCAGAATGTAGTGTCAAAATATTTTAGACATGTTTACAAATCAGTACCCAGCCCATTTGTATGTTCATTTATTCAAAAATCTTATTTTTAGACCATAAGGGCATATAGGTCAATAACAAGCATAATAACGGAAACATGCATAGAATTCAGAATTTCCAAATGACCTGTAAGACCCTAACACGTATTTAACAAAATTCGCAGCGGAAAATTCGTGCCATAAAATTTCTTTCATTATAAACATCATGCCTTACTTGAAAGTCCATTTTTAAAACAACTCTTTTACATTGAATACATCAATCTAACTCATTAACGGAATAAAACATAACTTATATGTATCAAATTACATACACAAACAATCCCGTACAATCCATCATGTGACTTGGTATTCATTCTCTACTCCTCGTGATAATCCCCGTGACTCGTACAACCTGCGCTCACCACATACGTTCATAACATTAGCACACATTATAAATATAAACAAGATTCATCCTTGTTTATTCTTCATTCCGTTATCACTTTACATTCAAGCTTTCCATCTGAGAACATAATCCGTGGTGAGTCCTCCTCATTGTACCTACGTTACACTTTATTCACAAGGTACACTTTTAATATCGTCAATACTCAATTGTATTGAAAACATGTGTACATACTTTCATACATACTTATATATACATGCATACGTTCACACATAACTACTTACATACATACATACATACATACATACATACATACATATATACGTTCAAACCTAAAGCTTCGCATAGGGTGTCACACCCCAACCGATGGCGGAATCATCGGGGCATGGCACTGAGCGAAACAGATTGTCCAGAAGTTTCCACAACAATTATCAAAACTATTCAATTTAAATAATACGTCCCATACCGTATCTCAAACAGTCAAATAATTATTACAGACAAACATCAAGACAAATATTCTGTTCCGACGACTCAGATTTAAATAGACAGCAATTGTTTATCTGCTTCTAGAGACCCCTAATTCGTTATCCACAGACAACTATTTGTTGGGCTCTAAATCTTTATTCTAGCTTCAAATTCCTACCACATATGCATCCTAAGCACCTGTCACATACGTTAAAATAAAGTCAATACATAAAATGTAAAGGTGAGCATACAAGTTTGATAATAGCATATAGAGTTCGAATTTCGTTTACGCATAACCAGCACGTACACATAGTGAAATGAAGCACGTTAGTTATCGACATAGATCCATCGATACCAATGACTGCGGGTTGACTGCCCGAGGCAGTTCGCAATACATGATTACCACCGTAATCCATGCAAGTAAAAGATCCTTAACAACCCCCGTGTGAACGGGTGCTGAGTCCAAACTATAGTACTATCGTTGCTAAGGCAGGTAGACAGCATTCCATGTGTAATCATAACAAACAAGCATTCATAAGCCACGTATATCATACATTAACGGTTAGCGTTCAAATAGTTGAGTAGTGTGATAGTTGTAGTTTGAATATTCGTAACGTATGTAACACCCAAAAGTGCTTAAAACAAAAAAGGATCGAGTATACTCACAGTGATTAATGGATTGAAGGGAGCGCTTTTAGCGAGTACGGTTAGCCTGAATAGATTCGGTAACGTAGCGATAAGTGGTGCGTAAACAATACAGGGTGAGAGTGGGTAGGATAGCTGATCGTTCGGATGGTCATCCGTGCGGACAACAATCCGTGTGAATAGTAATCCGTCCGGTTAGTCATCCGTGCGGACAGTTTGTCCGTGCGGATGACTATTCGAGTGGATTGTTTCTTCCTATGGGTGAGATGTGCTTGTGTATGGTGGCTTGACTTTTGAAGTTTTTGTTGTAGCATTTGAAAACCTGGAAGTTCTCTTACCGTTCAAGTCGGTCGAGCGGACGACAATCCATCCGGATGGTAGTCCGTGCGGACAACGACTTAAATGGTGAGTCACTTGGTGAAATTGGTGAAATCCGTCCGGATGGTAGTCCGTGCGGACAACGACAATCTGTTCGGATGGTAGTCCGGTCGGATGAACATGTTGGAAATTGTTTAAGGTCTTAGTATCTCATGATCCAAAGAGTAATCCATTCAGAGGGTCGTCCGTGCGGATTATTCATTCGTCGATACTCAAACCTTGTTTGAATATGGGTCCCAAGTGTAGTCCGTCCGGATGGCAACCCATCCGGATAGCCTGTCTGTGCGGACATCAGTCCGTCCGGACAGCATCTCGTTCTGGTTGTTCCATTCGTCTACCCTTGGTCGTTTTGAAGGTTTGTCGTTATGTCGAGTCACGTTGACAACGTGCTAGCCAACGGAACCCCTAGTTTAACCCAGTTGACCAACCTGACCAGGAATCACCCTAGTCCGGCCGGTTGCCGGCTTGAGGCAGTTGTTCTTGGTTAACCCGAAGTCGGTAGTCTCGTGAGTAGAATCCGGATCTTGAACTAGTACAACACTATAATCGAGTAGAAGACTAATTCAGGGTCGGATCTTATCGGTTTTGAGTACTTGGAGTGCAAAAGAATTGAAAGAAAGTTAAAACCATCCTTCCATTCTTTTTCTCCATACTTGTGTCAAGATCTTTTACAAGATCTATGTGGAAATCGGCTAGATCTACGTTGTTCTTGGTGGGTGGAGGTCAAGGCATGAAGTTCTTGATGAACACATGATGACATCACCTTAGAACACCCGAAATCTAGTGATTTCACGGTTAAAAGTTAAGATTTAAAAGATGGAAAGGTGTAGGAGTGCGTGTAGATCAAGATAGTACAAGATTTAGGACGAAAACTTACCGGAATCAAGAGAAATCTGCAAAAAGGTGGGTTGAGCGTGCTGGTCGAACAGAGATTTCCAAAAGTGGAAAAGATGACAATGACAGGGGTATTTATAGGATGCTAAAAGGGGAAAGTATTATTCGTCCGGATTGCACATCACCCGGATGGTCGGTCGGGCGGATGGCAATGTTGGTCGGATCGCACTTATCACTATCCGTCCGGATTGCACATCACCCGGATGGTCGGTCGGGCGAATAGCAATCCTGGTCGGATGGGTTATCACTTCCCCAGGCGGCTACCCGTGCGGATGGCCATCCGGCCGGTTGGCGCCTGGGTGGTGTGTTCGGTGCGACGATCTTTGACGTTTCGGTTCCGATTGCGAGCGATTCGATAGGGTTTCCTAGTCAAATTACTTTTAGTCCCAACTACTCGTACCTTGCGTAATCTATTTTCCACTATCTATCATGGTTCGATCGTGATTCGAGTTCGAGTTCGAGTGCATTCGAGTTAGATTTCGAGTTTCGATTGAGTTCGCTTGATTATCACAACGCAACATAAATAAACATGCACAGTTAACACGTAAGGCACACACACACACGTATAGTAACAAGTAAAAGTACGTAGCTCGAGTTGCGAATTGATGTCGATTCGATTATCATAGCTTGATTATTAGTTGATTAACTTTATCGCATTGTTACTTCCTATAATTCACAGTCGTAGGTCGATTGATTAACGATTAACACACATCGATTATTGCATTAACGACACTTACTCCACATAATACAAATAAAATAAAGAAATTTGTAAAAGTCAAGTTGCGCGAAATCGGTCGTTGACTTAGGCCTTGACTTTGACTTTCACTTATGAAAACACGGGGTGTTACATAGGGATTCCCTCCTATACTTGCGTACATGCTCATCGCACCTCATGGTAAGTAAAACATAAAACGTATTAGTGATTTGACGTTTAAAACATATCCAAACAAGTCCGCAGCTGAATCAAACGCCCATCAACACTTTTGCTGTCATTTTAGGTCCTCGCGGGGCGCGAAAGATATAGCCCCGGCTTTCATGGGCCGCGACTCGCTATCGCGTGGCACGACAGATTCTAACTCCTCCGTCGCGTGTCACGACGAATGCTTTTTTCTAGCAAGTTTCGATCTGAAACCTGCATTTTCCAGCAATCCAAGTTTTTACGAAAATGTGTATAACTTTCAAACTACACATCCGTTTTACACGATTCTTTTTCCTATACAATCGTAATTTGATTCTCCATCACATGGATATATTTCCCAATATTCGGACTACCAAAATCTGGGACTTTTAAGCCTTCGGCTTGTTACCTTATTACAAAGTTTTGACCCGCTCATGCATTTATCAACATAACCTATTTATTTGACCTTAATTTCATATGAACCTCATAATTTCAATTTCATCTATCATATAAGGTTCAATTCGCGGGTTTCTTGCATCTTTTTAACCCATTTTCGCTCAAATACCTATTTTGACCCGTTAAGTGTAATTGCGCATTTTAAAGTTTTTGACTTACATAAATCATACTTCTCGCTTTCATACTCGTCCAAAGCATTCACTTAATCAAAAAGCTTGTTTCTAAACAACTTTTAAGGTCGTTTGGCCCGATATACCCATCAAGGGCATTTTGGTCATCAATAGTTCCGTCCTTTACGACGAAGGACTTCATTTCATATTTAACCAATCCCATGATTTAACTACAACTCTAATCACACATACCTGGCTCGGGTCGAAGCTATGACCCATTTTAGTACTTCAACTGTTAAGTTGCTAGTTACTAGCAACAAAAATCCTTTCGCTATTCATCATGTGCATTCATAATACTCGACAAACAATCATTAGTCGATATCGTCAAATGGTGATATCTTCACCATTTGACCCGTTAAGTATAAATGTCCATTTCGTCCTTATGTGATTGTAATTATTCCTTATCCCTTCCTTGTAACTTATTCTTTCGTTAACTCGTAACCAAAAATTACCATAATACCATTTTCACCCTTTTTAACCTTCAAACTTAGTTTCTTATCATAACCACATGTTCCGACCCGTATCAAAACTTTTCGGACGTCATACTTCATATATTAACTTATCATATTCTTAATCTATACGATGAATAGAAATTCTACAAAAGGGTGTAAGCTTTACTTACATTGCATCCAATTATGCTTCCCGTGTGCATAAGTTCCATTTGACCCTCTTCTTTCCCAAGCTTCCACATCGCTTATCAAGCATCAAACTATCATATATCATTCTCAAGATAGTTAGCTTATTCATCATTTATTACGACCCTTCCATCTTACAGATCTCATATCGAAATTATCATTCGACTTTATAACATGCTAATATATTAAATCTTATCCGATTTCTTTAAACATTCACACACATAAATGATTTCAAACATCATTAATATAAGGGTATCATCATTTTCATCATATCATCAAAACCCACTTCATAACTACTTTGTTAATCACTTACTAGTGTCTAATCTCAATTATCTCATAATTTCATCATACACTTGGTGTGTATACTACCTTCTAAGCATAATGTACAACTAATTCATGCATAATTAATCTTCTAATCTCATACGTGATTCATCAAATTCTCCTACTAACCAACATGTATCATTCACACATAATCATCAAACATATTGTCATCACATTTCTTCCAATTCCTTTAACAAGAATCCATCATACATATCATAATACATAAATTTTTGAACAAGAATTTTGGACATGGATGATGATTCACATCATCATCATTACCATAACTAATGGGTTTCACCCCTAAACATCAAATTAACCCAAACCATGCATAATCCATGTTCTATATGATGATTCTAACACATACTTATACTTAATTTCATACAATTTCGCGATTTCCAACATAACCCACTTCGTGCATAATCACCAATCTAGATTTTAAGATATACCTTATGATCCCCTTGTGAAGGTGATCATTAATCCATGCTCGGTTATGAATTTAAGCTTCATCTTGCCTTTCAATTTGATGAAATGGATAAAAGTTAGGGTTGTGAGCTCTCATGAAGCTCCTGCTCGTTTCTAGAACACACGAAAGTGTGTGCTTATGTGTTTTAATCTTTCATTAATAAAACCTATGTTTCCATCTTAACGGTTTTGGTCCATCATGCTTCATTTTGATTACATACGAGACTAAAACTCCTCATCTTCTTACTTATATACATGATACCACTAGGAAAATCCATTCCTAGTCATTTTGTTTATGGGTTCGCTTTTACTACTAATGGTACTTTACCCATTCCTTTATCTTAACCGGGTTCTAAATTACCAAACCCGTCTTTGGGGTGTTACAAGTCTACCCCCCTTAAATAAGGTTTCGTCCTCGAAACCTTTCTCATTTCCATTTACACATACACATCAATGTTTAACTTCCTAGTTGCATCATAATTATAAGTAACAATCCAATCTCACTTCATAATTATTCATACAATTGACTTCTTCCTAACAAGTCTATACTTTCCCTGCTATACTTCCACATAACATTCTCATTTCCTTGACCCGTTAGTAACAGGTCAATATACATATTTATTCAAACTTATAATAATGCTTACATTCATATGATCCATTCATAACGGATCTAATACCTTCATCTCATCCTTTAAGATTACATTCTATACCTAAATTACATAACATTTAATTATCGTTTTGTTATCTCAACGAAGTTACTATTTCATGGTCACGCATACGTGCTTAACTCCAAAGTTAATATCATTCTACATTTCATGTAGTTATTTGTACCATACATACCCTTACGTTACCTTCAACTCACCTCATTCATTCTACATTACTATTCCTCTCATTTCATGCATTACTTAATTTGCATAAGCAGACGTGTCATGCAAGTTCATTAGGCGAGAGTTTAACCAATGCCCAAAATTTTCACTCAAAACCTTTAAGATTTAGTTCTTAATGACATAGTTTTCTTCTTACATCAACTATTAAAATTCAAACATTCCATACCATACCATACCATACCATACCATACGTATTCCATCATTCATCTCGTAAGTCGTTTTCAATTTACTAATTCATATCTATCCGGCATGAGTTAAAACATTTTACTTACCTCAATTTCATATCATACTTCAGCGATCCGTAACCCAGATCGATCTGCTCCTTCACGAGTACTAACCGTACTAGGCCATCTTTCATTCATCCTTGTAATGGGCTTCCACCCGTGCACATTCTTTCACCAATTCGATTGGTTTCATCTCATTAAGAATCCTACCATTAACATCTACAAAATCGACGGTTAGCATCTTTCATTCAAACATTCATTATACTAGGTGATTACTCACCTATAGTCCTTTTACATCTTTCTACATACATGCTATAACACATCCCACATTTCATCCCTTACATGCAATTCTTTTACTCTGGTTACTTATTTCGTCAACCCTTGTAGTTTGACTTTTCAAAGTCAATTTATCACTTCTTTCTTATTATAAATACACATAACAAAGCACATATTTGTACTTCTTATCGATTCAAGCATGCATACAATTTCATTGCTTCATGTCTTAGTGTTTCTCGGGTTCACTTGTCCTTTCCATTAAAACTTAAGCCTTCCGCCCGGGTCGTAACCCGTTATTCACTTTGACTCTCTAGAGTCAAGTATTAACATATTTCATGCTTGTAATTTATCTAAGGTTTATTTCTTAAACCTAAAGCTTCTTGCCACATCAGCCGTTTTTAATGTTTATACTTACTTACTTAATGGACTAAACTGCACTATCCATTGTTTTATTACCTATCATTTTATTTCGTTTGGCTTTCGGAAGTTTAATTTGTAAATTCATTCTTACTTATTTGATTCGTACCTATTTACGAATTTCAAAATTTTCATTCTATCATTCATTAACATTCATTCATATCTTTCATTCCTTTCATGTTTCGAATCCATCTCGCGGATTCTAAGATATCATTCATATCTTTCATTCCTTTCATGTTTTGAATCCGTCTCGCGGATTCTAACATATCATTCATATCTTTCATTCCTTTCATGTTTCGAATCCGTCTCGCGGATTCTAACATATCATTCATACCTTTCATTCCTTTCATGTTTCGAATCCTTCTCGCGGATTCTAACATATCATTCATATCTTTGTTTCATACTTTTCATGTGTATTTGGTACTTTCACATCCATGAAAGTCTTACATTTCCTTTTACCCTCACGTCCACCTACTACCTAATTCTAATGGACATACCTGTAACAATTATCACGGTCTCACGAGCGTCATATGTTTCTTGTGTACTGGCCAGGTACACAATCCACATACTAGTTTCGTGTCTTCGTGTAATCGTCACCTTATGTCCGAAGAATAAGGTTTCGGCACGTGTTACATTTTCAATTCTTCATTACCATTATATTATTATATTTCATTTAAAATTTTCCTTCACTTGATAGATTTTACCATTACACGCACCCACATGTTAAATTTACATACCTAGGTCAATTTGTCTTATTACATGCCTTGGTGCCGGTCCTAGACCGCATTCACGGATCATCCTCTCCAAGCAATTACGCTTACCTTACACATAACATACTGTTAGTTTTTCTTTAAATGCATACTTAAGTACATACTTACCTTTGCTTCTTCCCATAGATCTTGATCGAGTCTCGGATTGTACGGGTTCCTTGTCACAAGAGCACACAGGTTTGAGTTCAAGTATTTACCTCCTAATACTTGATTTCCCTCAAACCAAGGCTCTGATACCAACTTGTAAGACCCTAACACGTATTTAACAAAATTCGCAGCGGAAAATTCGTGCCATAAAATTTCTTTCATTACAAACTTCATGCCTTACTTGAAAGACCATTTCTAAAACAACTCTTTTACATTGAATAAATCAATCTAACTCATTAACAGAATAAAACATAACTTATATGTATCAAATTATATACTCAAAACAATCCCGTATAATTCATCATGTGACTCGGTCTTCATTCTCTACTCCTCGTGATAATCCCCTTGACTCGTACAACCTGCGCTCACCACATACGTTAATAACATTAGCACACATTATAAATATAAACAAGATTCATCCTTGTTTATTCTTCATTTCGTTATCTCTTTACATTCAAGCTTTCCATCTGCGTACATAATCCGTGGTGAGTCCTCCTTATTGTACCTGCGTTACACTTTATTCACAAGGTAGACTTTTAATATCGTCAATACTCAATTGTATTGAAAACATGCGTACATACTTATATATATATATATATATATATATATATGCATACGTTCACACATAACTACTTACATACATACATATGTACATACATACGTACATGCCTATATACATGCATACCTACATATATACGTTCAAACCTAAAGCGTAGCATAGGGATTCCCTCCTATACATGCGTACATGCTCGTCGCACCTCATGGTAGGTAAAACATAAAACGTATTAGTGATTTGACGTTTAAAACATATCCAAACAAGTCCGCAGCTGAATCAAACGCCCAGCAACACTTTTGTTGTCATTTTGGGTCCTCGCGGGGCACGACAGATACAGCCCCGGCTTTCTCGGGCTACGACTCGCTGTCGCGTGGCGCGACAGATTCCAACTCCTCCGTCGCGTGTCGCGACGAATGCATTTTTCCAGCAAGTTTTGATCTAAAACCTACATTTTCCAGCAATCCAAGTTTTTACGAAAATGTGCATAACTTTCAAACTACACATCCGTTTTACACTATTCTTTTTCCTATACGATCGTAATTTGATTCTCCATCACATGGAGATAAAACCCAATATTCGGACTACCAAAATTTGGGATATTTAAGCCTTCGGCTTGTTACCTTATTACAAAGTTTTGACCCGCTCATGCATTTATCAACATAACCTGTTTATTTGACCTTAATTTCATATGAACCTCATACTTTTAATGTCATCTATCTTATAAGGTTCAATTCATGGGTTTCTTGCATCTTTTTAACCCATTTTCGCTCAAATACCTATTTTGACCCGTTAAGGGTAATTGCGCATTTTAAAGTTTTTGACTTACATAAATCATACTTCTCGCTTTCATACTCATCCAAAGCATTCACTTAATCAAAAAGCTTGTTTCTAAACAACTTTTAAGGTCGTTTGGCCCGATATACCCATCAAGGGCATTTTAGTAATCAATAGTTATGTCCTTTACGACGAAGGACTTCATTTCATATTTAACCAATCCCACGATTTAACTACAACTCTAATCACACATACCTGGATCGGGTCGAAGCTATGACCCGTTTTAGTACTTCATCAGTTAACTTGCTAGTTAGTAGCAACGCAAATCCTTTCGCAATTCATCTTGTGCATTCATAATACTCTACAAACAATCATTAGTCGATATCGTCAAATGGTGATATCTTCACCATTTGACCCGTTAAGTCTAAATGTCCATTTCGTCCTTATGTGATTGTAATTATTCCTTATCCCTTCCTTGTAATTTATTCTTTCGTTAACTCGTAACCAAAATTACCATAATACCCTTTTCACCCTTTTCAACCATCAAACATAGTTTCTTATCATAACCACATGTTCCGACCCGTATCAAAACTTGTCGGAATGTCATACCTCATATATTAACTTATCATATTCTTAATCTATACGATGAATAGAAATTCTATAAAAAGGGTGTAAGCTTTACTTACATTGCATCCAATTATGCTTCCCCTGTGCATAAGTTTCATTTGACCCTCTTCTTTCCCAAGCTTCCACATCGCTTATCAAGCATCAAACTATCATATTTCATTCTCAAGATAGTTAGCTTATTCATCATTTATTACGACCCTTCCATCCTACGGATCTCATATCGAAATTATCATTCGACTTTATAACATGCTAATCTATTAAATCTTATCTGATTTCTTTAAACATTCATACACATAAATGATTTCAAACATTAGTAATATAAGGGTATCATCATTTTCATCATATCATCAAAACCCATTTCATAACTACTTTGTTAATCACTTACTAGTGATCTAATCTCAATTATCTCGTAATTTCATCATACACTTGGTGTGTATACTACCTTCTAAGCATAATGTACAACTAATTCATGCATAATCTTCTAATCTCATACATGATTCATCAAATTCTCCTACTAACCAACATTTATCATTCACACATAACCATCAAACGTATTGTCATCACATTTCTTCCAATTCCTTTAACAAGAATCCATCATACATATCATAATACATAAAGTTTTGAACAAGAATTTTGGCCATGGATGATGATTCACGTCATCATCATTACCATAACTATTAGGTTTCACCTCTAAACATCAAATTAACCCAAACCATGCATAATCCATGTTCTATAGGATGATTCTAACACATACTCATACTCAATTTCATACAATTTCACGATTTCCAACATAACCCACTTCGTGCATAATCACAAATCTAGATTTTAAGACATACCATATGATCCCCTTGTGAAGGTGATCATTAATCCATGCTTGGTTATGAATTTAAGCGTCATCTTGCCTTTTAATTTGATGAAATGGATAAAAGTTAGGGTTGTGAGCCCTCATGAAGCTCCTGCTCGTTTCTAGAACACACAAAAGTATGTGTTTATATGTTTTAATCTTTCATTAATAAAACCCATGTTTCCATTTTAACGGTTTTGGTCCATCATGTTTCATTTTGATTACATACGGGACTAAAACTCCTCATCTTCTTACTTATATACATGATATCACTAGGCAAATTCATTCGTAGTCATTTTGTTTATGGGTTCACTTTACTACTAACAGTACTTTACCCATTCCTTTATCTTAACCGGGTTCTAAATTACCAAACCCGTTTTTGGGGTGTTACATGACCATGTAATATAACTTCAGAGAGTTATACTACAACATTATACGGTCACTATGGAAGCTTAAAACATAGAGGATTTAAGCTTAATAGGGTCAGAACTGAAAGTAAAAGCAAAAGTCAAGCTTTTGCGACTTTCGATTGCGAACCGAGCTTAAATCTAGAATTGTCGAATTGAACATGTTTAGACATGTTCTAATAATATTTACCAAGTTTTTAAAGTGACAAAACATGATTTATATCCTCTACTTATCATATTAGATTTTTATTTAAAAATCTGACTAGTTTGACTTTTTATTTAATTACTTTGACCCGACAATTAACTAAGTAAACGTGATAATTATGAGGTGCCTTTTTGAGGGGTTAACACCTACCTAATTATGATCACGTAGCCATATTCGCCTCGAACAATGGCTGGACCATTTAGGTCTAAACCAAAGGTCAAATCCGTTTTGCGGCAACTTTGATTTTCGGTCTTTAAACAAACAAAAACTGAACTAAGGTGGCTAAGGACACTTACAAAGGGTCCTAGCTTGAACTTTGAACTAGAAAGAGCTTCCTTTTGTATCAGGAACCTCAGAATAGAGTGAGAAGGATTAAATTTGTGAATGAGCAAGTAAATGAGGAACTTGAAGCTCCTATCTATAGTTGAAGGAGGTGATCCAAGATCAATCCAAGTGTTATAGGGTGCTCTAGGATGTCTCCAAGTGTCCAAGAGGTTTTGAAAATCCGTTTACAAGCTGTTGGTTTCGAAATCAGATTGCAGAGATGGTTTGTGTGGGGAGCAAGGCTGCATGCTGGCAGATGTCCAGACCTGCTGAATTTTGGTCTCGGACGCGACACGCGCCAGGTGCAGGCAAGTATGGCGCAACACGCACTTATGTAACTTCCATTTCTTTCATTTTCAACATTAGGGGCCCTTCAAAATAGGTTTTAAATATTATTGGGAGTATGATCAAGTACCGTTAAGCTCTGAGTTCATTAAAAAGGTCTCTCAAGAGTAGAATTATTGTTTTGACACTTTCAACCCCTCTTATTGGAATTTTGCAGATTTTAATTATATAATAGTACTGAAACCTCGTGAATTCATTATTAGGTATTCTTGAGAGTATAATCAAACGTTATGAAGCCCCGGGTTTGTTAAAAGGTCACTCAGAGGTAAGAATTAACATGTTGACACTTTTAACCCCTTTGTCTTGTAAACTTTCGATTTCTTTCACGGACGGATTCTTACGTTCGATAATTTACTCATTCAAGAATACAAACATTGTGTGAGGTCATTCAGAGGCGTAAGTTTAGCATGTTGACCCTTTTAGTCCCTCCGCATACATCTTTTCACTGTTTTTCAACTTCAATCCTTCTAAGTCAAACTTTACATGTTTAGGGTTTAGGACACGTGTCTTCACATAATTGGACACGATTTTACGAGGTGTTACATCCTCGCCCCCTTAAAAGAAATCTCGACCCCGAGATTTACTAGAATAAGTGAGGGTACTTTTGTCGCATAGTGAACTCTACCTCTCATGTATACTCAGGGCCTCTACGGGCATCCCATTTTACTTTCACAATCGGTACATGTTTCCTTCGGAGCTTTTTAACCTGTCGATCCTCAATCGATAAAGGGATTTCAACAAACCTCGGGCTTTCATCAATCTGTACATCCTTATGAGACATTGCTAGCGATTCATCAGCTAGACACTTCTTTAAGTTACAGATGTGGAACACATTGTGAATTCCACTCAGCTCCTCAGGTAAGTTTAGCTTATAATCTACACTCCCGACACATTCAATGATCTCGAATGGTCCGATGTACCTTGGGCTTAGCTTTCCCTTCTTAACGAAACGCATCACACCTTCCCAAGGTGATACCTTCAGTAAAACTTTGTCTCCTACCTCAAACTTTAGAGGTTTTTGCCCTTTGTCTGCATAGCTTTTCTGCCTATATCTGGCAGCCTTTAGGCGATCTCTAATCTAGACAATCTTATCTGTTCTTTCGAGGGCTATCTCAGGTCTTGATAACTGAGTCTCTCCAACTTCTGTGCAACAAACAGGCGTTCTACATTTTCTCCCATATAAGGCCTCAAAAGGCGCACCTTGAATGCTGGAATGGTAACTATTATTATAAGAGAACTCAATTAAGGGAAGGTGGTCATCCCAGCTACCACCTAAATCAATGACACATGCGCGAAGCATGTCTTCCAATATTTGAATTGTATGCTCACTTTGTCCATCCATTTGGGGATGGTAAGCAGTACTGAAATTCAAACGTGTGCCCAAAGATTGTTGGAAACTTTTCCAGAAATGAGAAGTGTATCTAGTATCTCTATCGGATACAATAAATACTGGCACCCCGTGGAGAGACATAATCTCATCCACATATAACTGAGTTAACTTATCGGAGCTATGAGTCTCCTTGATGGGTAAGAAATGAGCTGACTTTGTCAGTCTGTCAACTATGACCATATAGTATCGTTTCCATGCCTTGTCTTTGGTAACTTGGTAATGAAATCCATGGTTACCATCTCTTATTTCCATGTGGGAAGTTCTAACTGTTGCAGTAAACCTGATGGCTTTTGATGTTCAACTTTAATCTGAGCACACGTCAGACATTTAGCTACGTGTGTGGCTATGGACTTCTTCAAACCCATCCACCAATATTTGACTTTTAGATCTTGATACATCTTGTCACCTCTAGGATGAACTGAGTATCTTGAATTATGAGCTTCCTGATGTATTATATCTTTACCATGAATAGGAACCCAGATTCTACCATTTAATATGAGATTCCATCTTTACCAGGTGATAACTGATCAGTAGTTACACCTAATTTCTCACTTGGGAGGTTAGCTTCCAATACAGCTTCCTTTTGAGCAGCTAACAGCCTTTCATTCAAGCTGTTCTTGAGTTTGATACTTTTGGCATTTATCCGTATAGGTTTAATCCTTTCTTTTCTGCTTAATGCATCAGCGACTACATTCGCTTTACCAGGATGGTAGCGAATCTCACAATCGTAGTCATTTAAGGTTTCCATCCAGTGGCACTACCTCATATTGAGATCCTTTTGATTAAACAAATGTTGGAGACTTTTGTGATCTGAGTATGTCACACATTTAGTTCTGTACAAGTAATGTCTCCACAACTTTAGTGGAAATACAACGGCACCCAATTCCAGATCGTGGGTGGTGTAATTCTTTTCATGCACCTTCAGTTGTCGTGATGCATAGGCAATTACTTTACCTCTCCGCTTGAGCACACAGCCCATGCCAATGTGTGAAGCATCACAATAAACAACGAAGTCTTCTACTCCTTCAGGCAATGTCAACATAGGAGCATTGCTCAACTTTTGTTTAAGGATCTCGAAGGACTCCTGTTGTTTAGGACCCCCAATCAAACTTCACATTTTTGTAGGTCAGAGTAGTTAATGGTGTAGCTATTCTTGAGAAGTTTTTGATGAACCTCCTATGGTAACCTGCTAATCCTAGAAAGTTGCGAATCTCTGTAGGTGTCTTAGGTGCTTCCCAGTTCATAATTTCTTCTATCTTGGTGGGATCTACTTGGATACCTCGCTCGCTTACAACAAGTCCAAGAAATTGGACTTCGCGAAGCCAGAATTCGCACTTGGAGAATTTAGCGTAAAGCTTCTCCTGTTGTAGTAGTCCTAGGATGCACTGAAGATGTTTCTCGTGATTGGCTTGATTACGAGAGTATATAAGTATGTCGTCTATAAAGACGATAACAAACTTATCTAGGTATGGTTTGCAGACTCGATTCATTAGATCCATGAATGTTGCAGGTGCGTTAGTGAGCCCGAAAGCATCACTAAGAACTCGTAGTGACCATACCTTGTCCTGAATGCGATTTTGGGTACATCTTCAGTTCTTACTTTAAGTTGGTGATGCCCTGATCTTAGATCAATTTTTGAGAAGAAACTTGCCCCTTGGAGTTGATTAAACAAACAGTCGATCATGGGCAATGGATATCAGTTTTTTGATTATTACTTTATTCAGCTCGCGGTAATCAACGCACATACGCATTGAACCATCCTTCTTCTTTACAAATAGTATGGGTGCTCCCCAAGGTGACGAGCTGGGTTGCATAAAACCCTTTTCCAGTAAGTCATCCAGTTGGGTTCTCAATTCCTTCATCTCTGTCCGAGACAGACAGTAGGGTGCTCGTGCAATCGGTGCTGCTCCTGGTAGGATGTCAATCCTGAACTCTACTTGCCTCTCAGGAGGTAATCTAGGTAGTTCGTCAGGGAAGACATCAGGGTACTCAGAAATGATTGGTATATCTTCTATTTTGGGCTTCGGATCATCAACTATCACCTGTGCCATGTAGATGACACATCCATTCTTCAGGCACTTGGATGCTTTAAGTATAGACACATTGTCGGGTAATCCGTAATGCGTATCTCCATGAATGGTGATCAACTCACCAGATGGGGTTTTGATGTTAACTTCCTTCTTATCGCAGACAATCTGGGCTTGGTTACGTGACAACCAATCCATGCCTAAGACTACATCAAACCCAGCCAATTTCATTGGCAAAAGAGATAGCGGAATAGAATGATTCTTAATGGATATAAAGCATCCATCAAGAAGAGTTGAGGCGGTTTCTAAGGTACCATCTGCGAGTTCTACCTCATATTTAATGTCTAGAGTTTTAATAGGCAGATTCAGTAATTTACTTAATTTATGGTCTACAAACGACTTATCAGCACCTGAATCAAATAAAACTCTAGCATAAATATCATTAATGAGGAAGGTACCTGTTATAACTTTATCATCATTCACCGCCTCCCTGGCGTTCATCTGAAACACCCTAGCATTGGTTTTCTTCACCTCCTCAGGCTTCTTGGTTTTCTTTAGGCAGTTAGCTTTAATGTGCCCTTTTTCATTATAACCATAGCAGGTTGCATCCTTCAAGTTTTGGCACTCCAAAGACTTGTGTCCTTTCTTTTTACAGATTCCACAAGGCTTGGCTTGTGGATCCAGATTGCATTTCCCGAAGTGCCTTTTGTCACAATTCTTGCACCTAGGCTTATCACCAAACTGTCCCTTCTTAAACCCAGCATTTCCTTTTTTTTCTTGTTTGGCTGGTGGGACTGGTCATCCTCCCTTTTTCTCTTCCCATCCTCAGTGGTCCTCCTAGACTTACTCCTTATAACATCAAGAGTAAGTGACAGTGACAGATCAACAGCCGATCTATACGTGGTAGGCTTCGAGGCCTTGACATTCCCCTTGATTTCAGTGGCTAAACCACCAATGAAGCACGCAATGCGCTTAGGCTCTGGAGTGACCAGGTATGGAACTAGTCGGGACATTGCATTAAAACTGGTAACAAAGGATCTACAATCCAGATCTTTCATAACTAAAGTGAGGAAATCAGTCTCCACTTTCTCCACCTCGTGCTGTAGACAGTAAGTATCTTTCACCAGCTCAACAAAATTAACCAAAGAAAGGTTATACAGAGGAATTTTCCCTGTGGATTGCACTAAGGCTTTCCACCATGCCAGGGCATCGCCTTTAAAGGATTGTGATACAAACTTTACAATGTCCTCATTGGCACACCCACTGATATCTACAACTGTTTCCATCTCGTCCAACCATTTCATACAATCAATAGCTCCCTTTTCTCCAGTGAAATCTCTTGGTTTACAAGATACAAAATATTTGTAAGTACAACCCTTGTTGTACCGGGGAGCCTGCTCAAATACTATCTGCTTTTGGGATTCACTTTTCTGATTGGATGAATGTTGAGATTCATCCCTTTTTGACGTATGCGGTTTTGAGAGGGACTTTGAATGGGTTTTTGAACGAGCATTGCTTGGCTCTTTAAGTACCTAATTCACAGCTTTTGTAATGGCTGTGTTTATAATAGCTTGTAACTTAGCATTAGTGAGGTTTATTCTAGCAGTGTCATTCCCATTAGCTGGATGACTATTAGCTTCATCGGAGCTAGCCATGATTTGAATGCTATAATCAAGTAATGACAATTTGTTTAGTTATTATATAACGAATCATCGTATTGATGATTTAATAGCCATGGTATATGCAAACCATATAGGCTAATAAAGAAATATGTTTGAATTTATTTGATTATAATTTTCCTAGGTTACAAACGAACCATTATTGCCATTTAAACAGGATATAATCCTTTATATTTATTAGACAGGAATCATAGTCATAACTGTCAATGTCATATAGACATTTTTATATATAGCACGTAGGCTTGTCTCGAAGGACATTTAAATGGCACAAAAGGCCTTGTCACTAGGACAATTTAAAATATAATCATGATCTTTTTAGATCAAAGGTTTTAAGGGTCGAACATAGTTCATCGCCTTTTGACAAGAAGTTATAGGATATAACTATCTTTGTCATGAATGCATATTGGCCCGTAGGCAGAACACCTCAAATGGATGTTTTGGTATAGACATCTTATTCGATGTTATTGGCCATGATTCACCTTGATCATTTAAGCAATGTAAGGGATTGGAAAAATCCAATACTTTGAAGGCTGGCATGGTTTCTCAAGCCACACAGCCAGGAGCGTTAACATGTTTTTAGATGTTAACAAGGAGTCACTGTCTTAAGAAGGTTATACCATCATGGCCATTAATATTTAGGCTAGGTTATACCTTTAAGAACATCTTTTGAAATATCGTAGCAGATCAATTTAAATTGAAATGATTCTTTGCATGACGTTGTAATGAAATACGTATATATATATATATGTGTGTGTGTGTGTGTGTGAGTGTGAATTTCAAAAGAAAACTCCATTAATAGTACTAAGAATCACAAAAGCTGCCCTAAGCGGGTCTTTGAAAATAAATAAATTGTCCACGCAGGGACTAAGAAAAGAAACAAGTCCTCGCAGGGACTGAAAATTA
The DNA here is from genome assembly GCA_030545235.1 of Helianthus tuberosus. Lineage (NCBI taxonomy): Eukaryota > Viridiplantae > Streptophyta > Magnoliopsida > Asterales > Asteraceae > Helianthus > Helianthus tuberosus. The sequence goes on along the minus strand of CM060412.1, from coordinate 12,507,605 downwards.
AAAAGAAATGTCCACACAGGGATTTAATTTAAATAACAAATACAAAATAAATTAAATAAAGGTCTTCAATGATCCTTCTTCTTTCCCATAATAAATTTCGCAAGACCTTTGAGAACTTATGGTTCTTTCTATCATGTTCTTCTGCTTTACGCTCAACCACTTCCACCCTTTGTAAGATTTCTTGATGTTGTTGTTGGGTTGGGTTGGAGGTTGAGGTTGTGGTTGTGGTTGTTGCTGATATGGAGGGTATTGATACCCTTGGACTGGATACCCAGTAGGGTATGCGGTTGGAAATGGTGAAGGATAAAGAGCGTTGTAGTTAACTGCTTCGTCATATGGGTCGTAAGCAGGAGGTGGATAGCTGTAACCGGTAGGAGCTTGAGGTTCAAACGGGTTTTACCCAGTCGAATCTGGGTAGGTAGGTATTGGGTTTGTATAACCCATTGGAGGTAGCGGTGGTGCAAAAGTGGCTGGTGTGGTATCAATTTCCGGCACCGCGTGTGAAGGTCCACCCATTTGTGGATCTTCGGGAATTGGAGGGTAGTTACTAGAAGTTTGAGGGGAGCTAAATCTTGGTCCCCCTCACAAGGATATTCGTGCGTTCATCCTCCGTCTTGGTGGCTAAGGAGGTGGCTGAGGTGGTTCCTCAGCTGGCAGTGGTGGTGGAGTCACCGCTTCAAAGTGTGGCTCCTCATGTGGCTGTTGTGGTGAGGTGTTGTAGAATGAAGGGGTGTTCACAAAATCCCATTGCCCAAACCATTCTTTGTAAGTATCGGGACCTCGATAGGGAGACCCCGCAATAGAAGAACCGCTAGAAATTTCAATGGGATGCGTAGGCATCCCAGACGGTGGCATTGCTGGATCCGAATCATCATCCATATCCATGTCCTGTGAAAAATGGTCCTCGGGGCCCAACGGGTTATATCTCGCTGGTGCATTAATATAATCATCAGGGTTAAAAGTGACCCTGAGAGTACGAATGATGGGAATGAGAGTGATGTGATGAGTGGTGAGAGGAGTGGTGAAAAGAGTGTGAATGCAACGAGTGTTGCGAGTGATGTGAATGTTGGGGTTTGTCCAGTTGCAGCGGCCCGGACGAATGAAGGTATGAAGGTGAGGTACTAAGCGAAATGGAGTGTCTCGCTGGTTCGAAAGAGTGTCTCCAATCATCATTTGAATTGGAGCTACTGAATGACGCTTAAGGCGTGCGTCTATGAGAGGGTCCGGCATGACTGGATGATCCCTCCCTCATGGGACCTTTTCCTTTTCCCCTTACTCGTGGCGGCATTATTTAAAACCTGTCAAAAACAAGAAAAACAACATATATAAATAAAACAAAGGTTAAGAGTAATCCTAGGTCATTGCCTAGACTCGGAAGTCTAAGGAATATGCTATTGTGTCATTGGGATTAAACACAAAAGGCTAGTGTTTAATTCACTCAAACCTGGCTCTGATACCAACCAGTCACCCCCCGATATTTCCACATATTTCCGGTGGGCCCGGTGGTGAGTATCGTGACGTAGTTGATATCATCATTGACAATTAACACAATTATAGCACAGCGGAAGGCTTGGAAGTTTATATACTATTACAACCCATAATGTCTAAAGTCCAAAACAAAAGAATATACAGACGGATTGTAATAGAGATCCACAGACGGACCTTAAAACGAATACATAAAACTGAGTTTAATAGACTTCAGGCATCTAAGGATTTGCAAGATCCTCTTAATTGACACCAAGTAGCTCCTGCCTAGTTTCGAGAGGTACCTGTCACTTGGTCTTTGAAAAATACGTCAGTTTTCACTTGTAAATACAATTAACTGACTCATTTGAAAACATTTAAGAAAATTGATTTAGGCGCATAAGGCACAAAATCTTTTATAACTTGGGACAATTCTTATTAAAATCTTGTATACAGATTTACATGTTTGTCATACAATTGGGGCCGGTTTGGAAGCCGGACATGAATAACCGACTCACCACTTATAAAACCCACAAAGGAGTTATCCCCAACTTGTGGGTAATTTAATATTTAGCATTTTCATCTGTCAGGTGTATGCCTACACCCCGTGCACAGGTCGTGGCCATTAATATCTTAAATGAGCCGAGAATATCCAGGACACGGTCGTTAACCCCCAATGTTTATGTTATCAAACAAAACAGATCAAAACGGGTTATGCGGATTTATTTAAATCACAATCCGACTAAATAATCTCGTACCCGACCAAGCGGTAATAATTTATCGTATCCCAAGCCCGTATAGGGAAAATAAGTTAAAAGTATTTATCTGAGTTAGTTATGCAAGAAAATGTTACTCAGCCATATATTCTTAAGACCTTATGCAAATATCTTCTACCAAAGCTACTTAATCTGTAAGGAAGATTTTATCAACCTATTAGGATACTAACGGGTCTTATTTAAGTCAAAGACTTACACCGGTTAGTTATAAGGATACTTTACGGTTTGAAACGCTAGATTAAGCGGAGATCGGAATGGAATGTAATTTAGACCCAACAAGTATGAATATTTGTATAGTATGGGTAAACTAAATACATTCTGGATTTTGAAGTTTAGATGACAAGGTTAAACCTGTTTCGGTTAATTTATGCAAACTAGTTACATAAACCAAACCGAACGCGTATAAGCATAACGGGTAACCGAATGAACCATATGTAAGTTCCATATATTATTGTGCTTAAGATATGTTAAAACATCAGTAGGATGTCATCATATATGCCCAAAAAGATTTTAAAACCGAATTAGACCTCATAAGGGCGTTTTGGTCATTTTAAGATTTATAAAAGAGGTTTATAAGTAAACTGATGTTCTGGTCAAAAACATTCTGTAAAAATATTTATTTTATGATGTTATGACAGTATGATATCATACATATGCGTGGTTTATCATTTATGGCCAAACTATGCACCGAAAGGGTATTTTGGTCATTTCACATATGCTTTTAAGGACAAAATTGGAAGTCTGAGTTTATGAATTTTACATATTGTAAAAATATTAAAAATTATTTATAAATTAAGTGGGTAACAAGTCTTGGGTGCTAAATATGGTTTTAAACCATACTATGCACCTAATTAGCATAAAAGTCGAAAATTGACCATATTTGTAAAGTTTATGTGATTCTGAGATTTTGACCAGCCTTGGAAGGTCAAAATATTTTATTTTTCATATTAGATTAGTAGGAAAAGGTTTTGCATGTTAATCATATGTAAAACCGAAGGTCAAAGCCGTTTTATGGGAACTTTGACTTTCGGTCTTTAAACAAACAAAAACTGAACTAAGGTGGCTAAGGACACTTATAAAGTGTCCTAGCTTGAACTTTGAACTAGAAAGAGCTTCCTTTTGTATCAGGAACCTTAGAATAGAGTGAGAAGGATTAAATTTGTGAATGAGCAAGTAAATGAGGAAGTTGAAGCTCCTATTTATTTGTATATATTAATTTAGACTGACGATGAATATCAAGTAAATATTATTTATTATTATAACTTTTGTGATAAACCCACTTATGAGAGACAAAAAACCGCCTGTCGTACAAGAAAAACACTCGCGGGCTTCCAACGTCCAAGGTCCAACAACAAAGAAGAGAACAAGCTGCTAGACCTAACTCAGTTGGGCCTTTCGAACAAAGCAGGTGTGACCCTCCTCGACACAGCTCTTATGTACAGTCGCAAGATTCTCTAATACCATCAACTTCTGTGATGTCTTAAAAGTCTCAAAACTTGTTAATGCGACATAGTCGTTCAACGGCTTTACAGAAAAAAGAGCCACGCGAGGACCATGGGTTTCCGTTAATCATTGATGATGGATCACTTGAATATGTTCTCAGATTCAAAAATCAAATTCTAGAAGTGTTCCACACCCACATTTCAAGAATAAAAGATGCCAGGCCGGATGGACATTGTGGGTTTCGGGCTATGGCTGTTGTATTACAATCATTGTTTGTACTTGTGACTTGTCAAATTAAATCATTAACAATATTTCAACTTTTAATAATAAGCATATTCGGGCTATGGCTGTTGTATTACAATCATTGTTCGGGCTATGCCCAGTCACTTATTTTGCTGCGGGTTGAAGTGTGACAGAAAATGTATTATGTTTGACCCGACTCATTTCCGGGGAAAAAAATAAAATTTACGTCAGAATGTAGAGTAACTGAAAATGTATACAATAATAAGCATAAGAACATATTATATTTGACCCAACTCATTTTTCAGAAAAATTTACATCGAAACGCAAATCAACTTGAATTTACACCGACACGTACATAAGTATAAACACGTAAAACTCACTTACACAGTCTTTAAAAATTCTAAATTAAAGGGTTATAGGTGTTAATGCTGAAAATTATGGGGTAAAAGTATAAAAACAAAAACAAAAGACAAAATGACAAAGCAAAATCAAAGAGTGGAAGCACTATTCACAAATTTTGCTAATTGTATTATAGTTAACATAAAGAATTGAGTTTGGAAATAACTTATTGACTTATTGGTTTGTTTGTTTTTTTAAGCCATAAGTTAAAAAGTGTATGGCTTTGATATAAGTCCTTTAATTTTGAATTTTTGAATATGAGTAAAAATTTGTGTCACGGCCCCCGGCCCGGTTTTACCCGGTCTAGAAGCCGCGGGACAGAAACCCGTGGTATTTATTATGTTGGCAACGGAATTTTAACAGGATCTTTTAAAACTTGAAAATACCCAATTTATTTTATTTCACAAATTGGGGATCATACCCATAATTTACAATAAAGGTGATTTCACTGGGAAATCCATGTTTTTACAAAAACATGTTTATTCATTTTATTGAGCCACGTCTTCAAGATTGTAGTGCTACACGGCACTTTTTCCTGGATCACAGCAGATCACCTGAAACAAGTTTTAAAAATGTTTTATCAGCAGGGAAATACTGGCGAGTCACTCAAGTTGCACAAAACGAAACATTGTTATAATATACAGTATTAAGGGTGATTACATTGTTTCTATCAACCAATTACCCCAAATCGGTATTTGTCACTCGATAGTATCTGTGACTATGGTCAGATCACCCATTAGCTAAGTCATTGTCCAATGGTGACGGGTATCAAGTAATGTATACAAAACCCCACATACCGACAGTAATTGAAGATTACAAAGACTTAATCCCTGTAATTATAACTAGAAACACATTTAGGGTTGTGCAAAGAAATTTGATAAAAAGAGAATGACTCATATTGCAGATTTAAACGGGCAGAGTTTAGCCTACTGATTTTAGCCTGATTAACCTAGATAAATAACAATGCACACGAAACTAGGTCAGTAACTTAATACAACATTTACGATAAGCTCACGAAATCAAAACCCTCACAACGAATGACAAAGTGCAGCACTTAAACATCCATCGGATTCACAACGAATGACAAAGTATAGCCCGAGTTTGGGCAGCACTTAAACATCCATTGGATTCACAACAAATGACAAAGTATAGCCCGAGTTTGGGCAGCACTTAAACATCCATCGGATTGGTTTCAATTGATCGGACATTGAATCATAGCAGTGATTGAGTTATTACCCTATTATCGCGGCAGAATTTCGTGCTTTGTGTGTGTTTTGAAGTAAACGGACGATATCTCAGTGTAGGAAACGAGTTTTTACGTCGAACCAACGCTAAACTTCAAGTGCCACACCCCTCTATTTATACTGAAAACTGGACTCCCTCACGTGGCGCGAGGGCACCCCCTCTAGCATAGGGTTGCCTCGTGTATTTGTAGCTTAGCTGAGTCGACGATTTGATAAAATTCGATTTCTACGGAAAACTGTAAGGATAATATCAATTAGGGAATACCCCCCCCCCCCCCTTGAGTTTTAAGGGCCTTGATCCTGATTCCAACTATTCTGAAATTTTTAGGGGTCATGAAGTATTACTTGGGGGTCTTAATTAGGGTTTTCTATTGGACAAAATAAGATAAGAAATGGTAATTTTAATGAGAGTTGTTACATCCTCCCCACCTTATTAGAATCTCGTCCTCGAGATTTACTGGAACAAGTAGGGATACTTTTGCTTCATCTCTGATTCCAGCTCCCAAGTGTACTCTGGTCCTCTCTTAGAATTCCATTTGACTTTGACCAAAATTAATCTTTTGTGCTTGAGAAACTTTACCTTTCTGTCTTCTATCTGCAATGGCTTCTCAACAAATTTTAACTTCTCATTTACCTCTATATCTTGAAGAGGTACTATCAGGGATTCGTCAGATAGACGTTTCTTGAGATTGGATAGATGAAAGACGTCATGTATCCCAGCCAGCTCTTCTGGTTGTTGTAAGCGATAGGCAACTGGTCCTATTTGTTGGATTATTGGGAATGGTCCTACGTACCTTGGGCTTAGTTTTCCCTTTTTACCAAACCGAACTACTCCTTTCCAAGGAGAAACTTTCAAGAGTACCTTATCTCCGACTTGAAATTACAGTGGCTTGCGTCGATTGTCTGCATAACTCTTCTGGCGATCTCGAGCCGTTTTAAGTCTTTCCTTGATTTGAGTGATCTTGTCGGTGGTTTCTTGCACAATCTCGGGACCTGATAACTGGCTTTCTCCTATTTCTGCCCAGCAAACTGGAGTTCTGCACTTTCGTCCGTACAGTGCTTTGAATGGGGCAGCTTCAATGCTTGCATGACAACTATTATTATAGGAGAATTCAATTAAGGGTAGATGGTCATCCCAGTTTCCACCAAAATCTATCACACATGCCCTGAGCATGTCTTCCAGGGTTTGGATCGTCCTTTCACTTTGTACGTCTGTTTGAGGATGGTATGCAGTACTTAAATTTAGTCGGGTTCCCATTGCTTCCTGGAAACTAGTCCAGAAATGGGAAGTGAAACGACTATCTCTATCCGATACAATAGAGAGTGGGACTCCATGTAAGGATACTACCTCGTCTACATACAACTTTGCTAACCTTTCCATGCTAAAGGTTTCTTTCATGGGTAGGAAATGAGCTGATTTGGTTAATCGATCCACAATTACCCAAATCGCGTTGTTACCTTTTCTGGTTTTGGACAACTTAGTAACAAAATCCATGGTTATTAGTTCCCACTTCCAAACAGGCATTTCTAATTATTGAAGTAACCCTGAAGGTTTCTGGTGTTCTGCCTTAACTTGTGAATAAGTAAGACACTTAGAAACATATCTAGCTATGTCCTTTTTCATTCCTATACACCAGAAGTTATTCCTTAAATCTTGGTACATTTTGTTGGTGCATATGTCTGCCGACTTCGTCTTGTATCGAGTCTTGTATTAGATTAGATAGATCAGGGCACGAAATATGAGAAATTTGGGTTGTTGGCTATTTCGCATGAAATAGCATGTGAGTCATTTCGCACGAAAGGACATAGTCGTTTCGTACGAAATAGACTGGCTATTTCGCTTGAGCTGTTTCGCACGGAATAGGCAAGCCTATAAATACTAGTGTCTTGGATCTCATTTGTAACTTTCCGGTTTCAGTGCCGAACTGCTGCCGAAGTGTCTACTCACTGTAAAACGTTGTTATATCAATCAAAAGATAGTTTAAAGTGAATTGCAAGCTGAATCAACTTGATACGTCTGTTTCCGCCTTTCGTATTGAGCAAAAACTCTTCTGAACGACTCGTTTGGTCGTGAAAACGATCCTACAAGTGGTATCAGAGCTCAGGAGGAAGAGTTCTTATAGATTCAGCTCAAAATTCTGATTTCTACACATTCTTTTTAAAATTTAACAAGTTTTTACGGATAAAATGGCTTGATTTTCACACATTATAAGCGAAACTTTGTTTTAACAAAGCCTTGAGAGAATTGCATCTAAAATCAATCTAAAATTGATCAATTGGACAAAAATCTAGCCGACATGATGACATCAGCTGCATTTCGCACGGAATAGTTTCTTCATTTCGCACAAAAATCTAGCCGACATGATGACACGGAATAGTTTCTTCATTTCGTACGAAATCAGTATTTCGTGTGAAATTTGATTGATTCCGCACGAAATCATCATTTCGTGTGAGCTATTTCGTACGAAATCACTATTTCGTACCAAAGTGGTTTCATTTCGTACGAAATCATCATTTTACTTGGTTGTTTCGAACGAAATCATTCATTTCATGTGAAAGTTCTTATTTCGTGTGAATCATTTCGTTTGAAGTTATCTTGCAGGTCATTTCACACCAGTTGGTCATTTCGCTTGAAGGATCATATCGCATAAAAGTTCATTTCGCTTGAAAGTATTGATTTCGCTTGAAAGCTGATTTTGTGAAACTTGTAACTAAATCATGGAAGAGGAATTTTATAAGGCATTTGCTACTGCCCCGACTACTCCGGCTACCATTGCTCAAAGCATGAACATGGAAAATGAAACAGGAACTTTGCAAAAACCCCCGAAGCTAATGGGCATTGAAGAATACTATGGTTGGAAAGATAGATTTGAAAACTGGGTTCAAGCTAATCATTTGAGATCTTGGGAATGTATTGAGAAAAAAGTATGTCAAACCTCATACGGATTTGGGTGTAATCAAAACAATTTCTGAACTGACGGACAAAGAAAGAGATATGTACAAAGCAGAAAAGATGATGATTAGTTTACTCCAGCAAGCTGTGAAAGAAGACATATTCATATTACTTCAACACGACAATACTTCACGTTCGATTTGGGAAGCACTTCGAATTAAATTTGAGGGAAGTGAGAAAATGATCAGGAGTAAGAAATCATCGCTAAAGAAAGAGTTTGATTTGTTTACGAGTTTGCCGGGAGAAACTTCAAAGAAACTGATTGAAAGATATTATCACTTAGTACGTTCTATGTCTTTGTTAGAAATAGTCAAAGATCAAGAAGAATGGGTTGACAAACTAGCTGATGCTTTACCTCAGAAAGAATGGGGTACCTATCTGATGATTTTGAAGAATACTGGAGAATATAACAAACTGACAATTTCCCAGTTTATTGAAAAGATTGAAGGTGAAGATCTTGAACAGCAAAAGATTGCAAGGATGAATAATCCAACTAGTCAACAATATGTAAAAATGTATTACAAAGGTAGTGTTCAGGATGTTGAAATGAGTCCGAAAGTTCAAACTGCTTTCAGTGCAGAAAACTCATCTGGATCAGTGAACCAAAGTTCAAACAATAGCAGTGATTTTTCTTCATATCCAAGTATTAATCCTAAATCTTCAACCTCAAGTCATCAGTTTCAAAGCTCAAACAACATTAATGGTCATGTGTTACATTGCAACATTGCGTTGCATATTCAGAATGGTCAAAAATTTTCTGAAGAGGTTGCTAAAGGTCACATGTCATTACTTGCTACAGTGTTAGAATCATATGAGGGATTGGTTGCAGGAAGGATCGGAAATCCTAAGCTGACAAAAGAGGATTACGATCAGATCGATGCAGAAGAAATGGAGCTTATGGATATTAAGTGGTGTTTAGCAAGTGTTTTGAGGAGAGCTGAGAAATTTAAGATGATTACAGGAAGAGATGATTTCAGGGATGCTAATGTTTCTACTTTGGGTTTTGATAAATCTAAAGTTACTTGTTTTCGATGCAGGGAGAAAGGACATTTCAAGAGGGAATGTAAAAATCGAGAAGCAAGTGGAACACAAAATCCGTTTGGTAATAATGATTATTATCAGAAAGCCATATATCAACAAGTTGCTCATCAACCATATCAACAACAAGAACCACAAACTGCACATGTTAAGAAAGCAATCGAAGAATCAAACAAGAAAGCTTACTTTGGTATAATTGGTCAAGATGATGAAAAAGTGGCAGAAGGTTTTAGTTGGGACAAATATATTCCACCTGATTCAAAAACAGTTGCATTAATTGTACAAATAGTTCAAGAACCAGATTTGATGAAGGAATGGATGAAAGTGTTTGCTGATGATGAGAAGAATCAAGATGGAGAGTTTGTTGGTTCAGATGATAGTTCAGAAATTACTCAAGTGTTTGATCAATCATCATCTGATAGTGATGATGAAGAAGAAACTCAAATAAATATTGGAAAATCTGTATTATCTCCTGAAAGTTTTGAATTTTATTTTGCAGATAGATTGAAGAAACTAAAGGAGAAACAAGCAGCAAAAGAAAAGAAAAAGGTGAAAAGTGAGGATGTTGCTCAGGAAAAGATTTCTGAACAAAGTGAAGAAGTTAAAGTTACTGAGCAGGTGGTTGAAACTGTAAAGATAGCTGAAGTTGAGAAAATAGTTGAAGTTGAAAAGATTATTGAGGTCATAAAACCGTGTCTAAAGTGTTTAGAATCTTGCAAGCAGTGTGAAGAAAAAGATGAGAAGTTGAGTGAGCTTGAAAAGATGAAAGAAAAATTGTTGTTTGATATCAACTATGTGAAAGAATCGTATGATGTGTTGAATAGAACGGTAACTGGTTTACAAAAGACAAATTCTGAAAGAGAAGATGCGTTAACAATGATAAATGCAGTGATGATGTCAAAACAGAAGGCTATCAATCACTATATTGAAGAATGTGCAAAGATGAAGCAAGAGTTGGAAACTGAAAAGATAGAAAATGAAAGAATCAGACGATTACTGCAAAGTTATTCTAGTTCTGATTATTTGATTGATAGAATTTATCCAACTGTTGCAGGTATGGAAGACTTTCAAGACAAGAAGACTGAAGAAAAGGATACTGGTAAGAAACAAAGTACAAATTATAAAAAGTGTCCGCCTCCGATTTGGGAAGGTTATTCTCCCAGGAAACCAAATGAGGAGCAAGTCAAAAAGGCAGTCAATATAAAGTTAAAGTCCGAAACAACTGATGAGTTACCAGAAAATATTGATGTTACTTTCACATCGTCTGACACTGATCATGAGTCTGAGTTAATAAAGAAAGTGGTCGATCAGGTGTTGGATAAAGCTGAGGAGTCAGAGTCAAAGTCCAAATCCAAGAATTCGAGTTCATCAGTTGACAGTCCAAAATCGTCGGTTAAAATAGTTTATAATGAAGAATTTCTTTTATCAAAATCTAATTTGAATGACGAACCAATCAAAGTGGCATATATTTTGATTGATTCAGAAAAATTATATTCTGATGAGGAATTTCCAATAAGAGGTGTTAAACCAGAAATGATAAAAAAGGTTTTCAACTTAACAGAAATTAATATTTCTGAAATAAAAGATGTAAATCTTTCTGAAAAACCAAGACCTTACACCTCAAGAGATCAACAAAGGTTAAACAAGAAAAAGGGTTACAGTTCTGGTTCAGGTTATCGAAAGAAACCAAACCATAACGGTAATTTCAAAAAGAAGGGTTTGGGTTTTATTCCACCGAAAAATTATAAAAATGAAAAAACTTATAAACCAAAAACTGTATTTGTTTCAGGAGCAAGTTCGGAGGAAGAAGAAAAGAGCTCATTCTGGAAGCAATCAAACAAAGAGTTCTTTGTAGAAAAACAAAAGTTTGAGAAGAATGGAGTTCATCAGAGAAAAGAGACAAGAACCTGTTATAGATGTCAAGAAGTTGGTCACATTGCCTAGAATTGTTCAAAGACAACCAACACAAAACAGGAAGTTGTTCCTAAACTGAAAGAAAAAGTTATTGATAAAACTGAACCACCAACTGAAAAATTCAAAGTGTTTAAAAATTCAACATATGAAGTTGGTGAATGTTCGAAAAGATTTTACAAAAGAAGGGTGAATCTTGACAACCAAATGTGGGTTGTGAAGAAATCAGATGTGAAATCCGGCGATGAGTCTGACTCGTCAAAGTCATAGGAGCCACAAGTTGAGGTTAAAAGTGATAACTCAGTACCGCCAATGGATGATGTCAACTTTCCACCATTGTGGGCTGAAAATTTTAAACAAAAAGTTGGTAAGGTTGAGATTTCGAATCAATTCTATTCTGAAAAGAAGGAATTTGATGTTGAAAAGGTTTTTAATGAAAATGTGAAAAAGATTTTTAGAAAGATGATCGATGGAAAAGTAAAAGGGGTAAAAGATTTTTATGATACAAAGAAGGCAACATACACCCCGAATGAAACTGAAGAGGTCACATCCAAGTTTGGTCAGGCTTGGATGTCGGTTTTTCATATGTAAAAATCCTGACATGCCGGAGCTCCCAATGTTGGTAATCGTGGAGCAGGAATCGGCATCTTTCTTGAGAAATTCACATCTGTGATATTTCGACTTACAAGTGGTTTTGTGATACATACCTACAGGTGGTTAATCAAGGTCATTAAGTTAAACTTGATTTACTTTTCATACAAAGTGTTTGAAAAAAGAACAATATGATGAGCCCCTAACCTACAAGTGGTAAAATCAACAAAATTTATTTTCCGGAAAAACCATTTGATTAAAACAAACTTAAGTGTTTTGAAATCATAATGGCAATATAGTTTGTTGTCAGGGGGAGTTCTGATTGTTTATGCCAAAGTGGATGGCGAATTGAAGTGATTCGATATCAGTTTGTCACGTTATTTGTACAGTTTGTTTTCAAATTTCTTTTAAATGTTTTTGAATTTTAGGGGGAGTAAGAAATTTTCAGAAAATCCAAAAACATTAGAAAATTTGAAAATGTAAAAAACATGATAAATTTAAAATGAGTTTTGTTGTAAAAAGAGGAAATGATAGTACATCAATGGACTATCACATAATGCTAAAGAATTGGAAAGATAAAATGTGATAAACGGTCTCACTGATGATATGCCAGTAGGTTTTTGCACATTTAGTAGATTGTGTCGAGATATAAACCTAAATTTCAAACTTACTTATTTCGTGGGGAACATCTCTCGGATATATGGGTAACCCCCGAAATCTTGTTTGAAAGATCCCTCTTTCTGAGATACTAGGTCTTTATGCTTAGTGATATCTGGGGTATTATTCCGGGACTTCTGATTTTACGGAAGCAATAGCCTAGTCCCCGTATAATACTTTTCGCTTGCTTGAAATATAAGTACCACCCTCAGCATAAAAAATGATGAAACATTGAAAAATGCCAATCATGTGCTGTTGAAGAAAATATTCTCTAAAGGGAACACACCTAAAGTCGAAGCCAACATCTCTCTGATTTTGCGGAAGCAATAGCCTGAGCTCTCATGGCCCTCGCATTTAACCCTTTACAGATATCATCTAGGTATACTCACCTGTAAGACTGAATATTGGGATCTGGATACGGGAGTATATTCTGAAATGGGACGCGCGTATAAGTTTAAGTCTTTAAAACATTAATCTCATATCTCGAAACAGTTGAATTTTGTGTGAAAATTTAAGTGGATCAGTATACTGACAATCTAAGTGAATCGTTTAGATCTTAAAATGTTTATAGCTTAATGGTGTTGGTGATTTGTCTAATAAACTGATATGATCCTCTTACACAAACTCACAAAAATATTGTTTGTAAATATTTCTTTACTGCATTTTTTTTCAAGTTCAAAAGTCTAAAAAGATTTTAAGTGTGTTTTAGCATAAAATTTTGAAAAATCCAAAAAGATTTTCGACAACTGATATTAAAAAGCTGATTTTTCAAAATTCCAAGTGCTAAACTACGTTGCTTTTCCTTCGTGATATTGAATATCACAGTCGTAGTCACTTAGAATTTCCATCCATCTTCTTTGCCTCATGTTCAATTCTTTTTGCCCAAATATGCACCTTAAGCTTTTATGATCTGTATAAACGGTAAACTTACTTCCATACAGATAATGCCTCCAAATCTTAAGGGCAAAAATTATTGCTCCTAATTCTAAGTCATGTGTCGTATAATTTTCCTCGTGCTTTTTCAATTGCCTTGAGGCATATGCAATTACCTTTTTGCGTTACATTAGCACACATCCTAATCCTAGCTTAGAAGTATCACAGTAAACTTCAAAATCTTCTGTCCCTTCTGGTAAGGCAAGAATTGGGGTGTTTGTTAACCTTTGTTTTAAAATCCTAAAAGCCTCTTCTTGCTTAGGTCCCTATTCAAACTTAACTGTTTTGCAGGTTAGCTTAGTTAATGGCACAACTATCTTAGAAAAATCCTTAATAAAGCGCCTATAGTACCCAACTAATCCTAGAAAACTTCTAATTTCCGTAGCTGATTGCGGGACCTTCCATTTGGTGATCGCTTCTATCTTAGCATGATCTACATGAATACCTTCGTGATTCACCATGTGTCCTAAAAATTGCACCTCCTGTAGCCAAAATTCACACTTCGAGAATTTGGCGTAAAGTTTCTCTTTTCTTAACAAAGTTAAGAGTGCATGCAGGTGCTGACAATGCTCATCTTGAATTTTGGAATAAATAAGTATATCGTCGATGAAGACAGTTACGAATTTATCCAAATATGGTTTACAGATCCTATTCATCATGTCCATAAATGCTGCAGGAGCATTTGTTAGTCCAAAGGGCATGACTGTAAACTCGTAATGACCATACCTAGTTCTAAAAGCAGTTTTAGGTATGTCTTCTTCTTGTACCTTCAACTGATGATATCCGGAGCGTAAATCTATCTTAGAAAAATATCTAGCTCCTTGTAGTTGATCGAAAAGATCATCAATCCTAGGTAATGGGTATCGATTCTTGATTGTAACCTTATTCAATTCCCTATAATCGATACACATTCGCATCGAACCATCTTTCTTCTTTACGAATAGTACTGGTGCTCCCCAAGGGGATGAACTAGGTTGTATGAATCCTTTACTTAATAATTCATCTAACTGCTTTTTCAGTTCTAACATTTCAGTGGGTGCTAATCGGTAGGGTGTTTTAGCTACTGGTGTAGTTCCAGGAATCAAATGAATTCCAAATTCTACCTCCCTATTTGGTGGTAATCCTGGTAATTCTTCTGGGAATACATCCGAGTATTCTGATACTACAGGAATTTCCTTAAGTTCCTTACCCTTAGTGCTAATGATTACTGAAATCATATACACTATTCCTTGCTTTCGTCCATAACTAGCTACTTTCATTACTGAAATGAACTTCATGGGTTTACACGGCTTATCCCCTGTAATCATAATTACTTCTCCTGTGGGTGCACGAATTTCTATGGAGTTCTTATCACAAAGGATTCGAGCATGGTTGGCTAATAACCAATCCATTCCTAACACGACATCGAATCCAGCTAACTTCATGGGTAATAGGTTTGCAGAAAATTTATGACCTGAAAGTTCTATATTTTCTTTTTGCAAAACCGTATCTATGTTAACAGAATTCCCGTCTGCCGTTTCTACTGTATAAATTTGCCTAAGTTTCGTTAAGGGTAGCTTAAGAGCTTGGCAGAATGAAGTATTTATAAAACTTTGGTTTACACCAGATTCAAATAATACTTTTGCGTAAATGTTGTGAACTAAGAACGTACCAGCTATTACGTCAGGAATCAGTTCGGCTTCCTGCGTAGTCAATTGAAAGGCTCTTACGTTCTTCTTGTTAGTCCCTTCAGCAGGTTTGGCCTTGTTATCTGCTGGTTTGACCAATTTAGGGCATTCTGGTCTGAAATGCCCAGCTTCTCCACAGTTGTAGCAGATCTTTGTTTTCTTTCTGCAATCTTTTTCACGATGTCCTATAGCTTTGCAGAAGTTGCAGGGTTCGTTACATTTTCCAAAATGTTTCTTTTTACAGTTCCTGCAGAATGGCGGAGTGGAAGGTGATCATGTTCCCTTTCTTTTGAAGTTGCTATTATTACCCACACGAAATCCTTGGGTAATTTTCTGAGCCAATTCCTTCTTTCTGTTTTCTTCTCGCGTACGCACCAGTCCGTCAGTCAAAGTGTTGGCCAATTCTACCGCATCATCGATTGTGCGGGGTCTCGCAGCTTTGACAATATCATGGATCTCGCTAATTAAACCCCAAATGTAGCGAGAAATAGGTACCGGTTCCGGCGAAGCCAGAGTAGGGACAATTCGAGCATATTCGAAAAACTTCGAAGTATACCCTCGACAGTCAACATCCACCATTCGGTGACTCAGGAATTTGTTCGCCATTTGTTCTTTTTCATATACTGGGCAGAATTTCCTTTCACCAGACGCTTAAATTCTTCCCAACTCATGGTGTAGGCCATGTCAATTCCCTTGGCTTGCAACACTGTATTCCACCACTCTAATGCTTCTTCCTTGAAAAGATGAGAAGCATACATAAGCTTATCCTCCTCGGCACACTTACTTATTTTGATTACTGCCTCGGTTTTCTCTAACCAACGCAGTACAGCAGTCACCCCTTCATTGCCTGCGAACTCGACAGGTTTACAGGCAAGAAATTCCTTGTAAGTGCAACCAGGCGTTGCAGCTTTCATTCTTTTAAGAATTGGGGCCTGCATTACATCAATATCATTATTATTAATGTTGCCGCCTCCATTTAAAATATTACTGAAGTTGTCTTCATGAGTACGCTTGCTAGGAATAATTGGTTGAGATTCAACTGGATTTCGGGCAGCAGCAAGAATTGCTGGAATAACATTGGCTATTCCTTGAGCAACGATGTTTTCTATATCTGGCCTATTCAGAAAATGGTCCTCATTGTTTTGCTCGGATTGGTTAACCTCGTTAACTGGTTCATTACCAGCGTGTTCCATCTGGTAATTAATATATATAACTTATTAGCACAAAATGAATAACAACCAAACATAATAAAACAATCGCACATAATCACGTTAACACATATAGCCAAAATTGTCGATTTTTCGACTTCCATATTTTATATATTACTATGCGTCCGTACACACCAGTTATCTTTCAAGGGTTTTATTTTTAAGTTATTTTACAGGATTATATTATTATTATTATTATTATTATTTTTGTTATTATACAACCACAACCACACAGTCACACCATCCCCGTCAGCTGGCATCTTAGAAACGACGTTCCCTCTCGTCGTACTTCCATGATATCCTCTTCCCCACATCTCGGATTCTATTTCCTGCGTCCACCAGCTCCTCGCCATAGTGGCGAAGTTCAAACAAGTTCTCGGTACTCATTGGTGGGTGTAGTGGAGGCTCAGGGTCAAATTGAGGAAAAAAGGTGTTAGGGTTATTTAAAAGATTCTGAAATTGCCAGTCAGTTGTCCACCATTCTTCTAGCTCTTCTGGTAGAGGTCGGGGGTGGATAATAGGATCTGGGATAGCAGGTTCCAGATTAACTGGAAGTTGTGCTTCAACTGGGTAATTGAAGAGGTTTACATCGGCAGGTCCGATGAGGTCACCAAGTGCCAGTTTATGATCCAGCTCCTCCCATGATGGCATTTCCTGGTCTTGCTTGGAACTTTCTCCGATCTCTATTCCTTTGCCTTTATCCTTCGGATCCTCAGTCTTTACAACTTTTCGTACCGCTGGTTTCTTCCTACGCACACGCCTCCAGCCTACGAGTCTTCTTCTCTTTTTCGGCTTTGGTTTCTCCTAAGGTTGGGCTTGGAACTCCATAGGTTCTTCAGTGTCGGCCAGATAATCGGAAAAGTCTCTGGAAACTTCCATGTCAGCAGAATGGATAGTGATATTCTGAAGAGCTTCAGACAACTCATTCATGCTGTTAGCATATGAAGAAACACACTAAATTCTAGGTTAAAATTTTGTAAATTGAATTTTTCAAATAATCACAAAATGACAATCAGCAAAATTAAGTATTTCTAAATACTTAATTGGCTTAAATCAGTGGCTCTGATACCACCTTTTTCTGTCACGGCCCCCGGCCCGGTTTTACCCGGTCCAGGAGCCGCGGGACAGAAACCCGTGGTAATTATTATGTTGGCAGCGGAATTTTAACAGGAACTTTTAAAACTTGAAAATACCCAATTTATTTTATTTCACAAATTGGGGATCATACCCATAATTTACAATAAAGGTGATTTCACTGGGAAATCCCTGTCTTTACAAAAACATGTTTATTCATTTTATTGAGCCACGTCTTCAAGCTTGTGGTGCTACACGACACTTTTTCCTAGATCACAGCATATCACCTAAAACATGTTTTAAAAAGGTTTTATCAGCAGGAAAATACTGGCGAGTCACTCAAGTTGCACAAAACGACACATTGTTATAACGTACAGTATTAAGGGTGATTACATTGTTTCTATCAACCAATTACCGCAAATCGGTATTTGTCACTCGACAGTATCTGTGACTATGGTCAGATCACCCATTGGCTAACTCGTTATCCAATGGTGACGGGTATCAAGTAATGTATACAAAACCCCACATACCGGCAGCAATTGAAGATTACAAAGACTTAATCCCTGTAATTATAACTAGAAAAACATTTAGGTTTTTGCAAAGCAATTTGATAAAAAGAGAATGACTCACATTGCAGATTTAAACGGGCAGAGTTTAGCCTACTGATTTTAGCCTGATTGACCTAGATAAATAACAATGCACACGAAACTAGGTCAGTAACTTAATACAACATTTACGATAAGCTCACGAAATCAAAACCCTCACAACGAATGACAAAGTATAGCCCGAGTTTGGGCAGCACTTAAACATCCATCGGATTGGTTTCAATTGATTGGACATTGAATCGTAGCAGTGATCGAGTTATTACCCTGTTATCGCGGCAGAATTTCGTGCTTTGTGTGTGTTCTGAAGTAAACAGACGATATCTCAGTGTAGGAAACGAGTTTTTACGTCGAACCAATGCCAAACTTCAAGTGCCACACCCCTCTATTTATACTGAAAACTGGACTCCCTCGCGTGGCGCGAGGGCGCCCCCTCTAGCATAGGGTTGCCTCGTGTATTTGTAGCTTAGCTGAGTCGACGATTCGATAAAATTTGATTTCTACGGAAAACTGTAAGGATAATATCAATTAGGGAATACCCCCCCCCCCCTTCTTGAGTTTTAAGGGCCATGATCCTGATTCCAACTGTTCTGAAATTTTTAGGGGTCATGAACTATTACTTGGGGGTCTTAATTAGGGTTTTCTGTTGGAAAAAATAAGATAAGAAATTGTAATTTTAATGAGAGTTGTTACAATTTGTTTTTCAAAAGCCAAAAAATCCTAGCCTTTTTAAATGTTTCTTTTTTTTTTTTTTTTTTTTTTACTTTTTGAACATAAAATTAACAATATAACCCCATGCTTTAAAATAACAATTATTTTATTATTTTTAGTCATTTTACTTTTTCCACCACAAAATTCAAACACTTTTTTTTAAAAGCTAATTTTGAAAAAGTCATAAATTAATAAGCACTTTTGAGCAAAATCAATTAACTTAAATAAGCAATCCCAAAGATAATTTAGATAAAGAGTAAATTACTTTTTGAGTATTTGTGTTTCAATGGTTTTAATCATTTGAGTCCAAAATCAAAATGTTTTACGGCCTGAATCCATAGACACTTTTTTTATAACCATTTGAGTCCTTTTAAGTTTAAAATTTAACCTTTTGAGTCCAATTTTTTTTAAACAAAATTGGACTTAAAACGTTATAAAATGAACAAAATTGGACTCAAAACGTTATAAAATAAATGGCTAGGGACTCCTAGCGTTAAGTATTTTGATGTTTGACTCAAGTGGTTAAAACCACTAAAACATAGGGACTCAAAAAGTAATTTACTCTTAGGTGGTGTTTGTTTTTTTGGCCAGAAGTGCTTCTGGCCACTTATGTCTGCGTCGCGCAGACGCGCCCATACGTTTGATGTCTGCAGCTTGTCTGTTTTCCGGAAGCACTTCTCACCAAAAAGGTCTTCCCCACCTCTTCCCCAAGCAGACATGTCCCAACCTCTTCCAACTTCTTCTCTCTGCCAAAACAGACCTGCATTCATCCGCCGACCACCCCTGCTCCGCCACCACCTCCACCTCCGACACCATCTGCTCCCCCTCCACTCCGCCACTACCTCCGCCGCTCCAGCCCTGCTCCGCCGCTCCAGCCCTTGCTCCGCCACCACCTCCAAATCGAAAACAAAACCCTCATCATCATCAACATCGCAAACAAAACCCAAATCGAAAACCCTCATCATCATCAACATCGATCGCAAACAAAACCCTAAATCGAAACCCTTAACCGGCGGTGGTGGTGGGTTTTGATGGCGGTGGTGGAACGAAGAGAGAGAGAGAGATCGTAGAGAGAGGGGGCGGCGGTGGTGGTGGGTTTTGATGGCGGTGGTGGAACGAAGAGAGAGAGAGATCGTAGAGAGAGAGGGGCGGCGGTGGTAGTGGGTTTTGATGGCGGTGGTGGAACGAAGAGAGAGAGACCGTAGAGAGAAGGGGCGGCAGGAGAGAGAGAGGGAAAGAAGAGAGAGAGATCGGCGGTGGTGGTGGGTTTTGATGGCGGTGGTGGTGGCCGACTTGGTGGTGGCGGATGGTGGTGGTGGTAGATGGCAGAGAAAGAGAAGAGAGAGGAGAAGGTCTGTGGTTGTGGTGGTGTGAAGAGGTTTTTATGTAAAAGAAACAAACCCTCTTTTCCTTGCAGACTGCAGACATATGGTACCCAGCTTCTCCTGCAGATGCCTGCAGATGTGGTTCGCAGACTGCAGACCTTTTCCCGCAGAAAAAACAAACAACACCTTATAAATATAAAATAAGCAAATAAATGGGTTGGGCTCGTGAGAAAATAACCCAACAGCTAGAATTGTCACAAAGAAAATGTATATGGATATTGGAATGGAAGAGGTCATAGCCTAAGTATCAGATACTACAACGGGCAGTTATTGGGCATGGGCCTGGATATAGACCTGGTTCGCTCGTATGCCAACTGGGCCAAAGCCTCCTAAATTTGGTCACAAAATTCTACTAATAAATGGGAAACAAAGTCCACAAAATGTTGGCCTACCCATCTTTTGTCGGGCATATTAACAATTTGGATTAACAGCCCAACATATATCTTTTGTTTTTTGGACACGTGTGGAATCTAGACTTGGACAATCCATGATATGGTGGTTCTAGACGACACATGATGGAATCCGTAAACTCTCACCCTCTGTCAGGTTCGAACCCGGGATTAAAGCCCATATTCGTCCCTTCACCCATACGTTTGTAGAAAATTGCCCGAACGGGATTCAAATCTGCGTCTCCACTAGGAAGGACATGCCTCTTACCACTCAACCAAGTTCTCAGGATTCTCAAAATCTATTAGACTATCTTTTCAAAAATCTTTATATCGTCACAATGTTAATCCGAGAAAATCGAAACCCTTCCTGTTAAACACAGCTAGTTTACTCGTCTTCTATATTGAACGTCACCAACATAGAGGGTTGAATTCACATGACAAATTCATTTTGTTTTCTTTTTCTTTTTATCAATATCAAACACATAATTTAGTTTTTCCTCAATAATATATATATGTAACTTGATATGCGGGCGATGCATCACGTACCTATTGCAAACATTAAATTGATTAGTCCAAGCGTTGTATGATGCATTAACCATAGGAAAACATATGTTTTGACGTATCCGATCTAACTCAATGTAACTTATATAAGCATTACGGCTGGATTAGATAGTAAATTAAATCAAATTTATACCGTACAAAAGAAACATAATCGAACCTGGGTTGGTTTGTTTAGTGAGGGTTCCGTTCAACCACTATATGACTCGTTTCCAAACAAAGTATACGTCAAACGTATACCAACCGAAAACATACATAAAAATAAGCATGGAAAAGTTTTATATTTGACCAGAGTCGTTTCAATTTTTTTTTACGTTGAAACTTTAATTTATACCGTTTTCGTTGAAATCGCGATGAGTGTGGTACTGGTACGGTACCAAAAATCGTCAAAAATGGGTTCTGGTACGGGACTAGTATTTGAAGGTAAAAATAGGAAATTTACGGGTACGGTACCAAAAGTATCCGTACAAAAAATGCCAAAAATTGGGTACCGGTACCGAAAAAATTCGGTACACGAAATTCGGTATCGGTACCCAGTACTAAACGCTCATCCCTATGTCGAAATGTGAATTTGTACCGACACATACATAAAAAAGCACTTGAGAAAATTATTTTCTTCTTATAAGTTAAAGAATAAAAATACGGGGTAAACTTGAAACGTTAATGTAACGCCCCCAAACTCGAATTATTAAATTTGCTAGTATGTCTCCATGTTTAATAAAATGAAATGTAATAACTAGGTTATTAAACCTAGTTAAATGCTTAGTAAAACAAGCAAGGGAATGAATTGGGTGACTATTGTGAGCAAGTAACAAACTTGAGGGACCAAAGTTGTAGAAAAGGGAAACTCATGTTTATAAACAAAAGATTAACACACAACACACACATAGTGTGTGTGTGTGTGTGTGGAACGTTCAGGAGAAACACAGGGAGCCAAACCCTAGTTCATCCAAGAACCATCAAATTGAAGGGTGAATCGAAGCTCAAACCTATTAAGGAACATGAATTAATGATCACCTACATAAGAGGATTATGAGGTATGTCTTAGAATTCAATTTGGTGATTTTATATGAAGTGGGTTATGACCAATTCGTGAATTGATATGAAATTAAGCATGATTGTGTATTAGAATCACCAAATAGAACTTGTGTTGTGTATGATTTTGAGTAATTTCATGTTTTGAAGTGAAACCCATTTGAGTTGATGAAGATGGTGACATGAATGTGTCACCCATTCCTATCCTAGTGCAAATGTGATGTATTATGTGGTGTGTGATGCATATATGTTAGTTAGTTTAAAGTATAGTATGAAATTTATTTGATTATAGTTGTGTTGATAAGATGAATGCAAGAAGTGGGATTTAAGGCATGAATGGGTTGTACATTATGCTTAGTATGTTGTATGCACTCCAAGTGTTTGATGAAATGTCTAGGTGAAGTTAGAATGTGAGATTATTTGAAAAGATTTGATGAAACTAAATCTGTCCAGAAAGTTACAGCCGAATTTAATCGGCCGTAACCAGGCCAAATCTTGTAAGAAACTGATGTTTATTGAGTGTGTGATAAACTTCCAGGAAAAACCTTTCAAACCTAACAGGACTTGCATTTTTTCGACGAAAAATGAATGTTTTATGAATTTTTCCGTATCGAAGGTTCAAGCTGCGTTTTCTGGCAGAATTTGCAGCCCATTACGAATGTTATAACTCAATTTAGGGATTAAGTTATGATCTCAAATTTTTACTGTAGGTAGCTTCAGGAGGTTAAGAAAATCTCCAACTGGAATTATGACAATCGGATAACCGAGGATTTTTAAATGAATTTTTCCGTAGGCTGCAGTCAGAACGTGACGAATCTGATTGCTGCTTAGTAAATGATTTTTTGTAATTTTTTTACAAATAGTTAGACTCTAAAAATTTAACATAATGATATACCTTCCGAGGGGCACGTCACATAAAACGATTGTAATTTTTGCAAGCTCTTAAGTACAGTAAACGGACGTCCCAAAACAACATATTTTCAGTGAATTAAGCTATGCATGTTAGTGAATGAATTGACTAATGAAAGTCAAATGTGGAATGTGAATTTGATATGATCGTTAACATGTACAATTTTGTATGCTAACAAGAATGTGATTTCGATGACATGAAAGTATAGAGATCATGTCGAGATGGACTCAAGCACGAAAGGCTAACGGGTCAAGAGGAGGCAAGGAAGCAGATACGAACACGGATGCATAAGGTAAGTGATTTCCGGAATCACTTCTTAATTTGTTTAAGTAAAGTTATGTACCAGTTATTTAATTTAAGCATGGTAATCGAAGTCAAATAAGGTTTGGTTGTATGAAATCGATGATTTTCGCTAGTTGACCGAACGGGTCAAAATGAGGTCTTATTGTTATACCGAAATGGTTACATAAGTAATGATTACGGTATTATAATCGGGTAATGGGTAGAATTGTGTATAAGCACGCTAACCGAGAAACGGAGATGTGGGTTAATAGTCAAAGGACTCGGTTGTGAGTTATGATTAAATGGATAAACAATTTCATGTGTGGAAATTTTACTACAAAGTTCAATTACGTATAATTGAATGGGATGAATGAGTTTAACGCATATCGGGTATCGGGTGCATAAACCCAAAGTACGAAACTCTGGATAATGTAAAACTTTTATAGTTATAATGTTCATGTAAGTCTTGGGTTTAAACAATTGTGTTGTTTGATAAAAACATGAACGGGTCGAATAATCCGTAAAAGAATATTAAGCTAGAAACTCATAAGTTAAGAATTTCCTTAATCAGGATGTTGGATTTCAAGTTCACATGATAGAAAATCAAATTACGAACATGTGGGAAGAAATGGGAGGTTAAACGTGTAAGCGGTTTAAAAGTTACTGTAACACCTCGTAATTTCAGGTCCAATAATGTATTGACACGTGTCATAAGCTTTGAACGTGTATAAGAATACTCTTGAGGGACTAAAGTTGACAAACAAGGAAAGTATGTGAATATAAGGGTTCAAAATGTCAACAATGGATAAATATACTTTACGATAACCCTACATGATATTTATACCCTTAAACGAATAAATCATGGATCATACGAAGCTAATTGTGAAAGAAAGTGAGAGATTACAAACTACAGGGGTTAAATGTGTCGACATGTTTAAAGAATACCTCTGAGTGACCTTTTAGCAAACCCGAAGCTTTGTAACAATTAATTATGCTCACTAGAATGCGTGATAAAAATTTCATCAAGTTTCGTTATCGTATGAGAAAGTTATGATAGAATTCGTATACGAGGGGTTAAAAGCATCAACGTCGAAATTTAAGACTTTTCGGTGATCGTATGAATAACCGGGGACCTAACAAAGTTAGTTTATGACTTGGAGTCCTTAAAAGTCAAGTTTGGGGGTTACAAGTGCAAGAAAGCATCTTAAAAAGCAAGTTTGGAAGTTCAGGGACTAAATGTGTCAACTTTTAAAATATTCTGGTGAGCTGGCCGGTCCTTACGGACCGTAAGGCTGGACCCTTACGGTCCGTAAGCCATGCCCAGATGTAGAAAATCATTCAATTGGCTGTTCAGCCCATGTAACGACTTATATTGCCCTTTTCCATCACCAAGGGCTGCCTAAACTTGTTTATAGGCTTAGGAGGACACTTGTAAGCATCTTGGTTCCATCCTAGACTTGCTTGGCATGATCATGGGAGATTAAAACCCATATAAATAGAGCACTAAGTTGCAACATTTGATCATCCATTTCCCAACTGAACTTCTGCTGATTTCTGGAGTTCAAGGCCCTTCTCTAAGTATCCCTGGTCGTGCATTAGACCTTGGTAAGTACCCTTGACCTTCCTTAATCGAGTTTTGCTTAGTTATTAGCTTACAAGTCAAACCGTCGTAATTAAGGTTTGACTTATCGATAAATCACTAATGGTCCAGTGATTTTTCAAACTTAAGGTAGTTCTAAGTTGGTATTTATGTGGCCAATAAACCCTTAAAAGGGCACCATCTGATTCCCACTCTAACTAGATCAATTGTCGGGTCAAAGTTTATTATAAAAAGTCAACAGGATCCTATTTTTTGAATTAATGCATAATTAGCAATGTAGAAGGTGTGTAACCTGATCACTCATATAACTTGGTAATAAGTATAAGAACTGGTCAAAGCTTCTTTGATCCGACAATTTTCTGTTTAGACCCGGTTCGGAACCGAAAGTCGCAAAACTTTGACTTTTGCTTTGACTTCAGTTCTGACCCGATTTAAATGGGTTTGGTTATGCCTTAGAGCTTCCTTAGGACCAGGTTACATGATAGTATAACCCTCTGTGGTTGGATCGTTGATTGTCCGATTCGTTTACTCGTTTCCGTTAATTGCTTAATGTTGACCATAATGCCCTTTTGACCATAAAACGAGAATTTTGGAAATGTGAAAGGACAATAATCTTTATTACTGATTTATAAACATGTCCCTAAAATTTCACATCAGTTGGAGGTCTAGATTAGGAGTTATGCTCAATAGCGTAATTTGAAAGCTTTTTGTTAATTAAAAGGCATAATTACCGTAAAGCCTATCTAAACCCAATTTTTGACACCAAACCTTTTACCCACTGATGTAATATAATATTTTGGGATTTTTGAAGATTTTTAATTATTTTTAAACTGATCATAACATGGGGTTATCGCCTTGATTCGGTTAATACCGATTATACCCTTTTTGTTTATAAAATGAGTTCTACATAGTATTTTGACACCAATCCAATTGCTACTGATTTTATATAATAAATGAAGTATTTTGAACTTTATAACCTGACCAGAAAACTCAGATTTCCTGTTTAACCCGGAAATCGCTTAAAACGGTTTTTTTAACGCGTATTAAACACCTAGTATGGGTTTAAAACCATTTTGGCATATAAGACTTATTACCAAGTGATATAACCTATTAAATTAAGTTGTTTTACTAATCATTTCAGACCCGAGTCTCAGAGTTAAAATTTATCTCTTTTATAATCTTTAAAATGACCAAAATACCCCTACGGGGCTTAAATTAAGATTAAACTCGTTTTGGGCATATTGGAAGGTATCCTACTGATATCACAACATATTTAAGGCATATTAACTTAAGAAACCTGCATATGATTCATTTGGTTACTCGTTACGCACTTTTCGCGTTCGGATCGGCTTATGTAACTAGTTTGCATATATTAGCCGAAACGGGTCAAACCATATCATTTTTGTCTCAAAATCCAGAATGTGTTTAAGTTACCCATATTAAACAAGCATACAATCTTGTCGGGTCAAAACCACATTCTAAACCGGTCTTTGCTTTATCATGTGTTTGAACCGTATCTTCCTTTTGAAAACTAACCGGTCTAAGTTAAGGCTTAATTAAAGACCCATTAGGATTCTAATAGGGTATTAAAAACCTTCGTTCCAGATTAGGAGCCCAGTAAAAGCTATCTGTACTTGCTGAATTGATATACGGCTGGGATTGAATTTATATTTAGCTCAGGTAAATACTTTTAACTTATTTTCCCTTATACGGGCTTGGGGTACGGTATATAAAATACCGCTTGGTCGGGCATTCGACCTTAATCGATTGGTGGTTAAGTATTATCGAGATGTCCCGTTTGAAAATATGTTTTTTCTGCTTAACGCCTTTAGGGGGTTAATGACCATGTCCCGGATATCCTTGGCATCATTTACGAAATGGCCACGACCTAAGCACGGGGTGTAGGCGTACACCTGACAGCTGCATATGTAAAAACTGGTATCCCACTTAAAGGATTCAACCTTGTGGGCATTATACCTGTGGTGTGTCTATTAATCTATAACCTGGCATGAACCGGGCTACTGAACGCATAAGAAACATGTAATTCTTTACAAGTATTATATTCAAATAATTATCCCATGTTATAAAATGTTTTGTGCCACGTGCATTCAAATGAATTTTCACTAAATTTTCAAAATGAGTCAGTTAATGGTATTTACCAGTGTAAACTGACGTATTTTCCAAAAAGGCTAAATGCAGGTACTATACGTAATACGCTGGCTACTCCAGGCATCAATAATCAAGTCTCACACGCTTTAGATGTTAAAGTCTGTTGAACAGTGTTATCTTTCTATTTTTAGATCCGCCTGTGGATCCATCTTACATTCCGTTGTAAAACTTGATATTACTTTATATCGGGTTGTAATATATTTATCTTTTGCTTCTGTTGTGCATTTAAAAATTGTGTTGTTTGACTATGATGACATCAACTACGTCACGATACTCCCCATCGGGCCCACTGGTAATACGTGGAAATATCGGGGTGTGACAGGTTGGTATCAGAGCCAACATTGAGTGAATTAAACACTAACCTTTTGTGTTTAATCTCAATGACCCATTAGCACATTCCTTGACCTTCTGAGTCTAGACTTAACATAGGAATATTCTCAATCCTAATCTGGAAATTTTGCTTCAAATTCTTATATATATTAGATACGTCGCCAAGCGAAGAAGCTGTAATAGGAATTCTCCACATCCGGAGCCTTGAAATGCTGAGCTTCGTACCGCGGCCAGGATGAAACGTGCAACTGAGGAGAAAACATTTAGAATTAAAATGAAGAAGAAACTCCTTTTGCTGAAGTTCGTTCCTTAGTAAGTCCTTATAAGGGCATACTTATCTTTCATTCCCTTCATGGACAACATCATTTCTTTCAAGTCCCGTTCAGGGAAATTCTGTACTTTTTAAAATCCTTGGAATGCTCTATCAAAAATTCACCTTATCAATATATATAAAAAATGAAATAAATGGAAAATAACATTCCTTTTATAAGATCTACCATTATAATAAAATGCCAAAATCTAAAAAGGACAAAACCTAGCCACGTGTTATTTTGAGACATGGCCAAGATGGTAGTTCCTCAATTAGATTCAGATCCTTGTTAACACCTCAATTTAGGATGTGTTCTGCGTTAAATATTAGAAAGAATCTTAAAGGTAAAACCTAGCCTAAATGTCACTACAGACAAGGCCAAGATGGTAGAACCTATTCAAGAGATTCAAATCCTTGTTAACATCTGAAACATGTTAACATTCCTGGCAGACGTTGTTCGATAAAATCGCACGAGTCATCCTTAAATAAGATTACTCCAATTTTCCTTATTAAAATAATCATCCATTAAGGATGAAATGCCCACGGGCTATAATTAACGTCCTCTGAGACTAAAGACAGTCGTAGCCTACAACTCCCTGTCAAGAAAAGGTAATGGACTTTGATTAAAACCTTAATGCCTCGATTCCATAAAATCTGGGCTTATAAATTAAACTTGTCTACGCGACTAGGCCATTTGTGCTATTATTAACTTGTAAATTAGGATTTATGATAAAAATCCTGAATAAAATAAATATTTTTCCTTTCCTGCCAGTATACATATTAAAAAGAGAATCTTAAAAGGTATAACCTAGCTTGAATGTCATTAAAGACCTGGCTACAATGGTAAAACATGTTTAAAAGAGATTCAGATCTTTGTTAACATCTGAAAACATGTTAACACTCCTGACAAAGGTGATGCAATAAAATCACACTTGTCATCTTTAAATTAGGAACTTCCAAACCCCTTTTAGCATATGCGATCAATAGGAATCATGGCTAATAAACGTCAAACATGATGTACACATCAAAACATCCATTTTGGGATGTATACCTACTGGCAAATATGAATGCATGAAAAAGATAGTTTTACTTCATAACTTCTTGTCAAGACAATGAACTATGAAATTTTCCGATCCAAAGAAATCATCGATTATGTTTTAAACTTTCCCTAGTGACAAGGCCCAGTGCCATTAAGAGTCCTTTGGAACAAGCCCTTGTGCTATATAAAATGTCGGTACGACAATGACGGTCGTGATTTAGGTCCCCTGTCTACTAAATATGAAGGATCATATTCCGTTTACTCGCCAAGGATGGTTTATTTAAAAACCTAGGCAAAACATAATCAAATAAATTTAATACTATCTATTCGCCTATATGGTTTATTTGTACCATGGCTAAATAATCATCAAATTCGACAATTCACCATATACTTAAACCAATTATTACTACTTGGTTTGTAGCCTTCAAAGCTTCACCATGGCTGACTCCTCTGAAGCTCAGAATCATCCAGTTGATCAGAATGATAATGCAAGACTGAACTTAACGGGCACCAAGTTACAGGCTATGATAGATACAACCGTAAGCAAAGCCGTTGACCGTTCCAGGAGATACTAAATATGGAGTGGCTAAGCACTTGCTAAATTTGGTATTTAATACCAAAGCTTCGAGTATGGAAAACTCAGAAGAAACAAACAACAGTCGCGATGCTAGAGATGCGACAAATGTTAATAATGAATCCAATGTGAACCCCAAATGTTAATGGAGTAAATCTCCAGAACTGTGATTAACGCAGCTGTTAGAAAGGCTATGAGAAAAGTCATGAAAAGGCTTAAGAAGCCGAATGATGTTCGCTTTAAAACACATGTCGCTGCTCATAAGAAGAGCTATATTCATACTTCAAATGCGAAGAATAACCCAAACAAAATCATATGTGGCAAGAAGCCCCTTTCCTCTTAGGATGTACTTAAAAGTACTCCGTCTCTTGGAAGTCAAGAGACTTCAATAGTAAAAAGGGACCATCGATTACAGGAAATTGTTGGATGAAGTCGAAACCATTACGTATATCAGCAGTTATGCTGGAAAGCACAAGGTGAGGTATGCGCCACAGTCGTTCGATGACAATACCCTTGATTAGTGAGGACATTAATGGAGTCCACAAGAAAGATCCTCTTTACATTATGGGATGGTCCAAGTTTTAAGGACCTTATTAGGAAAACCTATTATCCACATCACAAAATGGAAAAGATGAGATAAGAATTTTCTAACTCTCGCCATAAAAGTTATAGATTGTCGACAGTAAGTCGCAAATTTTAATTCATTGGCTGAGTTAGTGCTCTATTCAATTTACCCAAAATCTAAGCTTAATGCAAATGATTATTGGTGGTTAGTATCGAAAATAAGAGGGCACATTAAGGTTCCAAAGCCTGCTCATTATAAACCCATTATGGATCTACCTCAGCTACTCATGTTATATAGACTAAGAAACAACCAGTCAAAGCTGAGACTGCCCTAAAAAAATAAAAAATAAATAAAAAAAATAAAAATTGTCAAAGATTTTGCAGCTAAGTTTAAAAGGGATTAAGAATGGAGGCGTTTAACCCTCCTGATGAATAATTAGGGGTAGCTCACGTTAATAATGACACCAGATAAAACCCTTATTGTGATTTGATTTCTAGGAGATACGTTTGGGTTCAGGTGCTGCTAAGTCTCTCATAAGATCTTAAGCTTAGCAAACTTTTGAAAATTTTCCCGTAAGAACCCCAGATATTAAGTGTAAGATAAAACTTACAGGTGAAATC
This sequence comes from Helianthus tuberosus, assembly GCA_030545235.1. Classification (NCBI taxonomy): domain Eukaryota; kingdom Viridiplantae; phylum Streptophyta; class Magnoliopsida; order Asterales; family Asteraceae; genus Helianthus; species Helianthus tuberosus. The sequence goes on along the minus strand of CM060412.1, from coordinate 12,476,925 downwards.
ATAAGAACCATTCCTTCTGTTCCTGTTATAAACCTTCAGGCGTAAAATTTTAGAAGTATCTTCTCTCTAGGTGTAATGCGTCAGCATTTAGAGTTGATATCTCTTTGATCTCTAACGATTGCGAATACCAAACGGTATGATAAAAAGCGCCATATGAGGATTGGTATATCTTAATATGTTCCATAGATTGCTTCCATGCCTGATCAGCATGGAGGTTTAATGCATGGGACCACAAGGATATTCCAATGGTCATAGGGTACTAAAGTCAGCTAATGGTATTCAAAGGAGATATCCAGAAAGGAATTGTCCAAGTAAAGGTTCCAGATCAAGGAATTCATGGACTCGTAACGTAAATGTGTCACTTAATTGACATAAGCAATGGTGGATGAATTGGAGCCTAAAATTTGTAAAAATCTCTGTAACCTCCTTGTATCTTGATTATCTTCTCCTAAGATTACCCTGTTTACCCTTGAGAGGCAGGTAGAGTTAAGGTTTATATCCCATTTAAGGTTGTATTATTATGAAATCTCCAAGATGGCTAGTACCATCATTGGAAGAATCGAAACCCTGATTAACTAAGTTTTAAAATAGAGGGTTCATATAGCCTAACTCAGTATCCTGAGAATTCAGTATAGTTAATTATGAAAGACGGTTCATTTTGCTTATGCATTATTACCGCAACCCTAATTAGGCAACGATTAAGAATTTTCATCAGCTGCCCAGGATCGTCGATCTGTTCGACTAACGGCAAGGATTAGCTATTCCTTAAAAATTAGTTAAGCAGTGGTTGGAATAACCATCTCACCTTAAGATGAGCTATCCTATAATAGTTGATATATAAGCATCAAGGCTGCTCCTTTGGAGACCTTGTATAGATGGAATGTTAAACACCTATTGTTAGGACAATAGATTGGTAAGTCCAATTATCAGAATCTGAAAGTTGTATTGGAAACAACAAATAAGATCACGCAAATTCATAATCATCAGTAAGATGCTAGTATTCGGCAGAAAATCAAGGATTAATGAAAATAGCAAACCTCCTAAATTCTTGTTAAGGAATAAGGTTCAACAAAAGATATCACCTAGGAAGGGTGTGCCAAATTTGTTAAATTATCAGGCTAGTTAAGCTCAGAATATATAGAATCATTCGAAGGAAATCGAATGTATCAAGATCAATTAGCTTATAAGCTAAAACCTATTTAAGGAGCTTGGCGGAGCTCGAAATACATTACACACTAGTGACTGAAGGATGTGTTTCGCCAAAAAGTCAAGAAACACTATCACATAATAATATGCAGATTTATGATGTGATGAGTATCCGGTATCGATTGAGGATCGACAGGTTAAGAAGCTCCAAAAGAATACATGTACCTAAAATAGGGGTCACTTTGGGAGCTTGGAAAGACTCCAGATATGTTATAGAAGTTAAGCCCATTATGCGACAAAGAGTACTTCCAGCATTTTAACAAATCTTGAGGTCGAGATTTCTTTTAAGGGGGTGAAGATGTAACACCTCGTAATTTCAGGTCCAATAATGTATTAACACGTGTCATAAGCTTTGAACGTGTATAAGAATACTCTTGAGGGACTAAAGTTGACAAACAAGGAAAGTATGTGAATATAAGGGTTCAAAATGTCAACAATGGATAAATATACTTTACGATAACCCTACATGATGTTTATACCCTTAAACGAATAAATCATGGATCATACGAAGCTAATTGTGAAAGAAAGTGAGAGATTACAAACTACAGGGGTTAAATGTGTCGACATGTTTAAAGAATACCTCTGATTGACCTTTTAGCAAACCCGAAGCTTCGTAATGATTAATTATACTCACTAGAATGCGTGATAAAAATTTCATCAAGTTTCGTTATCGTATGAGAAAGTTATGATAGAATTCGTATACGAGGGGTTAAAAGCGTCAACGTCGAAATTTAAGACTTTTCGGTGATCGTATGAATAACCGGGGACCTAACAAAGTTAGTTTATGACTTAGAGTCCTTAAAAGTCAAGTTTGGGGGTTACAAGTGCAAGAAAGCATCTTAAAAATCAAGTTTGGAAGTTCAGGGGCTAAATGTGTCAACTTTTAAAATATTCTGGTGAGCTGGCCGGTCCTTACGGTCCGTAAGCCATGCCCAGATGCAGAAAATCATTCAGTTGGCTATTCAGCCCATGTAACGACTTATATTGCCCTTTTCCATCACCAATGGCTGCCTAAACTTGTTTATAGGCTTAGGAGGACACTTGTAAGCATCTTGGTTCCATCCTAGACTTGCTTGGCATAATCATGGGAGATTAAAACCCATATAAATAGAGCACTAAGTTGCAACATTTGATCATCCATTTCCCAACTGAACTTCTGCTGATTTCTGGAGCTCAAGGCCCTTCTCTAAGCATCCCTGGTCGTGCATTAGACCTTGGTAAGTACCCTTGACCTTCCTTAATCGAGTTTTGCTTAGTTATTAGCTTACAAGTCAAACCGTCGTAATTAAGGTTTGACTTATCGATAAATCACTAATGGTCCAGTGATTTGTCAAACTTAAGGTAGTTATAAGTTGGTATTTATGTGGGCAATAAACCCTTAAAAGGGCACCCTCTGATTCCCACTCTAACTAGATCAATTGTCGGGTCAAAGTTTATTATAAAAAGTCAACAGGATCCTATTTTTTGAATTAATGCATAATTAGCAATGTAGAAGGTGTGTAACCTATTTGATCACTCATATAACTTGGTAATAAGTATAAGAACTGGTCTAAGCTTGTTTGATCCGACAATTTTCTGTTTAGACCCGGTTCGGAACCGAAAGTCGCAAAACTTTGACTTTTGCTTTGACTTCAGTTCTGACCTGATTTAGGTGGGTTTGGTTATGCCTTAGAGCTTCCTTAGGACCAGGTTACATGATAGTATAACCCTCTGTGGTTGGATCGTTGATTGTCCGATTCGTTTACTCATTTCCGTTAATTGCTTAATGTTGACCATAATGCCCTTTTGACCATAAAACGAGAATTTTGGAAATGTGAAAGGACAATAATCTTTATTACTGATTTATAAACATGTCCCTAAAATTTCACATCAGTTAGAGGTCTAGATTAGGAGTTATGCTCAATAGCGTAATTTGAAAGCTTTTTGTTAATTAAAAGGCATAATTACCGTAAAGCCTATCTAAACCCAATTTTTGACACCAAACCTTTTACCCACTGATGTAATATAATATTTTGGGATTTTTGAAGATTTTTAATTATTTTTAAACTGATCATAACATGGGGTTATCGCCTTGATTCGGTTAATACCGATTATACCCTTTTTGTTTATAAAATGAGTTCTACATAGTATTTTGACACCAATCCAATTGCTACTGATTTTATATAATAAATGAAGTATTTTGAACTTTATAACCTGACCAGAAAACTCAGATTTCCTGTTTAACCCGGAAATCGCTTAAAACGGCTTTTTTAACGCGTATTAAACACCTAGTATGGGTTTAAAACCATTTTGGCATATAAGACTTATTACCAAGTGATATAACCTATTAAATTAAGTTGTTTTACTGATCATTTCAGACCCGAGTCTCAGAGTTAAAATTTATCTCTTTTATAATCTTTAAAATGACCAAAATACCCCTACGGGGCTTAAATTAAGATTAAACTCGTTTTGGGCATAATGGAAGGTATCCTACTGATATCACAACATATTTAAGGCATATTAACTTAGGGAACCTGCATATGATTCATTTGGTTACTCGGTACGCACTTTTCGCGTTCGGATCGGCTTATGTAACTAGTTTGCATATATTAGCCGAAACGGGTCAAACCATATCATTTTTGTCTCAAAATCCAGAATGTGTTTAAGTTACCCATATTAAACAAGCATACAAGCTTGTTGGGTCAAAACCACATTCTAAACCGGTTTTCACTTTATCATGTGTTTGAACCGTATCTTCCTTTTGAAAACTAACCGGTCTAAGTCAAGGCTTAATTAAAGACCCGTTAGGATTCTAATAGGGTATTAAAAACCTTCATTCCAGATTAGGAGCCCAGTAAAAGCTATCTGTACTTGCTGAATTGATATACGGCTGGGATTGAATTTATATTTAGCTCAGGTAAATACTTTTAACTTATTTTCCCTTATACGGGCTTGGGGTACGGTATATAAAATACCGCTTGGTCGGGCATTCGACCTTAATCGATTGGTGGTTAAGTATTATCGAGATGACCCGTTTGAAAATATGTTTTTTCTGATTAACGCCTTTGGGGGGCTAATGACCATGTCCCGGATATCCTTGGCATCATTTACGAAATGGCCACGACCTAAGCGCGGGGTGTAGGCGTACACCTGACAACTGCATATGTAAAAACTGGTATCCCACTTAAAGGATTCAACCTTGTGGGCATTATAGATGTGGTGTGTCTATTAATCTTTAACCTGGCACGAACCGGGCTACTGAACGCATAAGAAACATGTAATTCTTTACAAGTATTATATTCAAATAATTATCCCAAGTTATAAAATGTTTTGTGCCACGTGCATTCAAATCAATTTTCACTAAATTTTCAAAATGAGTCAGTTAATTGTATTTACCAGTGTAAACTGACGTATTTTCCAAAAAGGCTAAATGCATGTACTATACGTAATAGGCTGGCTACTCCAGGCATCAATAATCAAGTATCGCAAGCTTTAGTGTTAAAGTCTGTTGAACAGTGTTATCTTTCCATTTTTAGATCCGCCTGTGGATCCATCTTACATTCCGTTGTAATACTTGATATTACTTTATATCGGGTTGTAATATATTTATCTTTTGCTTCCGCTGTGCATTTAAAAATTGTGTTGTTTGACTATGATGACATCAACTACGTCACGATACTCCCCACCGGGCCCACTGGTAATACGTGGAAATATCGGGGTGTGATAGTTACTCAAGTTTTAGCATTAACGGACGACGAAACGATACAGCAGAGAAACAAGGGGCAGAGGCGGCGTCGTCGACGCCGTGTTCTGATGTTGGTTTTTCGTGGACGCCCTTTGGTGTGTAAATTCGCTGAAAATGTAATTTTTGACCCATCATGAGTTCCATGCCTTCCGTAACTTATCTCGTGACCTTTAAAAAGTCCCGAAATGTATTCCAAACTCATTGTTGAGTGTTTATAAGATACGATGAGCGCGTACGTAAGTTTTAGAGGAAATGAAATAAGTCTAAAGGCACGTACAAGTATAGGTATGGATTTACCTCCATGTTAGTAATGGAATCTATAGGTAAGCATGTTTAGAAATGAATACGTACGTAGGTTAATACGTATGAGACTTATTTATATGAATGCTTCTGATTGGGATATAAGTTAGTATAATCATATGAGATTGTAAATAGTATGCAAGAGCTTGTATGTAGGCATGTATGTATGTATGTATGAACATACGTGTGAATGTAAAGTAGGAATTATCGCCCATATAGAATGGTGCATGTATGTATATAATGCAGGTACATGAATACGTTGGATATTCACGTTACTAATAGTGTGCCTTGAGAGTGAAATGTAATGCAGGTACATTATTGAAGTCTCACCAAGGATTAGACACCCAGATGAAATGCTTAAATTAGAAAGATAACGGAATGGAAAGTATATGAGGATAGCACGTAACGAGACTCCATGATTATGAATCTTGTTTATATATATAATGAATGCTAATGTTACGAATGTATGTGGTGGGTGCAGGTGGTACAGAATCATGGATCAACATGATGGAAGGCTAGTGATTGAAGATCGAGTGATAAAGACATGGATTGTACGGAATGGGTGGTCATGTAATTTGTATTAGTATGTTATTATCGATACGTTAATGAAAGATAAACAATGTAGTTCCTTACATAAAGATGTTGTTAAATGATTTTCAAGTATAAAGGAACGTTTTAAGAAAGAAATTTTATGGTACGTATTTTCGCTGCGACTTTTCGATCAAAACGTGTTAAGGTCTTACAGTTAAAAATTCAAAGGAGGTGAAAATACAATTTTATAAACTTTTAGGGAGAATATCATGAGAAAACTGTATAAATGAGAAAACTAGAAAACTAACTAAAAAACTAAAAAAAAAAAAAAAAGCTAAAAAACATGCCAATTTTTTTTTACAATTTTTTATAAAAAAATCGTTATTTTTTATATATAAAAATTTTTTGAAAAAAAAAATGTACTGCACATGCGCATTATATGTGTACTACAATGTGCATTACATGCTTAAAATTAGCTTTTTGAGTCTAGTTTAGCTTTTAGGAGGTTTAGGATTAGGATTAGGTTTTTGGGTGGGGGGGGGGGTGTTAGGTTTTTGGGGAGGTGGGGGAGGGGGGTTTAGGTTTTTTTGGGTTTATGTTTAGGTTTTAGTTTTAGGTTTTCGGGAGGGGGGAGGTGGGGGGGTTTAGGTTTTTGGTGGGTGGGGTCGGGTTAGGCTTTTGGTGGGAGGGTGAATTTAGGTTTTTGGGGGGTGGGGTTAGGTTTTTGGGGGGTGTCGGTGGGGATGGGTTAAGTGGTTTAGGTTTTCCGTATTAGTGCACATGTGCAATACAACAAAAAAAAATTTCTTGAAATTTTTTTTCCATACATAAAAAATAGCGATTATTTTATAAAAATTGTAAAAAAAAATTGGTATGTTTTTAGCCTTTTTTCGTTAGTTTTTTGTTTTCTCATTTAAACTAGTTTTCTCATGATCCATCCCCATATATATATATATATATATATATATATATAGGTAGAGGTTCCTGTAAAAAAGAGGGTTTTTGTGAGATGGGTAAAAAATATCTAATGATTGAGATCAATAGGGACCAAATTGTAAAATGTGTTTTATTATTTTGGACTGATTTGAAATATGTAGGGGTAATAAAGTCTTTATATCCATTTTTTAAAAAGGAAACCATATCAAAAACCCTACAAAATCGCGATTCACTCTATATCATCTTCTTCTCCACCGTAAAGATTTTTCTCTGTCAACTACCGTGGTAGTCATCGTCGCACCAGGTATCTCTGATCCACCGCCGGCCTTCCACCTCCATCTCTCGCTAACCACCACCGAACCCCACCCCCATCGGAAATTCACTAGTTAAAAAATAACTTTTTTGGTGCTGTATTTTATGCTTTATTTTATGTTGTACCATAGAGCACCAAAAAATATATCACCAAATAATGGGATTTGTTGGTGCTGTTCAAGTCCCACCACCATTAAATCTCCGAACACACCACCAAAAAATCAATGACAAAAACAAGTCACTATACCATTAAATCTTTAAACACACCACCAAAAAATTAATATTGTCAAATAATAACAAATCTCCATAGCACCAAAAAATAAGACAAGAAAAAACTATGAATTTTTAATATTTTTGCAAAATTCCAAAATTTTTAGTAATATTTACCAATATAATTACAATTACACATAAATGCACATGCTCATGACAAAAGTTAACTAGTATTAAACAACCTAACAACCCGTTCAAGTATACGGAATTACAAAAGTATAAAACACAAACTAACGCTTACAAGATCAAAACATCTTTGTAATAAATCCCGACGTTAAATCTACCACTAAATTATCAATTTGAGATTCTTCAAAATACCCTTCTTCATTCCAAAGCTAAAAACAAATAAATACAAAAGTTAGATATTAAATGTATATAATTTAATGCAATAAACAAAGTTTATGAATATTTACGAAAACTCATTCGGTTAACCAAATCATGTTGTATAGAGTCGATAAACTCTTTCAGATATTTGATTACCATATACCCACATTCCCAACTGCCTTTCTGTTTTTTGCACTGCATCACAAATAAAGTGTCAAATAGATTAACTCAAAAAAAAAAAAAAAAACTAAAAGAGAGACGGGTCAAATATGTAAAGGTAGTTTCCATCAAAATGGCACTTTGAACATTATTTACATACTAATGGCAAACTGATCGAAAAAGAACTAAGCAATATCGCAAGAGAAAAAGGAAAGTATATTATCAAAATTATACAAAGCCAAACCTCGAATTTATACTTGTCGTTTCCATAATGCAAAACTATGCTCCTGTCTGATGTTCGTACAACCCTATTGTCTGGTAAGTGAGTTTAGCACAGATGATTTGCCGACATTTGACCTACCTGATAAGAAATCAAAATAACAGTGTTCACCTTATAGAAAGCATAGATTGTTAACCAAGACAAATCAATTGTAATCGTAACAGAGTAATCAACGGGAACTTCAAATTTGCACCAACTTACCTGTTCAAGGTGTAACCAAGCGACTTGAAATACTATGAGGAATTAAACCCTAAATGTGAAGAAGAGATGCAAGTCTAGAAGCCTTGCACAATGAACATCAAAAAAACTTTGAAATTGATAGCCATAAAGGATTGCATTCTTGTGTATTTCTTAAAACTGAGACAATTACAAACATAACATTAAGAAAAAGAGCCAAACAAAAAAAATAATATGTTTTTAACAGCATAAAAGAAATATTACCATTTTAGTCACCCAACAATCCTTGACAATAGAAGTTAAACAAAGTCCACAGTTCCAAGGTTACATAAGGATCAATAAAAAGGAAGAACTGTACGTGTAGTAATAACACTTGATTTAGTAAATAATCATTAGAAACAGTTGTAAAATGACAAAAAAAACATACAAATATTAACATACTTATTTAGAATATTTCTAAAACAGCACTACATGGCCTTTTCCCTACTTTTCAAACTAAAATAAAGTATGTGGGCCATAATTATTGATTGATGTTTCTTTCGGATTATGTAATGACTTAGGACCAAATCTCATGTGTCACACCCCGATATTTCCACGTATTACTGGTGGGGAGTATCGTGACGTAGTTGATATCATCATAGTTAATAATCACAGTTTAGATGCACAGCGGAAGTCTAAAGTAATTTATACAAACCGATTCGAAAGTAACATTAAATATTACACAACGGATTGTAGTGGATCCACAAGCGGATCAAAACAAAAGAAATATTGTTCAATAGACTTAAAGTGATAGAAGCTTGCAAGACTCTTTATTTAATCACTCAGGAGTTCCAGCCCATTACGCTTAGTACCTGCACTTAACCTTTTGAAAATACGTCAGTTTACACTGGTAAATACAATTAACTGACTCTTTTTGAAAACATTTAAGAAAAATGATTTAAGTGCACAAGCCACAAAATTCTTTTATAACTTGGGACAATTATTTAAAAATAATCTTGTATACAGTTTTACATGTTTGTCGTCCATTCGGGACCCGGTTAGAAGAGTCGGATTAGATTAATAGACACGCCACAAGTATAAGCCCACAAAAGAGTGAGATACCGTTTATACATACGCAACTGTCAGGTGTATGCCTACATCCCGAGCTTAAGCCATGACCATTTCTAATAAATGAGCCGAGGATATCCAAGACATGGTCATTAACCCCCTAAAGGCATTGCATCAAACAAAACAGATTAAAACGGTTATGTAAATGTATTAATCACAATCCGATTTAAATAACTACATACCCGACCAAGCGGTATTATTATAATACCGTATCCCAAGCCCGTATAACGGGAAATAAGTTAAAAGTATTTACCTGAGCAAAATAAAATTTTAATCTCAGCCGTTTAACAATCAGCAAGTGCAAATAGCTTTTACTGGGCTCCTAAATCTGGAATGAAGGTTTTAATAACCTATTAGATTCCTAACGGGTCTTACTTAAGTTTAAACTTAGACCGGTTAGTTTTAATGAAAGGTTTACGGTTCAAAACGCACGATTAAGCGAAGACCGGATTAGAATGTGATTTAGACCCGAGAAGTATGAAGACTTGTATAATATGGGTAAACTAAACACATTCTGCATTTTGAAGTAAAAATGATAACGTTTGACCCGTTTCGGTTAATTTATGCAAACTAGTTACATAAACCGTACCGAACGCGAATATGTATAACGGGTAACCAAAATGAGTCATGTACAGGTTCCACAAGTTAATATGCTTAAAATATATTATGATATCAGTAGGATACCTTCCATTATGCCCAAAACGAATTTAAAACCAATTTAAGCCCCGTAAGGGTATTTTGGTCATTTTAAAGGTTATAAAAGAGGTTAAATAGTAATCTGAGGTTCTGGTCTAAAATAATCACTAAAAATATTTATTTTAATAAGTTATATCAGTAAGATATTATATATATGTGAAATTTATCATTTATGGCCAAACTATGCACCGTATGGGCATTTTGGTCATTTCACATATGCTATAAGGGTCAAATTTGGAAATCTGAGTTCAAAACTTTTATTTACTATTAAAGTATAAAAATTTATTCATAACATCAGTAAGTACCAAGTCTTAGGTGCTAAATAAGGTTTTAAACCATACTATGCGCCTAAATCGCATAAAAGTCGGTATTTCACGATATTCGGGTTAATTAAGGAAATCTGAGATTTTGATCAGCCTTTACTGTTTAAAATAATTTATTTGATGTATAAAATCAGTAGAAAAAGGTTTGATATGTAAAGGATGTGTAAAACTCATTTTATTAGCAAAAGGGGCATTATCGTCAATTACCGAGCCTATGCAAGAATCCTATGTTATGATCAGTTTAAAATTTAACAAAAATTTTCAAAAATCCCTAAATATTATATCTTATCAGTAGGTGGCAAGTTTAGTGTCAAAAGTTGGGTTTAAATATGATTTATGCCAAAAACGCCAATTAATTAATAAAAAGCTTTCATTTTACGATATCGCGCATAACCTCTATTTTAGACCATAATCTGATGTCAAACATTTAGGACATAATTAAATATCACTAATAAAAATTTTGTCCTCTTACATTTTCAAAAATCTCGTTTTAATATCAAAAAGGGCATAATTGTCAACTTTTAAGCATTTAACGGAAACATGCAATGAACTAGGATTTCTATGGAACCAAGTTGTATAACCTCAGAGGGTTATACTAACCAATAATATTGTTCTAAAGGAACCCTAAGGCATATCTAAACTAAGCTAAATCGGTTCAGAACTAAAAGTCAAAGCAAAAGTCTACTTTTGTGACTTTCAGTTCCGAACCGAGCCTAAACTTAGAATTGTCGGGTTGAACATGTCTAGGCATGTTCTTATATTATTTACCAAGTTATTTTAATGTTAAAACATGTTTCATAACCTCTGCATTGTTAGTTATGAATTTATTTGTAAAAATTGACCCGTTTGACTTTTTATTATAAAGTTTGACCCAACAATTGACCAAGTAAAAGTGATAATCAGTAGGTGCCCTTTTGAGGGTTTATTACCTACATAATTACCAACTCATAGCCACTTTCAATTCGAATAATGGTTGGACCGTTTGTGATTAATCACAAAGTCAAAGCTTAATTACGATAACTTTGACTTTCGGTCATTAAACTAGTAAAACTTGAACTTAGGAAGCTAAGAACACTTACTATAGTACTTAGCACGAATATTGAACTGAGGAAAGCTTCCTAGAGCTCCAAGGTACTTCAGAGAATGAGTTGTGATGTAAAATTTCAAATGTGCAAATGAACAACTGAAGAACAAGTGCCTTATATAGGAATTTTGAGGCTCTAGGATCAATCCATCTGTAAATCTAGAGTACCCAGATGATCTCAAGTGTCCCTAGTGCATGAAAAACCATTTGCTCAGACACTGGTATCGAAAAATTGCATGCAAAGGCGGTGGAACTGGCTGATCCTGCAGCTGTGCAGAGTTTTCTGCATCCGGCACTCTTACGTGGGCCGCGTAAGACTTATAAGAAGTCTACGCGGGCCGCGACAATGGGAGAATCTGGTAACAAGTTTCCAAACTTTGTAATTTCAGTCCCTGGTCCATTTTAAGTTTATTTAACTTCAATTTATTGCACTTACGACCCCCATAGTTAACTATTAAGGGCATTGGGTCACAAATTAACTCCGTTAAGCTCCCAGTTAGTTGTAAGATCACCCGAAAAGTCTTGTTTTCAACGAAACTCCATAAAATTATTATCCAATATTCTTGAGAATAAAATATTTAATTATTACAATGTTTTTGGGATCGTTAAAAGGTCACTCAGAGGTAACATTTAACATGTTGACACTTTTAACCCCTATGTTTCGTAAGATCCTTAATTTAAGCACAAACGACTTTCAATGTCCGACAAAATTATTCATTAAAGAATACGAACGTCGTGTAAGGTCAATCAGAGGCACCAGATTGGCATGTTGACACTTTGGATCCTTTTACTTACATATTTACATTGTTTGACAATTTTAGTCCCTCCAGACCAATCTATTACACGTTTAAAGTCCATGACACGTGTCTTTATCATATTGGGCATGATTTTTGCGAGGTGTTACATCCTCACCCCCTTAAAAGAAATCTCGACCTCGAGATTTACTGAAATAAATGAGGGTACTTCTGTTTCATTGTGGATTCAACTTCCCACGTATATTCTGGGCCTCTACGGGCATCCCATTTTACCTTCACGATTGGCACATGCTTTCTTCGAAGCTTCTTAACCTGTCGATCCTCGATCGACAAAGGTTTTTCAATGAACTTCAAGCTCTCATCTATCTGCACGTCCTTATGCGACATTGCTAGCGACTCATCGGCTGGACATTTCTTTAAGTTGCAGATGTGGAATACATTATGTATCCCACTAAGTTCTTCTGGTAGATTTAACTTGTAAGCTACAGTTCCGACACATTCGATAATCTCGAATGGTCCTGTGTATATTGGGCTTAGTTTGCCCTTCTTGTCAAAACGCATCACCCCTTTCCAGGGTGATACCTTGAGTAACACTTTGTCACCTACCTCAAATTTCAGAGGTTTACGCCTTTTATCCGTGTAACTTTTCTGCCTATCCCTAGCAGCTTTGAGACGGTCGCGGATCTGTACGATCTTATCTGTCGTCTCCAGGACTATATCAGGTCCTGATAGTTGGACATCTCCAACTTCCGCCCAACAAAAGGTCACTCAGATGAACATTTAAAAGGTCACTCAGATGTAACAATGTTTTTAATTATTACAATGTTTTCAACGAAACTCCATAAAATTATTATCCAATATTCTTGAGAATAAAATATTTAATTATTACAATGTTTTTTGGGATCGTTAAAAGGTCACTCAGATGTAACATTTAACATTTTGACACTTTTAACCCCTATGTTTCGTAAGATCCTTAATTTAAGCACAAACGACTTTCAATGTCCGATAAAATTATTCATTAAAGAATACGAATGTCGTGTAAGGTCAATCAGAGGCACCAGATTGGCATGTTGACACTTTGGATCCTTTTACTTACATATTTAAATTGTTTGACAATTTTAGTCCCTCCAGATTAATCTATTACACGTTTAAAGTCCATGACACGTGTCGTTATCATATTGGGCATGATTTTTGAGAGGTGTTACATCATGTTCCTTCAATATAGTCAAGCATTTAAAGACATCAAAGAATGTTAATGATAGAGAACCTTATGAATTCAATTCCAATAGTTTTTTTTTTTTTTTTTTTGAAAAGTAAAAAAAAAAAACTATTGAAATTGATTTGTGCATAATGTTTTTGAGGTGAGTATGACGGTTATGAAGGTGTTAGTTAATTAATTTAAAACTTTACTAGGTCACTTTATACGATGTTTGAAAGACTAAGAACTTTGAATCACTGATAATGTTTTCAAAACACTTGTTAATTTAATTGATTACGAGGTGAATAAACACTCACAAAATCGTTTGTTATTGTATTATACTACTAGAAAACAGGGTTTTTGCGACCGCATTTTCAAAGACAATGAAAGATTAGAGAATTGTACCTTGCGCTTGCTCGGGAGTAAAACCCTGCATTGATGGCAGTATACAGCAAGAAACTCAAAAGTCTAATTCAGATGCATTTTTCAAGCAATTAAGCTGTAAAGAGTATAACTGTTTAAAAAACTTTGGACAACTAGCGACCCTTTAACTTGTCACCTTTAAAATATTTTTTTTCACACACTTGACCCATTAGAGATGACACATAAACCCAAATCGACTCATTCAAGGTAAATATCTCAAAATTCCACCTCTAAACTGATAATACATAAATACATATGAACCTTGTCACAAATTGCTCTGGATGTTGATCAAACAATGGCATTGACTGTAGGTTTACTGATGTTCCGTTCCCAACTTGAAAATCTGACAGATTGCCACCCTGCAAATAGCAATGGATAACCGATATACACAGAATTCTTAAACCCTTCAAATACAAACTAAAGTGACCAGTCCGTAATACTTTTTGTAAAAATTTGAATTCTCCTATAAACTTCCTAACACTAGTGAAAGTATTCCTGCAAAAAATATTTATCAAATAACCAGTTCGGAATACTTTAGTCAGGTCGCTTTTTAGTCAAAACAAGGAACTTTTTCTATACTAGTAACAACATGTCTGAACCATCCAAACTAACAAATTCGAACCAGCCAAAAACAACATACAACTCCAAACACAACATACAATTACACCACAGCCCAACCCACACCCAGACCCGCAACAATCTGAAAACACAAGCGCAACCCGTACCCAGACCCACAATAATCTGAAAATCCAAGCCCAACCAGCACCCGGACAGCCAGCAAAACCTGAAAACCCAAGCCCAACCAGCAGACGGATCTACAACAATCTGAAAACCAACCCGCAATAAGCTGAATACCCAGCCACAACCCAACCCGCAACCTGTAACAACCTGAACAACCAAGCCTAACCCACACCTGGACCTGGACCCGAAACCCTAACAACACTTGTTCTTTACTAAAAAACTCAAACATCATGGAATCAAAACCTAAAATCGAAAAAAGACCCACCCAATAGACTAGAATGTATGTGTGTTAAACTAAAAAACGACACAAATCTACTGAAATTACAAATAACTTAGGAATGTACATACCGATTTTGGATGTTGGTGGGTTGTTGGTGATGACGGCTGCTGCTGGTGGTTTCGGAGCGGTGGATGAAGACGGAGGTTGAAGGTGGGGGTGCGTCTGGTTCCCAGTTGGTGGGTGTGGTGGTGATTTTGGAGATGGTCTCGTGTGGGGTTGTATTTTGGGGAGATGTTGCAGTAGGGTAAAATGGGTGAAAATAGATGGAGGGAAAAGGCCCGCATGTGATAAAATAATTAATTTTTTTTGGTGCTATTAGCAACCTTAGCCTCAAATAATAATTTTTTTTGGTGGTGTAGAACTTGTAAGCCTCAAATAATTAATTTTTTGGTGGTGTATACTTGTAAGCATTTAATGGTGGTGTGTAATCTATTTTTAAGTGGTGTGTTTTGTTATTTGGTGCTTTCTATTATAAGATAGCACCAAAACCATGAAATTTACACCACCAAAAAAAATTGGTTTTGTACTAGTATACTTATTGAATGGTGTTATATATGTGCTGAATGGTCGTTGCAGTGTTATTCGTAGTGTTTAAATTTATTACACAAATGGTTTCTGTGATTTGGTTATTTGCAAGTTTAGTCCCTAACCAAAGGAACTCCTTTGCTTGAAAAATTTATGGTAACATAACTTTTTTACATGCATAGTGAAGCATAACAACCTTTTATAAGTTTAAAAGTACAAATATTTTTCACAAGTAAAGCACACCAACATCATCTTCTTAAAAGACCTAGAAATAAAACAACCAGATTCACGGACCAAAACCATGAACGAAAACACGATCACAGTTTAAGTTGTGCCAATTGTTGAACATTGATCGGAAAGCTGTCAGTAGTGGATCCGCTGTACGCCCTTTGAGCGAGAACCCCATTTGCTGCTTGCGTAGGGTGGAAAGCATCCCAAAACACATATTCGTTCCGATTGGCGCATGGTATTAAATTCGGGATACACGTTATTTGTCCTTGGTTCCTTCCCAACCCACAACATGCTCTATCTCTCACCCTAAACCCTGTAATTGAACAAAAACATATCGTTATTAAAAAAAAAAAAAATACTATCTAATACTTAAAGTAATACACTAACACTATAACTCATAGTTACCATTTTTTATTATTATTTTTTTAACCAACAAACCAAATAAATCGTAATTTGTATTGGGCAGTGTCACCTAAAATGTTATGTTAGAAAAATAGTGAAAGTAAGATTCACAAATAAGACCTCTTCTAATGGGATTAGGTGCTTACCATTGCACCACCCATTCAAGGTTAAAGTTACATGTTATTTATTATTATTTTTATTATTATTATTATTATTATTATTATTATTATTATTATTATTATTATTTTTTGAACGGCCAACAAAGTTACATGTTATTAATCCTAGGAATAAGTGCATACCATATCTTGCAGGATTATTCAAAATGTCACCAAAAATACCATATGTGTTTCCATATACAAACATGGCTCCAGGATGGGAGCCACCATTGAACTGACCAACAAGTCTTTTGAGGCCCTCGTTAAACGGTCCTACCATCTGGTTCACCGAGTCCACGCATCGCCCAGGCGCACCTTGACCAGTGGCTAACTGGTTTGGTGTGCACCCAATTGGCCCAACTCCTGCTAGAAAGAATTTCCGTAGCCCCAGGCTGTATAGTGCCTATATATACACACAACACAAAAACATTGGTAAAAGTTATAGGTTTAACGTTAAACAACATTACAAAGAACCATGAAACACAATCGAGATATTATACTTGAATTTGACGAGCATAACGATTGAGAAGGAGGTTGGCAAATGCTTGGGGATTGTAAAAGCGGCGCGTTACATAAAGGTTTGGCATAAGGTAATTGTTGATGTAATCGTTGCTACCAAAAACCATGATCACTATCGAGTTCGCGAGGAATTGAGTGAGGTTTGCTGGACTTATCATAGTTCGTAACTGGCCTAATGTAGTCTCGAAATTCACAACTTGCTGGTTCAAGGTGATACGATCTCCCTACAACAAGTTTATCAGATTATTATTTTAAAAAAAGGGAAAATCACCAAAATGGTCATCTTGACCGATGTCCCTTGACGTGCCATATGCAATAGATCCATCCATATGTGAAAGATTCTTGTTGGCTAAAACAACTTTTTATAGAAAAAAAACCAAATAATATATATGTATTTGTAAAAAGAAAGTTAAAACTATTTTCTCTAAGTTATTTGTTAAAACAGACCACTTTGATGATTTTTTTTAAAAGTTCATAATATGACTTCATAATTAATGTATGATTACATAGTGTTGGCCACTTTCATCAAGGATACCACCAGCAGCCGAAGCATAATTGACACCACCCAGAATCCTGTTTCCGGCCGTCCTGGGATCTGCAAACGGTGGCGGAGCCGCTACTCCTAGCCAATCTCCTGCAGCCAAAATCATTTTATACAGTACAAAAAAAAAAAAAAATCACATACACAACACAACAAATTAAATATATCAAGTTAACATAACCAAATAAGTTGATAAAGTACCAAGTATGTCACTGAAAGTCCTTGCATTACAAAATCTACCCGTAGGACCGCGGTAGTAATCGATGCCATACAGATAATAATTAGCTCTAGCTAAGGACATGAGAAAGTTGTTATTCTCATTATCCACCAATGAATCTCCCATCACCCATATGGCCGAAGCCTGCCGCGGTTGTTGTTGTCCGACAACACCTTTCCACAAACACGCCACCACCACAACCGCCGCGAAACACCACCATCTATGTCCGTACATGTTTAGCATTGTTTAAAACTTTACACACAGTTTTTGAGGGTAAAGATAGACGAGGTGTTTGCATGGTTATATATAGACTTAGTTTTTGATCATAGGATAGATATGCTGAAGATTATCTAGTTGTAAAGGATAAAAAAGACTTAAAATTTGCTATATATGGTCCTAAAATACTTCTATTTTTTGGAGGGGTTGAATCTTTTGACTTCTTTTTTTGTCATGATGTTTATCATAGTATGTTCCAACAAAATTCATGTGAAGAGTTCAATGGGCGGCACTTTACCGGGGAAATTCTCAAAATTATCATATAAATAACTTTTCTAAAATGAATATTGACACATCAAAAAAAATTCTTAAATTAGTTGTTAAATTTAAAAGTTATATTAATATTATTATTATTTTATTATTTATATACTATTATTTTGGAACATTTGTATGCATCTTTGGTTGTAATTTGTGCTTAAGTAGTTTTATCTTAATCAAAAAATAGCTTCATTACCTTACCAAATTCAATATGTTTTGTATGCATGTATGGTTGTAAATTGTGCTTAAGTGGTTATAACCTAATCAAATAATGGTTTCAATATCTTACCATATTCAATCGGTTTGATCCATTCAAAGTTGTGTTGTTTTATTTGTAAATTAATATTATTTATAATAATCTAATTAATTTAGCCAAAATCTTGTATAAATATAATTTGCAACATATTGATGCAATGATTGTTGTAATGTATGCATTACGGTTTGTATAGTGGTAATGATATATATTATATGGGTGAGAGTTGGCTACAAAGTCCATTTTTCCTACAAAGTGTAAAAAGTCATAAAACACCATCATCTCAACCATAAAACACACTCAAGACCCACAAATAACAAAGTGAAGATTACTAAAACGCCATATTTGTTGGTTTTGTGTTGTGTTTTGGATGAAAAGGTTTTGATTAACGAATGACAAATGTTATTGTGTTTTACGTTGATTATCATGCTGTGTTTTATATTCATAGTTCTACGATGTTGTGTTTGAAGTTTTTATGGACTGTTAGGGTTTGGATATTGTGTTTTAGTAATCTTCACTCTGTTATTTGTGAGTTTTGAGTGTGTTTTATGGCTGAAATTGTAGTGTTTTATGGTTTTGTACACTTTGTAGGAAAAATAGACTTTGTAGCCGAACCTCACCCTATATTATATATAGATTATGATGAACCTGTCAAACAGGAAAAAATATACGCGGGTTCATCGTAACACACAAGTCCCAGATCAACTTAGTTATTTTATTTTATGTTTTACGTTTTGGTTTAATTTCTTCGCATTTACACGTCGCAACTTAAGTGTTAGTAGTCGCTGGGGGTAGTGTGGCATTAGTGCTCGCCCCCGCCGCAGCGCGGGGGGTGCTTAATACTAGTTATTATTATAAGTGAAAGCCTTGGCTATAGTAATCATCTTTGACCTTACACATTAGGCCCTTCAATATCTCAATTGTTTTACATTGGCCACAATTTGTTTGGTGGTCAAATTTGATCCCTCTATTTATTCTTTCTTTTATTTTGCTTTTTGTGTTTTGTTTTTTAGTGAAATGATTTTCTCCTTTCTCTCAAGTTTCAAAGTTGTTACTTTTGTCCCCACTTTCTAAAAAGTTTATACAAACCCGTCAACTTTGTAATATGCATTGGTAGTACGAGTCCGTTTACGTTTTATGTCTTGTGAGTCACACTATGTTATAAATTCGTGTTTTTTTGTCTTACGTTTCCTAAAAAGTGTATATAAAATTTCTTTGACCCCCTCGAGTTTCTAATACGTTTCGGTATAAGTACGATTTTGTCTACGTTTCACGTCACCTGAGTCATTTGGTGTTAGTCACATGAGTCATTTGGTGTTATAAATTCATGTTTTTTGTTTTACGTTTCCTAAAAAGTTTATACAAAATCGCGTTTACCCCTTCGACTTTCTAATACGTTTCAGTATAAGTTCAACTTTGTCTACATTTCACGTCATGTGAGTTGCTTGATCATATAAATTCTTTTATGTTTTTCCCTGTTTTGGTTCGGCCGTTGCAACGCAATGGGATAGAAGACCCCGCAACGCATGGAATCACTTCTAGTTTTACATATAAAGATTATATAAAAACTAGATAATAATTTATTGTAAATAAAAAAATCTTTCAAAAAAATTATCCACCTATTGCCAGCCACTACTAGAAACCTGCTACTATTCCCACGTCAATTTCCGTGGGAAATCCGTGGGTAACTACGTTTACCCACGGATTTCCAACGAAAATGGGCTGTGGGAATTATGCTCGTAGATAAATTTTTTTTCTGACGCATTTCCTACGGATTTTCCTACTCCTTTCCCACACAAATGTTTCGTTAGAATTCTCTTACTTATTTCTCACGGAATTAATTTTCTTAACTTTCAGGCGCATTTTCCACGGAATATTTAATTTTTAAAATTTTGTGCTTAAAACAATTATATTTATATTTATTATATAATATTTATATATTTTAATTTTCTTACACAATTCCTACGAATCTTTTTTTTTTCTTCCTACACAATTTCAACGGAATGTACTCGTTTTTCCTACAAAGTTCCTACGAAAATATTTTTTTCCTACACAATTCTAATGGACTGTATTCTTTTTTCCTACGCAATTCCTACGAAATTAGTATTTTCCCTACACAATTCCAACGGAATGTATATATTTTTCCTACGTAATTCCTACGAAATTAAGTTTTTTTTTTACGCAATTCTAACAAAATGTATCTTTTTTTCTTACACGTTTCTTACGCTGAAAAATAAAATAATTTTGTAGTGAAAAGGCTTTTCGGAAATACACATCAAGCTTATATAAACCAATCGAACATTTTCTAATCAACCCAATACACATTCAATTCGAAAACAAACCCGTCAAATTACAATCCTTTGTTGAATGCAAAACAAACTACATTAAATTCCATAAATAAACTACATCTAATCTTATATAAGCTAAACTAACGAAATACCTAACTCACTAGAAAATTTTCGGCATCATCATCAACAAAAAATCTATATCATTATCCGGAGCTTCTCTTGTGTCGCGCCACATCTACAAATAAGAGTAAACAGAAAGAGTTATTACAAGCTGTAGCAAATTTCGTAGGAAAAGTGTCGGTATTTTCGTTCATAGGAAATATGTAGGAAATTTTGGTAGGAATAATAGCAGTTTTCTAGTAGTGAGCGCTCTCTCCACTAAGATTTGTATGACCACCAAGCTAAGAGGGCATGTTTATTTTAAAAACTTGAAAAGTCAATGTTTATTTTGAAAATATCTACTATTATCAACTATTAATATTATGAATTTTTTTCACACTGAGTTGATCAACTATTCATATGTTTATATTATGAATTTTTTCACACTAAGTTAGGTCATATATAAAAAAACCATGGATAGATGGATATATATATAGGGAGGAGCTTATGCGAGAACCACCTTTATTGTGAGAACAGCGATAACCAATGTGAACACAACCTAAAATAGCTAAAAAAAAACCTAACCCCCCCCCCCCCCCAAGCTAAATGCTAAAAACTAAAACCTAAAAAAAAAACCTAACCCCCCCCCCCCCCCAAAAAAAAAAAAACCTAAACCCCCCTCCCCCACCCCCCAAAAACCTAACCCCCCCCCCCCCCCCCCCCAAGCTAAAATGCTAAAAACTAAACCCCCAAAAAACCTAAAAAAATCTAAAAAAATTTTTTTGAATTTTTAAATATTTTTTATAAAAAAAAATCGCTACTTTTCGAAGCCAAAAAAATTTTTAAAATTAAAAAAAAAAAAAAAAAAAAACTTTTTTTTTTTGCTTCGAAAAGTAGCGATTTTTTTTATAAAAAATTCAAAAGAAATTTTTTTGTGTGATTTTTAGCTATTTTTAGGCATTTTTGGTTGTGTTCACATTGGTTCTCGCAATAAGAGGCGGTTCTCGCATGATCTTCTCCCTATATATATATATATACATATATATATGATATGTATCAGATAGCGATCAAATTATTGTAGATTTCAGTCTTCTCTATTTAGAAAGCATCTTCAATTCTGTTATAGCAATATGTCCCTAGCTACCTCGATTGTTGTTTTGCTTTCATCATTGAACATTGTTTTCTTGTCATGATTCACGATTTCAAGCAGAAAAGATATATGCAAAAGTAATTAAGTTAAGATGTGCATACCAAGTAAGTAATTATATATCCAGTTAATTATCGCCTTTATTTTTTCTTTAATTTGTTATGGTTGCGTGAATTAAGCAATTTATTGCATCATGTGTTTCATAAGTAACGATCCTTTGTAACATATTCGGTACTAAAAGCTAACGAATGTTAAAAGTACTTGTTAAGTTGATATAAGCTACAATATAACGTGCACCTTTATTTCTTCTACAATATGAGACATGAGGTGGGTATGGCATTGAGAAAATGTAAGGTGGAAAGTACATCTCGAGCTAAAAGAGAGTAACTATCATATCCCTTTGTCACGCATAGGATACATTAGTGAGTCATTTTCAAATTAATCATGATAAAAAACAAGAAGAGCTTTATGGTTGTGTGGGTCATTTTGATTTTCCTGATATTTCAATCTCAATGATAAGCCTATGCATCAAGACAATATCGCTCTTGTAAATGAGTATTATAACTTCCAATAAATCGACCCATTTTAATTGTGATGGCATTCACTTCCTATGTACCAAGCGAGATAAGATTCCTCCTATATATGTTCAGGAATATATCTTACTTTGTGTAGATCAAATTCAAATCCGTTTTCCAATTTGAATGTGACTCTGTGTGCGTGTAGACTGATTTGGGAAAGCTTGGAGGGTAGGGGAGTTTCTGGAAAGTATATAAACTTAATTAAGGATATGTATGATATGACTATGAATAGGGTTCGTGCGCCTATAGGAGATACAGAGTCTTTCCCCGTGGAAGTAGGACTCCACCAAGGGTCCGCATTAAGTCTGTTTCTTTTTGCTGTTCTCTTGGATGAGTTGTTCAAGTCGATTCAATACACAGTTCCGTGGTGCATGCTTTTTGTAGACGATATAGTGCTAGTTGCTAAAACTAGACAAACCCTAAATGCGAGGCTAGAGGAATGGAGAACAGCCTTAGAGCTAGGGCAAGGGTTTAAGGATTAGTCACTCTAAAACTGAATATATTTATTATGATTTCAGCGATGCAGGTGACAACGAGGACACTTAGGTCACCACTGAGGCTCAAGTGGTCCCACAAATGACTAAGTTCAAGTACTTAGGATCGTTTGTGCAATGGGACAGGGAGATAGATAGTGACGTATCTCACCGCATCCAGGTTGGCTGGTGTAGGTGGAGAGCAGTCACTGGGATTTTGTGTAACAGGAGGGTCCCAACAAAATTAAAGGGGAAATTTTATAAGATAGCAGTTAGACCGGCTATGTTATACGAGACAAATTGTTGGGCCATCAAGAAGACAAAAGTGCGCAAGATGGATATAACAGAGATAAGGATGTTGAGGTGGATGTGTGGCCACACGAGGTTAGACCGAATAAGTGAGGTTTTTAGGGAATGGTTAGGAGTAGCTAGTATATCAGACAAGTTAAACGAGGGGGGATTGAGATGGTTTGGGCATGTGAAGAGGAGGCAGTCGACAAAACCAGTTAGAGCAGTGGAAGAAATGAGGAGTAGAGGCAGGCCCAAGTTGATTTGGGATGAGCGAATTATGCAAGATTTGGTAGAGTTGCACTTGCCGAGCACATGGTTTAGGATAGGAGTTCATGAAGACGTAGGATTAAGGTTAAGGACTTTTAGGGGAAGGTATAGACGTGTCCTAGCTTTGTCTTGGGGGGGGGGGGGGGTAGATTTCTTTTACACTTTAGGTAGACCTTAAATATGATGATTTCCTTGTATCAACGCCTATACGTTGTTTTCTGATGATATATATCTGACTAATGCTACGCTATCTACTTATTTATCTTTCGTTTATCTGGTTGTTGGTTTTTTGGAGCCGAGGGTCTCTCAGGAAGCAGCCTCTCTATTCTTAGAATAGAGACAAAGTTCGCCTACATTCCACCTCCCCAGACCCTATAGATAGTTTTGCTATTTGTGGGATTTAATGGGTATGGTTGTTGTTGTATCCGACACTATTGAACATAGAAGAATCTCTCAGCCCCTTACATCAGAAAATCAAGTTCTTATTGCTTATATTATTTGAAGAACCCTTTGTTGGGTGTTATATTGTAAGAGCAACATGAAGCCATAATTCATAAGGCCGGCCCTCGAGCATCGGCCGGAAGGGCGACGACTCAAAGCCAAAAACCTCCAGAGCCTCGCAAAATTGTAAAGGGTGAATCTAAGTTGGATTTTTTGGTCGTCAACGCCGCTTTGCTGACGGTAATGAACGAAGAAGGCGACATAAATATTGAATATGACTTTATGATGTATTGAGTCTTTTTGAAACTTTAGCAAAGGTTGAGTATTTAACTAACTTTATGTTGTATTGGGCCTCTTTCAAAAGTAAGTATTTAACAATGAAAAAGGAAAAGGAAGGGCCTCATATAATAACAAAAAAAGAAGTCTACGATAAACCGAAATCTTACTTTAATATTTTACTAGTCAAATCCCCCGTGCGTTGCGACGGGTATTTAGATGGAATTGGTTTGATTTATTACGGTATCGGTTCGGTATCAGCACTCGTATAACAACCAAACAAAAAAAAATCATAATATGACCAAAATGATATCAGCACGTGTTTTACATTTTGTGAAAACGGTAAAAAACGAATAATACTATCGGTTCCAATGTTATTTGGTCGGAATTGGGTAAGCCTATACAACAGTAGAGATGTTGGGAAAACCATAAAAACTAATATAGGTAATGATGTTGTTCGAACGATATTGCTTTGATTCGTTAGGGTAAAAAATTGTATGTCAACCACTCGTTTGAAAAAATCTTTTATCAAAACTTGATAAAAAAAAATAAAGACGTTGTAACAACCTTTGTAACAATTAAATATATATGACATAGATGTAATATAAATAATTTTTAAAGAAATATGTATGTGTTTTAAAATATTTTTAATAGAATATAATTTTAGTAAGATTTAAATGTTAAGCATAAAACTTGAGTTAGTGATTTAATGTCGATTAAAAAATAGGATAAAAAAAAAATAACATCTGAGAATTGAACTTATGTGGAGAAAGTAAGCTAAGGAATAACAAAAGGTCACAACTACTACAACCAATATTATTTTTAGTGATTTCAATATATATATATAATGTATATATGTTGTTAAAGCAAATTTTGGTATGGAAAAAAAAAATAAGAAAATTACTTTGTGATGGTCCAATCAAATGTCATTCAAAAGACTATTCATGAAGATTGGCTAATAATATATATATATATATATAATATATATAATTGTGAAACTGTAGTGAGTCGTTTCAACCATTTTGTCTACCAAGTTATTTAACAAATATTAGGACAATGCTAGACAGAAAACCCTATTTAGGTAGAAAACTCTGGAAACCCAAATCTCCCCCCATTTTTACCCAACCTCCCGACATTTTTTTTTTTTGAAAAAAATAACACATGTAATATACATGTTTTAGAGTGTTTTGGGAAAAAAAAAAAACAAAAAAGCGCCGAAGGGATTTTTTTAAAAAAAATAAACAAATTTCAGTGCCTAACATGTGTTAGGTACAAAAGACATAAATTGCTGAAATTTTTTTTTTTAATTATCCCTTCGACGCTTTTTTGATTTTTTTGGCCCAAAACTCTTAAAAACATGTATATTACATGTGTTATTTTTTTCAAAAAAAAAAAATGTCGGGAGGTTGGGTTTTCTAGAGTTTTTTATATAGATAGGGTTTTCTATATAGCCCTACCCTATGAAAAAAGTTTGCCTTTTTTCTATTTCATTTTATTTATCTTTTTTAGTTTATAGTTTGTTATTTATTTAACAAAGTCTTTTTATTGAATATTTGAATAGTGTTTTATACTATATAAAGATAAAAAATGTACCTTCTAAACTTGGTAATGAATAATAAAATATTATATGGTGGGTAGGGCCTGATTTTTTATCTTGCCAATCTGTTTTAATACTTGAAGTTACAACCATTTTAAAAGGCCCACTCAATTTATATTATACGGCTAGTAAGGCCCGGTTTTTTTATCTCGCCGAGGGCCTCAATTTTTTAACATTCTCGTAAACTGGCCTTTCATTCTCAACTAGATACTACATTACTACAAGAACGTACATCCATTTGAGAACGCATCTGATGACTGAGAGCTACAAGTTCTTGATGCACTTGCACTATCTCTCCTTTTCACTTCCTTTTTACTAGGAACCCATTTTAAAGGGTTTTTTTTTTTTTTTTTTTTCATTCAGAGAGTGACATATGAATCATCTCCTTTAAACACCGAATTAGATTTTGCAGGAATTTTTACTCTTCTTGATATTCTTCCCTTATATCAATCCTTAACCTTAACTCCTGTTCAGTTCATGGTTGTAAGAACTTCTTCCCTAGACTAGCTACTCCTTCATGTGTATGAGTGTCCATAAGATACTCAAATGTTTTGAGTAATGATATTAAGAAGATGATGGTTCTATATCTTCTTCTTCTTCTTCTAGTCTGCATATTCTCTAACTCAAGGATCAACTTAATAAATTCACATTTATGATCCTCAAAAGACTTGGTAGGAGCCATTTCGAATGTACACAATCTCTTCTTGAGATACAACCCATAAGCTATATATTTAGTTATGTATAGACTCTTTAATTTGTTCCAAACTCTTGTAGCATAGGTTTTCTTGGACACCTCTCACACCATCCTATCTCCAAGACCGGGATTAAATACTATCAGCCTTCTCATGTATGTTTTTTTTTCTTTCTTAGATAAAGTCGCAGGAAGGTCAACTTCGCCACAAGAGCCCCAACAATACCTTGATCATCCAGAATTCGTCTAAGGAGATGTAAAAAAACAAAACCCTAATATTTTCTTTGAGTAGGCCTTGAAACTCTGAAATTCCGAGTTAACCCCACCGCAGCATAGCGTATGCCGATTGCCGGCTTCGGTGTAGCTTACGCGGATGTCTGAAAAGCTATACGCTGAGTCTTCTATGGTACATTGTCACATACGTTGACCTTCTACGCCCAGGCGTAGTGTACGCTGATCTTAGCATAGCATACGCCAAGATAGATTTTGGCCTGATTTTTCCTCAATCTTCCTTGTATTGACACTTCTAGTCCTCCAACTTCTTTCCAATCCAATTACTTGTTGAACGTGTCTTTAACACGTTAAGACCGAAAATCACAAACATCTACAAAGTGACCATGTTCCATATGCATACATAAACGCATAAATACACTGAATTAAACATGTTAACGTCATAGATTAACCAGATCATCACCCTTTCTCTTTTAATCGAGCTAAACTAGAAGAAGCTCTGATGTGTCTTGTTTGAGTTAATCGAAAGCTCAAATTAAACATCACCAAAAGAAAACGAGAATTCAAGAACAAACCAATGATTTGTATTATTGATTCAGTGACATAAATTATAGAATAATGAACACAAACCTGCAGAAATGCTGTGAAAATTGTTCACTAAATTCTCTTCTCAATTACTCCCATAATTCCCTTTAAACCAATGTTTTGAAAACCGGACCTGGCCGGCCGGTCGGACCGGTCCGGCCGGGAACCGGGACTTCATCCGGGCCGGTTCATGCCATCAAACCGGACCAACATCAAGCCGGAGGTCGGGCCGGCGGGTCGCATAGGGTCGGGCCGGTCATGGTATTTTTTAATTAAATATGGAATAAATCACTTCAAAACCTAATCTAAAAAACTCAAAACAAGATTTGACACTATGTTTGATAGTTAGTTTCAAGATTTGGTACTTTTGAATGTTTTTGTATGACTAATGGTTGAGTTTTTAGTTCCTTAACTATTTGGAATTTTATCTATTTTTTCTATGTTTTATATATATTTTTATATAATTTATGACGTAATCCGGTTCTTAAATCCGGTCAAACCGGTCGGACCGGTCCGACCTTTGACCCCGTAAGGTGACCGGGTCGACCTCCGGTCCGGTTCTGAAAACATTGCTTTAAATTCTGCTCCTTAATGTTTCTAAGAGCATCACCAATAACTCATATTTAGGGGTTGTTTTTTCTATTTTTACCACGTCACTCGTTTTTATTATTGTGATATATGTTTTTAGAAGTTTTTTGAGGATGTTTTTTCTACAAAAACATCAAAAAAACAAGTTTAATGTGGGCCCCGTGTACTTTATATATATATAATATTTAGAGAGAGAATAAGTGGTATGAATGAGTGGTTAAAAATTTAAAAGGTGGTGATGACGTGCCAATGGTTTTAGGTGTTTTTCGGTTTTCTTATTGGGTGAGTTTTGATGTTATTAAAAAATAAGTGTTTTTATGATGTAACAGCTGACCAGGCATGTTTTTAGGTGGTTTTGGTGTTATTAAAGAATAAGTGTTTTTATGATGTAACAGCTGACCAGACATGTTTTTAGGTGTTTTTAAAGCTCTGCTTATTGTGGATGGTCAAACTTTCAAAAGATTTTGAAAAATGACAGTTAGCCCCAGAACTTTTAGAAATAACCTAAAGAGTCCCTTAACTAAATCAGTTGTTACTTTCTTGTTTACAATGTTTTACTCTTGCAATACACCACCGCAAGTAATTACATTGAAACTCATGGAGCTTAATTGGCAGCTAATTTATGGTTGATGATAAATTCATACATGTTTGTCCATTGAGTAGGCCGAAGTACATATGTTCTAAGGAATCATATCTGAAAAGATCGGGTTCAAGATAAAGATTATAACCCACATGACAAAATCCATTTTGGGTCGACCCGTTTAGTTTTTGTCTTATATTGATCACAACCCATAAAAACATTCCAATACAAGAGATTATGAAATTGTGGAAAGCATTTGAAAGAGATGCATACAAAAAAAACATTATGTTTTGATCCAAATGCCAGCATCATTCCTAATGTTTGCTTATTTTTTTTTTCTTGTGTCAAGATGGGTTCTCTTTAAAGATCAACATTCCAAACAGCTCCATCTCCTTCTCCACAAGAATTATGAACAAATTTCATCCTCTCCGCTGACTTGCATATTCCGCTGCATGACCAATCAAATGAAGCCACACAAACGTTCCCTGCTTGTGCCTTCCATTCACAATCTGTATAGCACATCCATTGAACAACAGTCAACAATCACTCATCTGCATACATATTGTACACATGTGCGTGTGCACGTGTGTATGTAGGTTTAAACAATTCTTTAGTAACCTGGAGGCGTTCCACAACACATGGAACGGTCGTCGATGTGTTGAACATCCAACCCAATTAACCAAGACCCTAAAGAAACATCCTCATTAGCATACCTATGCAATATATCCCTGCACAAAACAATCAATAAATCTTCAAAAAATGCGATAAATGGAATCTGCTGTTTTTTTTTTTTTATTTCTAGGTTGTGTAGCAAAATCACAAGACTTTCTAAGAGGTTTAAAGAACTTGTTTTTGGTATCGAGGGAGTCCGCTAGTCAAAGGAACACAATCCTTTTGGAGTTTTTCCATGCCAACATATTCAAGGAGTTCACTTGCCACATGAATATCTAGTGTCAGGTATCCTAGAGTTCGCTACCTTGGGTGGCGAACTCCCTTGAAGCCAAAAACCTCTGAGAAACACTTATTCTTTTGCTTGATCACCTATAAATAAATAAAAATTCAGATTCTGTAATGTGTTATAAGTTATAACGTACGAGTTGATAGAAATATATGCTGCTAAATCTTTTGAGATGGCGTAAATTTGTCCCGTTGCATGCCTGAAATACTTGTTCCCTTCTTCCCCAAATTTCCAATACTCTGGCTCGTGATATCTCACCCCTCTGCCCAATGTATTTCCAATAACAATTAAGTACCCATTGGTCATCTTTATAAGAATCAAAATTTTGTAAATGTTAAGAAAGATGTAACCGACTTTTGAGAGAGCACAGGGCCAGATTTCATGCATCCGATATAGGTTCTTGGTTTAGATCTGTAACGTCCAAGTGAAGTTACAAGCATGCCCAAATTGACATGGACATCATCATCCACCTTGACATAAAACTCTGCATCCCAAGTGGATACTGCTGTCGAAAAAAACAATCTTGTCTTCATGGAAAGCTCATGGTAGCCCTCGACATGATCTAACCTTAAAAAGTCGCGATACTTTTCCTCCTCGATGTCAATGGCGCGATCAAGAACACCACCAGGTGTTGCACTATGTCCTATAACAAACTTTATTCTGATCCCCTTTTCTTTTGCCAGTTTGTTTAGCTTTGATCCTGCTCATTGACAATATATTGTATGGACACAAGAACATTTAGTTAATAATAGAAGTAGATTTCAGAAATGTGAATAGAAGGGAATTAACCAGTAGGCATCCATGTTTCTCGAACAGAATCTCTACGCTTTCTGCTGCTAAACGCGGTATTAATACCAATGACGACAAACGCTTTCGGTAGAGATGTCTTGTTAACTGGCACCCTCTCTGGCAGAAATTTTGCTCCATTTAGAGTCGTACGAGCTGCTTCTAGTTCCATCTCTAATGTTGATATTGTTTTGTCTAAAGATCTGTACAAAAATTAAACCTGACCCAGGTGACTTTCTTATATTGGTTCTGTAAAGAACAACTATATAACACTAATATATTTCGAGTCTTTGAGAACAAAAGGAACAATTCTAGGTGGTTTAACTTTTTCAATATAGGCTTACCGGATGGCTTGATGAGTTTTAGTGACTTCTGCCATAATGTCTCTTGAATTCTCTTCTACCAATTTCTTGTAGGAATTAACAAACTATTTAGTGTTAGAAATAACTTTAGATTTAGACAGTGGCGGAATCAGAACTTTTTATTCAGGGTCAGTGGACCCTTTTGATCCCCTTGTTCCGCCATGAATTAAGGAGAAACTATTGAAGATGTGAGTACTTACACGCTTGTGGTCACCATCTCGAGATGTTGTTAATCGCAACTTCTGTTCATGATTGTTGAAACGAAAATCATTCGAGTAAGGCAACGTGTGTCTGGTGAAGAGTGATCCGGCAAGAAAACTGGCGGTACATAGCATAAAAATGATCTTTCCTGGTACCGACTTTCCTCTCACTTTCAGCATTTATATTTTGTAAAAAAAAGCTATGGTTTGCTGGAAGTTAGGCTGACGTTACCTGTTGCTAGAAAACTAGAAATAGAGATGCAAGAGTTATGTGGGAGGCAAGGGGTGTGTGGCTGATTAGTCATGTGGGTTTCATGGTTCAACCAACCAACCTGCCCTCAAATTCAAACGAGATCACCCTATATTATCGTTGTACATGACGCAACCACTTCCCATGTCTTTGGTTATACTCCTAACCACAACCGCGACAAACATTTATCGATGTCTAATCATGTTTAGCCTCGTTTATAGTATAAGTCCCCCGCACGTAGAAAACAAGTATTGTTTTCTGTTGTTTGTGTATTCAACTTACTTGGGTAAGCAATTTTGTTTGCATTTTTCTGAAGAGGAAGATGATGGCTACAAGTGTTAATTTTTATCCCACAAATGACTCCACTTTTGTGACACATGAAACTATGGATTTAATTTTGATAAGAGGTCCAAAAGAGAAGTGTTCTTGTCATGTTGGTATTGTCAACAAACAATTTACGGCGGATACCATGAACGCGTTCTCTCCAAAGGTTCCTTGTTAACTACTTAACCAAGAAAATTAACAAAACAACCTTGACTTTTTGAGTTTATAAAAAGAGAAATTTCCGAAAATAGACAAGAATAAGTTTGACTTACCAAAATGGCCACCTCATGCGTCGGTGGAGCAGGGCATCACCGATTACGAGACACCTTATGCGTCCTTAAATATAGAAGTGACACGTGTCCCGTGACTCATCCCATGCGTCCGTGACTCATCCCATCATCCCATGCGTCTGTGACTCATCCCATGCGTTGCCGACTCATCCCATGAGTCCTTAAATATAGAAGTGACAAGTGTCTCAATGGGATGCATGGGATGAGTCACAGACGCATGGGATGAGTCACGGATGCATGGGACGCATGGATGTCATTGAGACACGTGTCACTTGTATATTGGCGGACGCATGAATCAGCCCTGCAGACGCAAAAGGTGTCTCGTATTCAGTGATGCCCTGCTCCACCGACGCATGAGGTGGTCATTTTGATAAGTCAAACTTATTCTTGGTTATTTTCGTAAATTTCTCTTATAAAAATAGCCATTTGATTGTTATGTTAATTCTCAATCAACTTGGCCAATCACAGCAGAACACGTGTCCCCACTACACCACAATGACGTTTTTTTTTCTAGTAAAAGAAAATTAATCTAGCCAAAGTGATATGCTAGATTAAAATCTGTTGCGCTAATTGCACATCGCGCTGTGGTTCATTGGTAATTTTAAAAAGTCAATTGCTATTTTGTTAATTATTTTGGTCAAAATGTAAAAGGATACAGTAAAAGAAATAGAAAACAATAATATAAAAGATTCAAAACTAAAAACAACTTAAGACAATAAATGCATATACTGTGGTCAGGGTTGTTAGAACAGTTTTAAACATTTTCAGTATTTAGCGGCGGTTATTCTCTTACTAAATCCAATACAAAATTAGTTTATATGGTATTAAAGCTAGTCGCTTGCATCTACCTCATATTTCAACATCCTTTACGTTCTGCAATCTGCCTTTCTCCACTATTTAAACATTCTTGTCATTATAAATAATTTCCCATCAAACATTATTTAAAAAAACCATCTTGTCTAGAAATTGATTCGTCTTCTTTCTTTCCTTTTCTCTACAAACATCTTCTTCTCTGAAATTAAAGTGATTCAAGTTCATTTTCTGCTATGAACATCTCAAGTTTTGTCTATACTTTTCGGTCGAAGCTTAATGTTGCTATGAACGTGTCACACCCTCAGTTTCCACATGCTGAGTAACCACGCGAGACGTGCGACTGACCAGGATCAAGCCACCAATCATATTGAACATTAATAATAAATACCGTTATACCAAACCAATACGATTAGTGACCAATATAGTCTAAGTCCAAAGTTCAGGTTTTAAAACGATGTTTAGAGATAACAGCGGAAGCGTATGTCAAAACAGTTCAAGCAATAGTTCGAAAGTTCATAATTATTAATAAGGAAAACCCGACACGGGTTAATACGACCACTACACTCCCCAAGCTGCAAGCTCCTGCATCACTGAGTAACTGCAAAGCATTCAGTAGGGTATCAACATAAAGTTGGCGAGTTCACGAGTTGTCCAGTTTTAGTTCCATAAAACTTGTTTAAGTTGTTAATTTACTCATTTATATCATGCCATGGGGAGCTACCCCATATGTAAGTTACTAAACTGCGTAATACCGAATACTTTGCGACCTCATGTTTCGTTGTTGCCCCTTTTGTCAATGTCTATCATCATTGACGGTTTGCCAATGTCTATTAGTTCACGACCGATCCTCTCATTCATGCTTTACTTCCTACTTCATGCTTTCATTCATCAATCAACAATTAAAATCACATTTCTTCCATACCATACTCAATCTAATTGACAAGAAACAACTACATATTACATGATATATCATATTAGCACAAGGATTAAACATGGGTGATACACCCATGTCGTCATCTTCATCATCCCAAATGGGTTTTACTTCAAAACATGAAATTACTCAAAATCATACACATAACAAGTTCTATTTGGTGACTCTAATACACAATTATGCTTAATTTCATACTAATTCACGGATTAATCATACACCCGCTTCATACAAGATAACTAAATCAAAATTTGCAACTTACTGTTAGTAATCTGAATAAAATAACCGAACATAATCTGGACAAAAATAAGAAAACTGAAGAAACAGTAAACAATTGAACCGGGCTTGTGTTTGACACAATTCCCTTAAACAGATTCGTCGTCTGTTCCCAGGGTACGCCGGTTCGAAGCAGCACCGCGCACTGCCGGACTCGAACACTTGCCTGAGAAGTAAACCGGAGAATGCTGTAGAGAGATCGAGAGAAGAGATTGTTTTTCGGTCTGTCAAACTGTGTTGGTCTGGTCTAGTTTTATAGTCACAGAATTCATAACCGAATTCTGGACATTATTGCAATGAATAGAGAACCGTTTAAAACTAATAATGGTCATTAGTACAGTTTTAAAACTGATAATAAAAACCATTTAACACAATAATGATCATCATAATACTAAATAATCATTTCAGTTTAAAACTCATTAAACTAGCCCAACCGTTACAGTTTTAAAGACTAATTAAAAAATAATTAGTCAGTCTCGAGTGCAAAAACCGTCTCCCGCGAGCCCGGGTTTTCGGAGCTGCATTCGTGTCCGCAGGACGTGCGGGCGTACACGAGTTCAACTAAATCCGGTTCCATTTTTTGCACCCCCCCTGCGCGCGCGCGGGTAGGACTTGTGGTAAAACATGTCATAAGACTTCAAAGGCTTCATTAAGGTTTCACCTTATAAATAGCCTATCTTTTCACTCCCACACCGATGTGGGACAAGGTGAATTACCAACTTGAGACTTTCATTCACACTAAACTTCCAACAATCCCCCACATGAATGGAGGTCGATCTCAGAAACAACATAATTCCTTGTTACATTTCAGCAGTTGAGTTTTGCATACGATAGGTAGGTGTTACCCTTTGAACCTTCGCTCATGAAATGCACTTAGCCCACTAGCTCTGAGTAGAACTCGATGTCTTTGAACTCGTCTGCCGTTTGTGTAGACGACAATGCACTTCACACAAGACTCTCCCTGACAAAGTCAAGTCCTCATAGTTATGTTCGTTATGGTCATGAACATGATGCCTGGTTCTGTGAGAGCCATTAAGTATTGTGCCCCAACAATACCCTTCGAAGCGACCCCACTTCTCTCTCACATAGGTGATTCACTATGTATGTTTACTTTAGTCGAATCATTAAAAGCCATAGGCTTAGCCTCACACTTGTCACTTTTAGGAATGGACTAGGAAGTTTATAAAACTTTATAATAAACTACCTTATTAAATGCATAGGGTTATCCCCCCACAGTGACCTTGCTTATTCATACAATTAGGTTTTCCTATTGAACTCAATTCTTGGGATCTCCAGTCTATTGAGTTAGGTTTCCATCATATGAACTTCATTTTTCAAGGGCTTCAGTCCCATTCCCACGGACGACTTCTGTACTAACTCTCTACTTAGGCCTTTTGTCAGCGGATCCGCAATATTATCCTTTGACCTCACGTAGTCAACAGTGATAATTCCTGTAGAGATTAGTTGTCGTATCGTATTATGTCTACGTCTGATATGTCTGTTCCTACCATTATACATTGTGCTACGAGCTCTGCCAAGTGCCGATTGGATATCACAATGTATACAAATGGTCGTTGCCGGCTTAGGCCATCTTGGTATATCCTCAACAAATTGACGTAGCCATTCTGCCTCTTCACCTGCTTTATCTAAAGCGATGAACTCAGATTCCATCGTGGATCTAGCAATAACCGTTTGTTTTGATGATTTCCACGATATCGCTGCACCTCCAAGTGTGAATACATACCCACTTGTTGCTCTGGAATCATTCGTGTCAGATATCTAATTTGCATCGCAATGTCCTTCTATAACTGCTGGATATCTGTTATAATGCAACCCGTATTCCCGAGTGTATCTTAAGTAGCGAAGCAACCGAGTGATACAGTTCCAATGCATTGAACTTGGGTTGCTTGTGTATCTACTTAGCTTGCTCACAGCAAATGCTATGTCTGGCCTAGTACAACTCATAAGATACATCAAGCTACCAATAATTCTTGAGTATTCCAATTGGTTTACGGGTTCACCTCTATTCTTGTTTAGATGTTGACTTGTGTCAAGTGGAGTTCTAGCTTCATTAGAGTCATTTGCATTGAACTTCTCAAGAATTTTGTCCACATAGTGGGATTGACTTAAAACGAGTCCACTTTGGGTTCGTGTGATTTTGACCCCCAAAATCACATCCGCAAGACCCATGTCTTTCATGTCAAATCTTGCTTTTAGCATGTTCTTTGTAGATTTTATGATTTTGTCATCGCTTCCAGCAA
Organism: Helianthus tuberosus; assembly: GCA_030545235.1. Classification (NCBI taxonomy): domain Eukaryota; kingdom Viridiplantae; phylum Streptophyta; class Magnoliopsida; order Asterales; family Asteraceae; genus Helianthus; species Helianthus tuberosus. The sequence continues at coordinate 12,441,142 of CM060412.1, read as the reverse complement.
TGAGCATATCATCTACATATAGACACAAAATGACATATCCATCAGATGTGTCCTTCACATACACACACTTGTCACATTCATTGATTCTGAACCCAGCATCAAGCATGACATGATCAAACTTTTGATGCCATTGTTTTGGAGCTTGTTTCAATCCATACAGGGATTTCACAAGTTTACACACTTTCTTTTCTTGCCCAATAGCTGTGAAGCCTTCGGGTTGCTCCATGTAGATTTCTTCCTCTAGAATTCCATTCAAGAAAGCTGTTTTCACATCCATTTGGTGAACTTCCAAATTTCTAATGGCGGCAATGGCAAGCACCAACCTGATGGATGTTATTCGCGTAACTGGCAAATATGTATCAACGTAGTCTAAACCTTCTCGCTGTTTATATCCTTTGATCACCAACCTTGCTTTGTACTTATCGATGGTTCCATCTGGTTTCATCTTCTTCTTGAAGATCCATCGATATCCTAGTGGTTTACATCCTTGAGGAAGATCCACTAGTTCCCAGGTATGGTTCTGTAAGATAGAGTCTATCTCACTTTTGATTGCCTCCCTCCACTGAGGTCCTTCTGAGGAATGTACCGCTTGTTGGTACGTTTGAGGTTCATCTTCTACCATATAGGTAAGAAACTCAGGTCCAAAGGATTTTTCAGTCCTTTGTCGTTTACTTTTCCTGATTTCAACTTCCTCAGTCTTAGATTGTTCTCGAGGTTCATCGTTTTCAACTTCACCCTCGGGAACAATTTCCTCAACCGGTCTAGAAGAACTCGGTTCACTTTTATCTAAGCATGGGAACACATGTTCAAACCATGATGCATCCTTAGATTCGATTATGGTGCCTTTGCATATTCCAGGGTTCTTGGAATCATGCACAATAAAACGATAAGGACCATAAGGACGGGTGTATCCTATAAATACACAATCCACCATTTTGGGACCTATTAGTAGCCGCTTAGGTGGTGTGACCACCACCTTAGCTAGACACCCCCACACTTTCAAGGATTTATATGGTGCTTTCTTTCCCGTCCATAATTCGTAAGGCGTTACATCCTTTTTCTTATTGGGTATCATGTTCAACACATAATTTGCCGATAAGATTGCTTCCCCCCACATGTTTTGGTTTACACCAGAGCTTATCATCATGGCATTCATCATTTCTTTCAAGGTACGATTTTTCCGTTCCGCTATGCCATTTGATTGAGGGGAGTAAGGAGCTGTGAGTTCGTGGATGATTCCACTTTTTGCACATACGTCAATAAAAGGTGAAACATATTCATCTCCTCGGTCGCTCCTTACAATTTTGATTTTCCGATTTAGTTGATTCTCAACTTCGGCTTTGAACAAGATAAACTTGTCAATAGCCTCGTCCTTACTCTTAAGTAAGCACACATAGCAATACCTTGTACTATCATCAATGAACGTGATGAAGTACTTGTTCCCACCACGAGTAGGAATTTCTTTTAGATCACACACATCAGTGTGGATCATCTCGAGGGGTTCGGTGATTCGTTCCACCTTTTTGAATGACGATTTCGTTTGTTTTGCTTCTACGCAAGTTTCACATTTATTAATTGAGTCGATATCGAATGTTGGTATGCAATCAAGTTTGATTAAACGACGAATGGAATTATAATTTACGTGACCTAGTCTACCATGCCATAAATTAGAAGACTCAATCAAGTAAGTAGAACTAGTAGCGTTTTCTTTCATTGCATTCACGACAATTACATTGAGTTTAAACATTCCATTTAGGGCATAGCCCTTACCAACATACACACCATTTTTGGTCAACACGACCTTATCCGACTCAATCACCATTTTGAACCCAAACTTGTTCAATTGCCACCCCGAAACAAGGTTCTTACGAATTTCTGGAACATACAACACATTGGACAATGTGAGTTCTTTTCCAGAAGTCATCTTCAAAACAACTTTACCCTCGCCTTTTATTTCCGCCGTGGCAGAATTTCCCATGAAAACCTTTTCTCCATTAGTCACCTCCTTGAAGGTGTTGAAAAGGCTTTTGTCAAAGCACACATGTCGAGTAGCCCCCGTATCGACCCACCAATCCTTGTTATTTTGCCCAACTATGTTCACTTCCGTGACCAAAATCGAGAGGTCCGTGACCATGGCAACAAGCTTATCGACTTCATCTACCATGTTCACTTGTTGAGCATTTTCCTTCTTCTTGGGAAGCTTGCATTCGCTAGCCTTGTGGCCTTGCTTTTGACAATTGTAACAAGTTCCAAGGAACTTCTTTTTCCCAACTCCCCCCCTTAGGACCAAGGTTGGAGCGTTTCCCATGACTTTTCTTTCCGCCCTTTCCACTGTTTTTTCCCTTCGAAGATTGCCCATGTTCAACAAGATTGGCCTTCACAGTTTCAGGACCATCAATCCGTTTCAAAGCCAACTTGTTATCTTCTTCAATAGGAAGACGAACAACGAGATCTTCAATGGTCATCTCCTTTCGCTTATGCTTGAGATAGTTCTTGAAATCAACCCAACTTGGTGGCAGTTTTTCAATCATTGCCGCAACTTGGAATGTCTCGCTGAGGACCATTCCTTCCGCATGAATATCATGAAGAATAACTTGCAATTCTTGGACTTGGCTCATGACAGTTTTAGCATCTATCATTTTAAAGTCCAAGAACTTAGCCACCACGAATTTCTTAGTGCCCGCATCTTCTGTTTTGTATTTGCGATCCAACGACTCCCATAATTCTTTGGCAGTCTTGGCTTTGCAATACACATTATACAATGTGTCCACCAAACCATTCAAGATAAAGTTGCGGCACAGGAAATCCGAATGATTCCAAGCATGCATCGCTCTCACATTTTGAGCATCCATTTCCCCTTCATCAACATGGGGTTTAGGTTCAGTCAAGAACCTTGCCAGATTCAGCGTGGTCAGATAAAAGAACATCTTTTGCTGCCACTGTTTGAAATTCACACCATTGAATTTCTCTGGTTTTTCAGCATGCGAAACTGCATTAGGCAGCGGTGCAACCAGACCGGTAGTGACAGAAACAGCGGAAGTCATGACCGCAGAAACAGCACTGGTCATGACAGCAGAAACAGCAGTAGTCATCGGCTGGGATTCCATTCTGAAAAGTAACATAATGCAGGAACAAATCAGTAATATATTCTGTTTAAGTTTGTTAGTAATCTGAATAAAATAACCGAACATAATCTGGACAAAAAATAAGAAAACTGAAGAAACAGTAAACAATTGAACCGGGCTTGTGTTTGACACAATTCCCTTAAACAGATTCGTCGTCTGTTCCCAGGGTACGCCGGTTCGAAGCAGCACCGCGCACTGCCGGACTCGAACACTTGCCTGAGAAGTAAACCGGAGAATGCTGTAGAGAGATCGAGAGAAGAGATTGTTTTTCGGTCTGTCAAACTGTGTTGGTCTGGTCTAGTTTTATAGTCACAAAATTCATAACCGAATTCTGGACATTATTGCAATGAATAGAGAACCGTTTAAAACTGATAATGGTCATTAGTACAGTTTTAAAACTGATAATAAAAACCATTTAACACAATAATGATCATCATAATACTGAATAATCATTTCAGTTTAAAACTCATTAAACTAGCCCAACCGTTACAGTTTTAAAGACTAATTAAAAAATAATTAGTCAGTCTCGAGTGCAAAAACCGTCTCCCGCGAGCCCGGGTTTTCGGAGCTACATTCGTGTCCGCAGGACGTGCGGGCGTACACGAGTTCAACTAAATCCGGTTCCATTTTTTGCACCCCCCTGCGCGCGCGCGGGTAGGACTTGTGGTAAAACATGTCATAAGACTTCAAAGGCTTCATTAAGGTTTCACCTTATAAATAGCCTATCTTTTCACTCCCACACCGATGTGGGACAAGGTGAATTACCAACTTGAGACTTTCATTCACACTAAACTTCCAACACTTACCACATGCTTGCTAAGGCTAGATCATCAAGAAATAGAGTTCATGCATGAAATTTGTCACACCCCAACTGATGGCGGAATCATCGGGGCGCGACACTAGGCGAATCAGATTGCTCAAGAGAATCCACAACAACTATTTAGTGACAATATTTAATGCGTTCATTATCCCATACTAATAAACAATATTTCATTAAACAATCATACAGATTTCATGTCTCTCAAACAATACAAATCCGACAACCTAGATTTTATATGGGTTTCTAGACTTCCTAACTTGATTCAGCATAGCATAGCATCCTATCAACATGTCACATACGTTAAAATAAAAGTCAATACATAATGTCAAGGTGAGTACACAAGTTTGCATAGCATATAGTATAAAAGCGTTTACGCATAACCAGCATGTATCACATAACGGGCGAAGCATGTAACTATCAAAAAATGATTACAACTTAACCACGAGACTGCGTTGTAGAGTATGCGCGGCACATGTTCAGCGAACACGTGAAGTAAAGTGATGTGATCCTTAGCAACCCCTGTCCACGACAGGTGCTGAGTCCAAACTATAGTACTATCGTTGCTAGAGGCGGTATAGTGTAACACTGTATAAGCATAGTACAAGCATTCATAGATCACGTAGAGAATGCGGGAGCGGTTAGCGTTGTAAAGTGTTTGCATTGTGTGTTGTGTTTTGATATAGAACGTATGTAACACCCAAAAGTGCGTTAAAGAAAATGGGTTCGAGTATATGCACAGTGTGTGTTTAATAGTAAACACAAGCTTGATTGGACTGAGGGGAGCACAATTGAGTTAGCCTGTGAACAGAAGCATAAGTCGTTGAACAGTGCGTAAACAGAATGTCGGATGGTCAAGTGTTCGGATGGTGATCCGAACGGATGAGTATAACGCATTCCAGCGGATGGTCATCCTGACGGATGGTCATCCGAGCAGATGGCCATTCGAATGAGCATGTGGGTGTTTGTAAATCGTTGAAAATTCAAAGTTTAGTTAAAGGCGTTTAAATGGTGAAAATTATAAAGGCCAGGTCATCCGGTCGGATGGTCATCCGAACGGATGGCCATTCGATCGGATAGCCATTCGAGTGGTCTGTAGTTTGGAACTTTGTAAAATTTTCTAAGTAAAAAGTTTTTGAGTTAACGGAGTCGGTGTGACGACGTGTCAAACAACGGAAAAACACAACAGGTCCAGCTTATTCGGTCGAATGGTCTCAGCCCATTCGACAAACTCGTTGTTCTTGATGAAGATTCATGCTTGACCCATAAATCGGTTCGTCTCTTTGGTGGAAATCTGTTTTCAAACCGGCTCTCGACTAAGAAACGAGTAGAGAGTCTGAATGAGCTCCGATTCCATCGGTTTTGAGTAGAAAAGTGAAGAAAAGTTGAAAATAGATGAAAAGTGTTGAAATCATGTTGAGATTAAGTTCAAAAGTGTGGAAATCCTTTAGATCTGGACCAATCTCGATTGAATGGAGCTCCATAATAGTTTCCCTAAGCAACCAAGAGGAAACCATCTTCAAGAGGTCCAAACCAGTGATTTCAGAGAAAAGCAAGTGTTTGTGTGTGATTTTGATGAAGAGGATGATGTAGAAATGTTTAGAGATGAGGATTGTACAAGATTTGAGGAGAAATACTTACGAAATAGCCTTGATTCGCGATTGAAAGTGACTGAGAGCGTGTGAGCGGATGGAAGAACCAAAGTGTTGAAATGAGACACAATGGCCCTATTTATAAGTGAGGGTGAGAGTTAAGGCGGTGCGATCGAATGGGTTGTGATCGGATGGCTTCGCATGGACGAATGGACATCCGGTCAGATAGTCATCCGGGCGGATGGCCATCCGAGCGGATGTCCATTTGGACGGCGGAGCTTGTGTGAGTTAGTTTTCCAACTTTTTGATTCGATCAACGTGTTTCGTTGCGTTAACCACTGTGGGTACTTTAAGCGTTTTAGTGAGATAAGTAGTATCATGTTATGTTGCGTCTCAGTGTGATATTTGAGTTGCGCGTGCCAGCGAGTGTGCGTTTAAACAAGTATTAGTACTTAGATATCTATATATAACTAGCAATATTATATAATAGGTCATACCATCAGTAACTGCGTTTCGAGTTTGCGTTTGCCTTTGCGTTGAGTTTGCGTTTGCGAGTAGCGTTGCAATAGCGTAATTGTATATGCGAATAAAATGTAATCTGCCACAGCTGTCACACCCCGATTTTTCCACGTGTTACCGGTGGGCCCGGTGGGGAGTATCGTGACGTGGTTGGCAACATAATAGTCAAACAACACAATATTTAAATGCACAGCGGAAGCAAATGAAAAATATATTACAATCCGAATATAACGTAATATCAAAGTATTACAACGGAAAGTAAAGGATCCACAGGCGGATCTTAAACCATAAACATTGTTCAACAGACTTTAGACGCCTAGAACTTTCAAGATTCCTTATTAGCGCCCTGAGCTTCCAGCCAATTACGTTCAGTACCTGTCACTTAACCTTTTTGGAAAATACGTCAGTTTTCACTGGTAAATACACTCAACCGACTCATTTGAAAAGAGTTTAAGAAAATTGGTTTAGATGCACCAGGCACAAAACATTTTGACACATTGATTAAAATGCACAAGGCAAAATTAATCTTTTATAACTTAGGACCATTTTATTAATAAAAATCTTGTATCCGATTTACATGGTTGTCCAACATTTAGGGCCGGTGATTATACAATACAAGCCGGTCAAGATTAATCGACACACCATAAATATAACTCACAAGAAGACATCCTTACGAGTGAGTATATCTTTTACATACGCAACAGGAGGTGTTATGCCTACACCTTGTGCTTAAGTTATGGCCATTCACTTTTTAAATGAGCCAAGGATATCCAGGACACGGTCATTAACCCCTAATGTTATTTGTTATCAATCAATACAGATTAAAACGGGATTATGCAATTTAATCATCTCCGATTAAAAGGTTTCTACACCCGACCAAGCGGTATTTTTATAATACCGTATCCCAAGCCCGTATAAGGGAAAATAAGTTAAGAGTATTTACCTGAGCTAGCTCCTGTCTTAAATAGCAAGAATTATAATAACTCAGCCGTATTCACTTAAGTAAGCGTAGGTACAATTTACCGGAAGGCTCTAGTCTGGAATGATGGTATAAATAACCAATTAGAATACAAACGGGTCTTTAATTAAGCCTAAACTTAGACCGGTTAGTTTTAAGGAAATATACGGTTCAACGCATGATTAAGCGAAGACCGGAATAGAATGTGTTTTAGACCCGACAAGTTTGAAGACTTGTATAATATGGGTAATCTAAACACCTTCTGGATTTTGAGATAAAAATGATAAGGTTTGACCCGTTTCGGCTAACTTATGCAAACTAGTTACATAAACCGAACCGAACGCGCAAGAGGCGTAACGGGTAATCATAAGAGTCATATACCAGGTTTCCTAAGTCAATATGCCTCAAATATGTTGTGATATCAGTAGGATACCTTCCATTATGCCCAAAACGAGTTTAATCTCAAAATAAGCCCCGTAGGGGTATTTTGGTCATTTTAAAGATTATAAAAGAGATTAAATGAAGTTCTGAGATTCGGGTCCGAATACATCAGTAAAATAACTTATTTGAATAGGTCATATCAGTTGGTAATAGGTCTTATGTGGCAAAATGGTTTTAAACCCAAACTATGAGTTTAATACGCTTAAAAAGCTATTTTAAGCGATTTCCGGGTTATACAGGAAATCTGAGTTTTCTGATCAGGTTATAAAGTTCAAAATACTTTATTTATCAAATAAAATCAGTAGCAATTGGATTGGTGTCTAAATATTATGTAGAACTCATTTTATGACCGAGAAGGGTCTAATTGGTATTTACCGAATCAAGGCGATAGCCTTAGGTTATGATCAGTAAAAAAAAATAATTAAAAATCTTTAAAAATATCAAAATATTATATTATATCAGTGGGTAAAAGGTTTGGTGTCAAAAATTGGGTTTAGATAGGCTTTATGCTAATTGCGCCGTTTAATTACTAAAAGGCGTTATAATTACGCCAATGAGCATAGCTCTTAATCTAGACCTCCAACTGACGTGAAAATTTAGGGACAACTTTATAAATCAGTAATAAGGATTATTGTCCTTTCACATTTCCAAAATTCTCGTTTTATGGTCAAAAGGGCATATTGGTCAACATTAGGCATTTAACGGAAACGAGTAAACGAATCGGACAATCAACGATCCAACCACAGAGGGTTATACTATCATGTAACCTGGTCCTAAGGAAGCTCTAAGGCATTTCCAAACCCATCTAAATTGGGTCAGAACTGAAGTCAAAGCAAAAGTCAAAGTCTTGCGACTTTCGGTTCCGAACCGGGTCTAAACATAAAATTGTCGGATCAAACAAGCTTAGACCAGTTATAATACTTATTACCAAGTTATTAGAGTGATAAAATAGGTTACATGTCTTCTACATTGCTAATTACGTGTTAATTTGCAAATTAAGCTTCTGTTGACTTTTTCTAAACAACTTTGACCCGACATTTGATATAGTTAGAGTGGGAATCTGAGGGTGCCCTTTTAAGGGTTTATTACCCACATAAATACCAACTTATAACTACCTTCAATTCGATTAATCACTGGACCATTAATGATTAATCGCGAAGTCAACCGTTAATTATGACGGTTTGACTTTTAAGCTAATTACTAAGCAAAACTTGATTAGGGAAGGTTAAGTAGACTTACCAAGGTCCTATGCACGATTAGGGAAACTTAGAAGGAGGTCTTGAGCTCCAGAAATGATCAGAAGATGAAGGAATGAATGAGTGATCAAGTCTTGCAACAATGGGGATATTTATAGTGTTCTTGATCCATTATGATGATGATAAATCATGCTAGGAGTGATCCCTGATCATTAACACATGTCCCTAAGCCCTAAAATTAGTAGGGATCGCGCATGGAAGTGAAAAAGGGCAATACATGACGTTTACATGGGCTGAACAGGCAACAGAAACGAGTTGCTGCATCTGGGACCTGCTTACGCACCGTAAGGCTCTGGGTCTTGAGGTGTGCAAGCCCTTTGCCAGCACAATGAATCTTTCAAATGTTGACAGTTTTGACCCCTGGACTTCCAAACTTGATTTTACCTTTATTTCTTGCACTTTGGGCCCTCTAAATTGAATTCTAAGGGCTTCAAGACTTATACCAACTTTGTTAAGTCCTTGGTTAACTTTTGATTACCCGAAAAGTCACAGATTTCAACGTTGACGCTTTTAACCCCTCGCACACGAATTTTATCATAACTTTCTCATACGATAACGAAACTTTATGAAATTTTTATCTTGCATTCTAGTGAGCATAATTAATCGTTACAAAGATTCAGGTTTGCTAAAAGGTCCCTCAGAGGTATAACTTATACATGTTGATACATTTAACCCCTGCAGTTTGTAATCTCTCACTTTCTTTCACAATTAGCTTCGCATGATCCATGATTTATTCGTGTAAGGGTATGAGCATCATGTAGGGTTACTGTAAAGTATATTTATCCCTTGTTGACATTTTGGAACCCTTATATAAACATACTTTCTTTGTTTGTCAACTTTAATCCTTCTAAAGTATTCTTTCACACGTTCAAAGCTTATGACACGTGTCAATACATTATTGGGCATAAATTTTCGAGGTGTTACAACAGCCCCTGACCCCATCCTGGGAGCGGGAGCTGCAGACCAGTCAGATGGTATCGGTGTTTGTTAATTTGGCAGCGGGAATTTTCATCAGGACCGTAGTTAAGAAATAGTTTATCAGAGTTAAAACACCACACTTTTATAAATAATAAATACATGGGAAAACCCCAAGTTTTATTTACAATATAAACTATAGGGATAAACCCGGATTATTGAAAACAAAATCGCCTTTTTATTTAGGTAACTTTATAGTCACTTTTCTAAGCCTTCAGTGCTCTCCAGCTTGCTTCTATTTGGCTTTCACATCTTGTTACCTGAAACGCGTTTAAAACATTTTTGTCAGTGGGAAATACTGGTGAGTGAATCCCAGTTTAATCAAAACAGGTTTTATTAATTTAAACAGTGTTGAGAGCGATTACAATGTTTACATCTACCCAATTACTCATTCAGTAATGTCAATCCTGACTGGTGGGTCATATTACACATTGGCTAACTCTTCGTCCAATGGTAACGTGTCTCACATTTTGTATACAAAACCCCAACATACCGGCAGTAATTGTAGAATTACAAAGACTCAATCACTGCTAAATTGTATTGTAAAATATTTAAGGTTTTGTAAAAACTGTTTACAAAAAGGAGATTACTCACATTGCTGTCTTAGGTTTTCTGTAAGGGTTTCTTGGTGTCAATCTATAAATTACACAAATGCACACGTGTTAGTATAATAACCCATTTTAACATTAGTAATACCCTCCCCGAGACGGCATTCCAACGACTACGTCGGGCAGAACCACGACAGCCATTATGGAACCCTAGATCAATCAGGCAGAGTATCTAATACGTATCCAGGGGTTATGATACTTACAACGGAGCAGAACTTCTTTATTTAGGGGGATATAATACCCGGGTATAGTGCCTACTATATAGTAATTTGAGAGAGAAAGAGATTTTGAACGATTCGACCGAACTGCCGATGCCTGCTATTTATAGGGCTTCATTTCGAGTTTTACGCGGCCCGCGTAAGATGAGGCCAAGGTCTATGCGGCCCGCGAGGGCTTGTAGACTAGGCCGTAGCCTTGCTGCGTCGACACGTAGCCTCAACACGATTCCGACACGTGGCGGCCTGGGGGCTCGCCTGAGATTGGAGCTGTCGCGGCCCGCGTAAGCTTAAGCTTACTTCTACGTGGCCCGCGAGCGACTGGCAAATCTTGTTTTCTTTGATTTCTACTAGCATGAAGGTATTTCGGGTGCGTTTCTTATATACGGGATGTATTTGGGAGCGTTTAAGGTTGTTTTCGAGGTTTGTTATATTTTGGGTATAACTCCTGAATTATTTAACAAAATATATAATGCACTCGCATTAGGTATAGTAACCCAATTCAACTTTATCCTTATGTCACGAGACAGAACCCAAACAAACTTAGTTAGGCAGAGCCTTGATATTTGCTACGGGGCTCTAGATCAATCGGATAGGGTATCAGTGATCAGGGGTTAAAACACTTAAAACGGGGCAGGGCTTTATTATTATTTTGGGTGAAAATAATAAAAATAAAATAGAATATAGACTTTGAGAGAGAGGGGCGACAGAAAGTGTGAAGTTTGACAAAAGAAGTTGAGCATTTGAACATACAAGTGTAGGCTTCTATTTATATCATCCTCACACTACTTGGAGTGCAAGGAAAGTTTGGAGGACACGTAGATGCTTGTATGCAAATTTTGATTCTAATCTAGAAGTGTACACATGCACTTTAATTAATTCACACAAGTACACATGTAAACATACACGTCCACATATATGAATAAATGTTGGTTTTGATTTTTAAAGTATTTTATTATTTATATATTATAATTAATTCAATTGCTTCACTAATTTGGCGCTTATAACTTCTAAAATATAACGTTTTATAAAACAATGAATGTGTCATTAGAACGAGAATAATCTTATCTACATTTTGAACCAAGTTTCATTAAAAAAAACGGGGTAAGTTCAAATATAATGTATTTTTATAATTTAATTATTAAACAGTTCCTAGGTCCATCTAGGTACTTCATATTTTTAACAGTCAACTTACCCATGATCTATCTGTTTAATAACATAAGTTTCTATATAATTTTATTGTAAATTAAAATTTTTTGAGAATGTTACATAATCGTTGTGATGTAGCGTGTTGTAATAAGCGATGTGTTTGCAAAAATATGCGAAGTAGCGTAGTTTGAGATATAGATTACATTATGATCCGAATCTCTGGTGCTAGGCGTAACGAGTGTAGCAAGAGTAACAAGCGCGAAAGTGCGGGTTGTTACAAAATTTGGGTTGAATTCGTCTCCAATTTAGGCCAAAATGCTGAATTGAAGTCTCTCCCCTTTCTCCTTCATGTAGGTGTCAACACACACACCTCCAACACACACTTACATACTGAACTTTCTATTTAATTGAAATTTAAATCAATTTTCCAAATTTAGTCCCTCTAGTTTGTCACACCATCACAATTGCCACCAAATTCATTCCTTACTTGTTTTAGTAAGTATTTTAACTTGGTTAAATATCCTAGTTATTTTATTTCATGTTATATCATATGGAAACATATGGCGAATATAAACATTCGATGCTTTCCTTTCTCTGATAGAGGCTCGCTTATTCAATTCAAGTTTAGCTTCTTTTCATTTTGATGGGAGTTGGTGCTTGCTGCTCGCTCGTTGTCTACTAAATGAGCCTTTACTACCGCCCGGCCTCTGTCTTTAATCTTAAGTAAAGTGAAGTCAAATCAATGAAGTGAACAACCAACCTCTTTGTTTGAAGCTTTGTTTCACTTCATTCAGAAAGAGAACAATAGACTTGCAACTATAATATAGGAAAAAGCTTATCTTTGATAGCGGTCATAGGGAAGTTCAGAAAGGATCTGATCGTAGATAGAGACTGAAACCTGTGCGGGGGTAGGGGCGGATGTAGCCAAGTGGATCAAGGCAGTGGATTGTGAATCCACCACGCGCGGGTTCAATCCTCGTCGTTCGCCCATCAATTAATGAACCATTTGTTACAGAGACAGAAGATAAACCTAGAAAGCTTTTTTTCTGCAAGTCATCTCGAGGCTTCAAACGCATCCAAGCAATTGGTATCTGATTGAAGCATATAAATAGATTCGCGTCGCCTACTTGCTGAAAGCACAAATGGAATGGCGGATCATGAATTCTATGAAGTTTTTAAGACCTTCACTTTTGAGTGCATAATGAATGAAATGAACCACCGGATGAGGAGTAAATCTCCCCTCCCTTTTAATAAACCATGGGGAGCCCCTAGTAGTTTACCGGACAAATTGAGTTGTCGTGACGAGACTTGAATTCTTTTCATCACGAGACTGATCGGATCAGACACCCGAGAGACCTCCACAATTGAGTAAGTAAGAGGACAATAAGCAAAGAGTTATGCTTTCATTTCTTTGTTGAGATTAAAACCAAGTTTTTTTAAAAAGGGGTACTATAATGAACGCAGGCCAAGTCAAGAAAAGGACTTCCTTACTTTTAGTCTCAAGGACGCTTAGACAACCAAGGAGTAGTCTCTGACCGGGTACAAGTCGTCGTACTTATATTTAGACTGGCTATAAAGTCTTTTCTAAAAATATAAGGGATATCTTTTCATCTCAATAATGGATTCTAGGCGACTTCGTGAATCCTAAGTAGGAGTAGACATTTTTGTAAAAAGCTTTAAGATCGGTTACCCTTTACTTTTTATAAGCATTATAGTTCGGACTACCCCAACGAGAAGTAGATGGAACAAAGGGAACAACTCTAAAGACAAGAAGACGGGTATTGATCAGGAAAGTGGAGTGGTTTCCTAACCTTGCTGGTCACGCGTCGTTTTACGGTGGACGATCTTAGGAGAGCAAAGTGCTCTTGCGCATGTCGGACGAAGACTGGTGGCTCTAAACGGTATCATAAGCCCAATAGGAAATTAATTGCTTTGTATACAACAATGGAAAAACACATTTTATTTGTGTTTCTAATATATTGCGTTTAATAAATGAGAAAACACATTTTTATTGTGTTTTTAGGTCATTGCGTTTTAGAAAAAAAAAATTGTGTTTTTAGTCCATTGAGTTTTAGGAAAAAGCACATTTCTTTTTGTGGTTCCAGTCCATTGCGTTTTAAAAGAAAAACAAACATTTTTTTGTGTTTTTAGTACATTGCGTTTTAGAAAAATCACATTTTTTTTTGTGTTTAGTCTATTGCGTTTTAGAAAAAAAACACTATTTTTGTGTTTTTTGTCCTTTGCGTTTTAGAAAAAAAAACACAATTTTTTTTGTGTTTTTAGTCTCCATTATGTTTTACGCATCTGGGTTATCGTTTTTTTTTTCAAAAGTATAGCACTAATATACTCGTTTTAAAGATAAAAAAAACGCTTATTGTATGGTGCAAATTTTATAAAAAAAATAATGTCGTATGAAAGTGTTATTAACGTTTTAAAAACCGGAGGGTGTTGAATTGTAGGAGACAAAAATTATTCACTTAGAGAGACCATAGTACTAAAAAGCCCACAAGCTTTTGTTTTTGTTGAATTGACATGTTTATTTTAAATCTAGCAGAAAAAAATCCTTCATAACCTTCTACTAAAACAAAATTCCCTACCAACGAGGTGGTGGTTCATTAGTAAAGGTAAAACCTTTAAGCACCTGAGTTTAAAATGAGAGATATTAGGTTCAAGTCCAACAACCGACATGGATTAAAAAAAAATTGCCGTTAATAAAAAAAACACTTTCTAGTAGATTCTCACCTATGCATCTATATGAGTTTTAGCTAGGGGTGCTAAACGGGTCGTGTTCGCGGGTTGGCGAGCTTAACCCTGCCCGAACCCGAAAATTTTACATGAACCCGACCCGAACCTGAAAATCGTATCATACATATGAACCCAAACACGACCTGAAGCTTTATGGGTTGACCCGAACACGGCCCGTTCAACCCAAATTTTTTAATTTTTTTTTTCTGAAGTTAATATATTAAAATTAAAATTAAAATTTACTTAAAAATCACAAATGTATATAACACAATTATATTTAAATTATAAAATCTTATGTTAACTTCTCTTTTTAAATTAGAATTATGGCATAAAATACACACCCCATTTAATTTATGATATAAAATAGAGTAAACTGCAATTTTACCCGCTGAGGTTAGGGGTGATTGGCACCCTTACCCCCCCCCCCCTAAGGAAATAATTGCAATTTTACCCCCCACTGTTCACTGTTATGTCGCAACCTTACCCCCCGGCCTCAAATTTGTTGACTAATCTGTTGACTATAACTTGAAATGACTATAATGCCCTTTCACCACCACAACCACCACTGCCACCTCCAGCCACCACTGCCACCGCCATTCACCACCACAACCACCACTGCCACCTCCAGCCACCACCACAACTTAATAAACAAAAAATAAATATATACACACATAAACTCCACACACACCAGCAATCATCTGCCACCACAAACAGAACCCCAAATCAAATCTCATAATCTCAAGATCATCATCTTCATTCATCAACGATATTTAATGAAATTCGAGTATTGTGCAGTAGAACTAAAGCACTCAGGCATTGAAACGAACCAAATTTGGTGTTTAAAGAGGTTACAACGTGGATGGTGCAGTAGATGGTGGTTTGTAGAAATGCTTGATACTGGTGTGACGGAGGTGGATGGTGGTTTGTGGTGATGATGTATGCTGGTGTGGAGGAGGTGGATGGTGGTTTCTTGGGTGAGGTATTTTGATAGTCAGAGATAAAAGGGGAAGAAGATTGGACTGTTGTTTTAAACAAATGGTGGTGAAATTTCTTGGTTATCTTGGGCAATTGAACTTCAAGAAATACAAGTATGAGAGCTCTTGAACTAATTGTTAATTATTGAGATAACAGGGGATGTTCTTGCTCTGGTTAACAAGAGTTTTTTGCAGATCTAATGCTATTTTTGAAAAAGATGATCAGGTATGGGGAAACTGGTCGGAGAAGATGGATGGTACAGTGATGATTGGAAGATGGCTCACAATGAGGGTGGTATGGTGATGACAGAGTTGAAGGTGATCGAACTGCTGAGGGTTAACGGTGGATGGTGGTGTGCGATTGCTTGCATTAATGGTGGCCATTGGACGCCGTGCTCTGTCATCAACACCGGAGATTAGTGGTCGGAGAAGATGACCGGTGTTGATGGAAGTTGCTACGGAGGATGTTAAGATTGCTTAATTTATTATGATAAACATGTGCAAGATTCCTTAATTAGTGACAAAAAACTGAAAAATGGTTGAGGATGGTGGCTGGAGGTGGTAGTGGTGGTGAATGGCGGTGGCAGTGGTGGCAGGGGGTAATATCACAGAGTGCACAAAACACAAGGGGTAATATGAAAGGGCATTATAGTCATTTCAAGTTATAGTCAACAGATTAGTCAACAAATTTGAGACCGGGGGGTAAGGTTGCGACATAACAGTGAACAGTGGAGGGTAAAATTGCAATTATTTCCTTAGGGGGGTAAGGGAGCCAATCACCCCTAACCTCAGGGGGTAAAATTGCAGTTTACTCTATAAAATATATGTAAAAAATATAATATAATATAAATGTGTTAAACGGGTCAACCCGCCAACCCGACATGGTTGACCCGAACCTGACCCGTTAACCTAAACGGGTTCGCGGGTTCAACCTGAAACTGACCCAAACCCGTTTAGACTAAAGCTAAACCCGTGAATTTCGTGTTAGGTTCGTGTCGTATTTTCACAAATTCACACCTTTAGTTTTAGCAATATAAATTTACTAGTGGGGAGCCCGCGCGTTGCGGCGGGTCGACAATTTACAATGGTATACATTTGGAATAGCGAAAGATCGAAACTTTGATCACCTACCCATCACCCAGAAATTAACATAATGAAAGGTCGAAACTTTAATCACATACCCTTCGATACAACTCTAAAACCTATCACCCAGACCAATTAAATAACGAAAGATCGAAACTTTAATAACCTATCCTTGGATACAACTCTAAAAACCCGTAACCCATATCAAAAATCAAAACCCATCACCCAGAACATTCAAATCACAAGATTTTCGACACTCGCCATAGCTACAACTATTATCTAGCATCAAATTGTGCTAGAAACTAAGATAAACAAATGAAAACATCTCAAAAGGCAGTACAAAGAAGAAAAATAAGAAAAGAACCCAGGGGAATCAGGTGGATGCAGGATATACAACAAACCACAGAATACTCAATTATATGTTTATTTATACTTTCAATTATTATAAAAAGCAGTTAGCAAAGATGGACCCTTACAGTAAAAAACACCAAGGGGACTTCAGTCTACCCATCTTATCTTTTTTAGACTATATAGGTTTCTCTCTTTTTTTTTTCTTTCTTTCTTTTTGTACTATTTCCTGGTGCCAAAATGACCCAAAAATAAAAAAAAGAAAATTAAAAAAAAAAAAATAAAAAAAAAATAGTCAAAATACCAAAACCTTAGGGGTCCAAGTCAATCTAAATCCCAATTTATCCAAATCAGACCCAACATGTTCTCGAAACAGCTTCGACATCTACTCCACCAGTCGAATGCTCTTCATCGCATCAGTCAAACAATCAACCACGCACTACACGGACCGGGCGGAAAAAATCAAACTCTCAGAGTTCTCCTGTTCTGCCAACAGCCCTGCACACAAAACCTCAAACACACGTACCCTCCAATGTAACGGGCGCCCATCTGAACCAAAAACTAACCTTCAATATTAATAAAATAATCATTAATATTTTTTATCACTCACCTCTAGAACTTGTTGTTCAACTGTTCTTCCTTCTGTACCTGATTGACCTCCCATGAACGCAAGATACAAAGAACAACAATTAAAATTCCAACTTAAGCACACAGTTATCACTATCTTTAATACCCACAAAACAAAAACACAATAAAAACCAATAATTACTACCAGATTGGCACTCCCCCTTTTCAAGATTTGCAAACCAAACACCCCAATATTCCGATCAAAACAATAACTTTCATCCAACCCAACTAAAAATATGAATCATCAACTCAAACCCATATGATAACACAACAAGAACAGCTTTTAATTTATAAATTATTAGTGTATCAATTATCAAATATGATTAAAATGCTATATCTTTAAGTTATTAGACTGATTATTTAATTAAAGCGATAATCATAACGTACCCGAATCTCATTATGAGAAAGCCTTAGTTCTCTTAACTCTGTACAGGATTTGATTGAAGAATCGATGCCTTGGATTTTACAGTTTGAAAGAGACAGCTAGAGTCAAAGTCAAAATATTAAAATTTCATAGAAACAAAATAAACACTCACCCGATCCTGGGGGTATACAAATTGAAGGTGTTTTATTATAACTGCTTACTTTTGTGATTGATTTAACCTTGCTCAGACTTTCACCGATTTTAGTAATTGGATTCTTTGAAAGAAATGCATAGCACACAAGCAACAGTCAGATGGATTTAAACTGGGATCATATTATGGTAAATCGTAGATAGTAATCCAGTTCAGATCTCATACCTAGGGTATTTAATTCTTTCATCTGATCAAGCCTGCAAATTGACGTGATCTCATTGTCTATTAAGAAAAGAGAGTATTTTATTAGTTTCATAGAGATAAGAGTGAGCCTAAAGTTAAGGCACAGAGTAATCATAGAAGCATTACCATTCAAGATTAGCGCACGTAGCCTCACAAGACTGTATTTTTCTTTCATCTATAATCGTTTCGCCATTTTCATCACCAACATCAGCAGGAAGCTTTGTAATCGCAATTTTTTCCTCGTGTTTGTCACGGGAAAAGTAAAGCGGAAGCAATCTACATTTGTAAAGATACTATTGTTTAAAAGGATGTTAAAAAAAAGGTTCACTTTTACCATATTAATCAAAAGTAGTGAAAAAAGACACATCAACCAGCTTATACCGCTTATATGTATCAGTATCATTTTCTGTAGTCGTGCAGAAAACTAAGCCTGTGATTTTATCCTTTTGTTTCTCAAGAAACCGGCGGATGGTTCATGACACAAACAAGAACTAAAACTAAAAAAAGAAAGAAAAATAAATAAAAAAGGGAATTGCAAGGCTTTTCTTACTTATTGCTACATGAGCAGCTGGTTCGCATGGATAATGTTTTGCTTCTGTGTATATACAGCCCATCGCAATGCTATGTTCATAAATTTGAGGGGATAATAAATAATAAGCTTAGGCCACATTTTTTAGTAAGGACAGAATTAATAACTGATGTTGCCTATAGGTATGAAAAAAACCTTTTAAGTTCGTTCTCAACGATTACTGATGTAGCCTATAGGTATGAAAAAAACCTTTTAAGTAAAAAGATTGTTAAAAGCATAAAAAAGCAAAACTTTAAAGCAGTTTACCTGTAAGAAACCCAAGTAACAAACGACCCCTACACTCCCTATTTCACACAGCTTAGACCCTCTCCATAACCCATGTTCATCGAGCCCGCTACCAAAACCTAACAGATAAACAAAAAAACAAACCACAAATTCAACCATCTGAACCAAAAACTAACCTTCAATTTTTTGGCTAAATGCAGAGGAAAAACTTATGCGATCAAAGAAGAACTTACCGTCAATTGACAAATGCAACCACCTGAGATCAATCAGCAAATAAAATTAAACCCTAAATCAATTAATACTGATCAGAGCAGAATGGAAGGCAAAAACTAACCTTCAATATTTACTAAAATGATTATTTACACCTTAATTAATGCCACTGCTTTTTGTCTCCATTGGTTAGGTTGAAGTCACGCTTCCACCCCTAATGTCTGACGGCCATAAAAAACCACGTACCGATGCAGCGTCGATAGCGCTACGGAAGGAACGTAACAAGCGATACTATGCTTCAAGAAAAGCCGCTAAACAGTTACGACCTTGCACAATGCCCAATCAGACCCAACATGTTCTCGAAACAGGTTCGACATCTACTCCACCAGTCGAATGCTCTTCATCGCATCAGTCAAACAATCAACCACGCACTACACGGACCGGGCGGAAAAAATCAAACTCTCAGAGTTCTCCTGTTCTGCCAACAGCCCTGCACACAAAACCTCAAACACGCGCACCCTCCAATGTAACGGGCGCCCATCTGAACCAAAAACTAACCTTCAATATTAATAAAATAATCATTAATATTTTTTATCACTCACCTCTAGAACTTGTTGTTCAACTGTTCTTCCTTCTGTACCTGATCGACCTCCCATGAACGCAAGATACAAAGAACAACAATTAAAATTCCAACTTAAGCACACAGTTATCACTATCTTTAATACCCACAAAACAAAAACACAATAAAAACCAATAATTACTACCAGATTGGCACTCCCCCTTTTCAAGATTTGCAAACCAAACACCCCAATATTCCGATCAAAACAATAACTTTCATCCAACCCAACTAAAAATATGAATCATCAACTCAAACCCATATGATAACACAACAAGAACAACACATCATGATTAGTAAAGATATGTGAAAAAAACTCATAAAGAATCAAGCTCAAATTCCAATTCAATATTCAAGATTCAAGTTAAGATAATTGTAGAAAGAAAATTATAACATACAATTGTTGAAATTGTAGTCATGTTGAAGTGTTTCTTACCCTAGGGTTGCTGCTTGGATGACTATTGCAGTTATTATCGATACCATTGTGGTATTAAAGACATCGGAGTGATAGTCTGAAAGACTGAAACTGCATCGCACCTCCGCCGATTTCCAATGAAATAGCGACTCCAACCTCCATCGGTGACAGTATATCAACGAATCTGGATATAAACCCTGCAAACATTTTCTCTAAATCAGTGTTGTTGTTGAAACTTTGTGTCGCTCCGGCATTCAAAATTAGTGAGATGCGTCTTGTGTGTTTCAACCAGGATGAACTTAAGATGAAATTGAAACACACGATGCTTCATCTGCAACCTGGAGACTCCCATCATTATTCGCATTCAATCTGCCTTTCTATCTTCACGTCTCAATTGCAAGACGATTCATTTATAATTGGATATCAGGGTTCATGGGTGAAATCCCTAGCCTGCCCCTGAAGCGTCTTAAAAGCCTGATGAACTTCCACTTCTACCAGCTTGCAGTGGCTTGTACATACTGCTTAAAAATGTGTACCCTTGATAAAATTACAATATTGTACATCACTTTTCCTTTTTAATATATTATAGATAAATTGGCCAGGGTTTCTAGGTTTATGGAATTTTCTATATAAACTTGCATGTTATGGGCCAGCATATACGGGTTCGGCCCACTGATATATAAATATATGTGAAGACTGAAGAAGGTGTACGTTTAAATTTAAAAAACAAGGGGGTGGGTATTCGGCCGACAAATCAATGGACAGTCCCAACGAAGAGGCTATCAATTCCTCTTCCTCCGCCTCCAACCAACAGGTTTTTCTTGCATGTTCCCTTTGAAATTCAATACAACATCAGTTTTCGGCTTTATTTTGTTGTTCTGCATGTCTTATAATTCCTAGTGATATTTGGTAACGAAAATTAGGTGATAATAAGAATATGGGCTTTTGGAGATTAATATCCTTTTCGGTCTTGTTTGATAATAAGAATGTAGGCTTAACCAGTCGTGTTAGTTACCTTCGGTCGCCGTTGACTTGGTCATACATAACTTCCTTCCCTGTTCGATTATTAAATAGGATAGCTGTATTATGATTCGAAGAATTGATATTACTACTTGTTGAAATTAAGCGACCGAGAATATGATGTTGTAACCGATCACATTCAGGACTTAAACCATTGCAAGTTATGGGACTTGTCTTACATAGGTTGTACGGGCAACAAATGTGGGGTTTATATACCAAATGGGCTCTCTCACCCACGAGACTAGTCTTTTGAGTTGAGTTCTCTCATTTGGTATGTAACAACAGCTGATGCTAAATGAGGCAGCATTGTGAAGACTTCCCTACTAGCACACTGTTCTGTGAGTGTGATTTGAAGCGGGTGGGAAACTAACATATTTTAAAATAACATTTGAAACTTGTGTTTGGATGGTAACTAACTTAGATGTATACTGAGTATATGTGTGTGTTGCAATTAGGGTAGTAATCGATGGGGCACTCTTTTGCTGGCCTACAAGTCATTAGGAGTCGTGTTTGGAGGGCTCGTGACTTCCCCCCTTTATGTCTACCCTTCAATGGCATTAATGTCTCCAACCGAAGACGACTACTTGGGAATCTACAGTATCATGTTCTGGACTCTTACTTTGATTGGAGTTGTCAAGTATGCATGTATAGCTTTAAAAGCTGATGATCAGGGTGAAGGTATTCGTTGCATTTGCCTATGTATTTTTTTAATCGGTGCATAATATGAATAAATATAATACATTATGATGCGCTTGCAGGTGGTACATTTGCTCTATACTCATTACTTTGCAGACACATGAATATCGGAGGTATTACTTCAAAAAGTGAGATTGCACCATCAAACCGGTCACATAGTAATACTTTGGATCAAAGCTTCAGAAAGCGGAGTAGGCTTGGGATGTTTATTGAGAGGAGTTTGATTGCTAGGAGGGTATTATTTTTTATAGCAATACTTGGCATGTGTATGTTGATTGGGGACGGAATACTCACCCCTGCCATCTCAGGTTTGGTTTCGTATATATATATTTTTATTCTTACTTTATGTTAGAACGTACGATGAATGTTAAAGAAAAAAAAGTATGTGTGTGTGTATTTATATATATGTTTGTTTATCTTTCTAAAATTATAACCAGTGTTGTCAGCAATGGATGGAATTCGGGGTCCTTTTCCAGAATTCAGCAAATGTAAGTTAAAAGGCCTTTGAGATTACCATACTTTGTTCTTCTTCTGTATTGAGAATATTTTGTTTTGGTTTCAGCTCTGGTGGAAGGGTTGTCCGCATTTGTTCTTGTGGTTCTGTTTATGCTTCAAAAATTTGGTACCGCGCGTGTGAGCTTTATTTTCTCCCCAATCATGGGTTTATGGACATTGACTACTCCCCTTGTTGGTATTTACAACATTATACATCATTACCCTTCCATTTTCAAGGCAATTTCACCACACTACATCTTCCATTTCTTCTCCAGAAATGGCCGTCACGGTTGGCTGCTGCTCAATGGCATGGTGCTTTGTATAACAGGTCTCGCTAAAATTTATTAAAACATAATCCTCTACAACTTTCTCTCATAAATGATGTACTGTTGCCAACTTTTTTTTAATAAATATGGATGCTACTTCTCTTTCGGTTAATTGTAACGTGACCCTATCGTCTTTTGTGGAGGCAGTTTATGTTAATTATAGAAATTAAATACAAGTTGTTCCTTTTTTCTTCTTATATCTAGGTTCTGAAGCATTGTTTGCCGATCTTGGTCATTTCAACAGACCATCTATTCAGGTATTCCGTTTCTCTTCGGAAAAAAATGGTTAAAAGATTATATTATTTCAATAAATATCTATTATGTAATAAAATATTTTAGGAATTTTTATTCATTAGATGTACTCTCTGGGCAACTTTAACCTTCTTTTAGCAACCTTTTTCGTTTTCTTTGTTGGAGATTTAACATAATCCAAATAATCTAAAGTAAATGGGTAAAAAATGCTTCCCCTAGTTATCATTAGTTTTGCTACAAGAAAATTGTTGCTAACGATCCGGATTCTTGACAGATTGCCTTTTTATCCTGTATATACCCATCATTGGTGCTTACATATGCGGGGCAGACAGCTTACTTGATTCAGAACCCGAATGATCATGATGATGGGTTTTACAAGTTCATACCCACAAAGATATATTGGCCAATGTTTGTTATTGCTTCGTTGGCAGCCATTGTTGCTAGTCAGTCTTTGATATCGGCCACCTTTTCTGTCATCAAACAATCGGTTGTATTGGATTATTTTCCCCGAATCAAAATCGTGCATACATCCTCCAGCAATGAAGGACAGGTTTACTCCCCAGAAACAAACTACACCCTCATGCTTCTTTGTGTTGCTGTCATACTTATTTTTGGTGATGGAAAAGAAATTGGCAACGCCTTTGGTAGGCCCTCCTTTATCCCTGCATCTCAAGTTTCACCTGATAATTAGATTCTTATGGAAATAGTACTAAAAATAACATGTTTAGTACTGTTGTTACCAAGGTTTAAAAGAACGGAAACGAGTTTCAAGGCGTTTTCCCTTCGCCTCACGAGGCGTAAGTCTCGAGGCGAAACGAGGCGTAAGGCCGAGGCCGTATTAATAAATAAATATAAAAATTATATATTATAAAAATAATAATACTAACTAATTTCATCATCAGATTCATCAAAATCATCAAAAACACACTTAAAAAAGACATGTAATGCTTGAAATTGACACAAAAAGTCAAAAACATCAAAAACAACTACCAAAATCCCCTGAGCGCACCTGAGGCGCAGCTTTCTTAGCGCCTTAGCCCCTCTGAGGCGCATATACATTAAAAACACCCTGAGGCGCGCCTCAGACACGTTTTTTGGCCGTTTCGCCTCGAGGCGCGCCTTGAGGCGCACGCCTCAAACGTTTTTTAAAACCATGGTTGTTACAACATAATCGGTTTGATGGTGATGTAACTTGATTTGTAGGTGTTGTTGTCATCCTGGTTATGCTCATCACCACCCTATTACTAACATTGGTTATGATTGTAATTTGGAGAGTTCCTTTGATTCTGGTTGCTCTCTTCTCTTTCATCTTCTTAACAATGGAAGGGTTTTATGTGAGCTCCGTTTTCACCAAAATCAAACAAGGTGGTTGGATTCCATTCGCCATCTCAGTAATCCTTGCTTTCATTATGTTCGGTTGGTTCTACGGGAGACAAAGAAAACTAGAATATGAGTTAACCCACAAGATAGACATGGACCGTCTTAAAATTCTACTTTCTGATCCGTGTGTCCAAAGGGTTCCAGGACTGTGCTTTTTTTACACCAACATTCAAGATGGGTTCAGTCCTGTATTAGGTCACTATATCAACAACATGAGATCCATTCACAAGGTGACCGTGTTTACAACACTAAGGTATTTGTTGGTTCCTAAAGTTTCTCCCACCGAGCGGTTTGTTGTAAAAAGATTGGGACTCAAAGGCGTGTACGGGTGCTTGATTCAGTATGGGTATGCAGACTCGCTTGATTTTCAAGGAGACTTTGTTTCTCAAATTATTTGTAGCTTGCAGACTCATATAATGCATGGGGAGGACCAAGAAATGATCGATCTTAGCGAGGCACAACAGGCTGCTGTTGTTCATGTTCGTGGCAAGACAAGGTTTCATATAAACAAGAATTGTACATGGTTCGACAGGTTCATGCTCACCTTTTATGAATTTATGCATAGTAATTGTAGGTCTGGGATTCCCACTTTAGGAGTGCCTCTTCCTCAGCGTATAGAAGTTGGTATGCTTTATGAGGCCTGAAGTCTGAACCAAAACTACAATTTATTTGGATGCAAGTTTTGGGTTCCTAAATCATTCAGGTTTTGTGGTTCAAGAGTTTTGGAGATATTTCGGGTGGCAACAGGGTCATTTGTTGTGCAATTTTTATCTTACAAACTACAATTTAAACGCGTTAATTATGTATACAAAACTTATGTTGTTTCTGTAGTAATCTAATTGACTGATTATAGTAAAAACCACTTTTGCCTGACTTCTGAATGATCTGATTTGTTGTTTTTAGCTACATCTGTTTATTTTACCGTCTTTCTGATAATGTAAACTGGGCAATCGGTAATTGATTTTCGTATTGGAACATAAAGAAACATATCTATTGGGTTATGTTAAACGTACCCCTCATATTGTTTTAACCGATGGCGCTCTCAACCTACTACTAAATCACTCGCTTAATTTCTCTACTTTTAACCACAAGGGGTACTTTCAACATATAGAAGGGTGTGTTTAGCTTCACCTATATCTTTTCCACACTAACCCTTCAAAAGCTGTTGGCTGTTAGTTGGTTATGTTTCCACACACCTCCATTTGATGATCAACCGATGGAAATGTGCTAAGTACTTTGTAATACAAAAAACTATTTACAAGGGACACAGAGTTTGTACCTTGGTAAATAGTTTTTTGAAGCCTTTACAAGCTAACAAATAACTTGTAAGTTGAAAACACTGTATGAATATAGTTAATTAAATAACATATGAACGCAACCAAGTAGTGCTCTAGAGTGGCCATGGGTATTAAGTTCCGCATATGGTAGGTCCGGGTGAGTTTTCCCCTCCAGGTCTCGGTTTCAAGTCTGGGTGATAAGGGTTTCTCATTGAGAGGTTTCAAATTGGGAATCTATTGTGTGAGGGGGCTCTCTAGCGCGGACCCGGTTAAGACAACGTATGATAAATCTCTCAACATTCGCGAGTAATCCACACCTTTCAAAAAAATAACATATGAACGCACATAACACAAAGATTTTTTTCATTCAATACCGTGCGCAAAAAAAATTATTTTACATTCGACAACTTACGTAAAAACATTTTTTAAACGTACGTAAAAACTATTTTACATCTTCCGTTTTTACATACGCTTGAAAATTAGATTTACGCGTGACGTTTAGAGGAGCTCGGGTCGGCAATCAGGGGCGTAAAAAAACTTTTTTAACGCACGTTGTCAAAACATTTTTTTATTTATTTTTTTATATAGTGGTGTTCTCATACTCAGTTCGTGTAAATATTTACGCACGTTGTCAAAACTTCTTTTACGCACGCTGTCAAAACTTTTATACGTACGTTATCGAATGTTTTTTTTTTTAAAGTTGGTAGTACAAAGTCATCAAACGTTAACGAATGAAATAGAAATTCTCAATAAACATATAAGACAAATATAGTTTGTATTTTATAAAGAACATTATATCAAAATTAGGGAAAATAGAGCAAAAAGAAATAGATATCATTTTCGATAATTTTGTATTTTCTAATAAACATATAAGAAAAATATAGCTTGCATTTTATAAAGAACAATATATCATAATTTGGGAAAATAGAGCAAAAAGAAATAGATATCATTTTCGATATTTTTTTATTTTCTAAATTACGTAATACTTTTAGTGTTTGAATTTAAAACCTAAGATATTTTTTTTCCCAATTTTAAATATATAAAGTGAAAAAGAGATGAAAGGAAAGAGATATTTTTATGTATGATGTGATGTGTTTTAGAGATAAGAGAGAGTAGATGTGACATGATGCGTGTGGTGTGTTATATAAGTTTAAGTATATTTTAAGTCCTTTTTACACGTTAGTCAAGTTTTAAATTTATAAAACACGATATTTTACTAACACCAAACACACATATGGGCAAGTGCACCCATCGTGAGCGTAGTATAGTGTTGGAAAGATACCGAGGTCGTCCAAGGACACAAGAGCTTTTAGTACCGGTTTATCCTCAACGTCTAATCAAATCAAAAGTTAGAAAAAAGGTTTTAAACAAGAAAAATAAAAACTAACTAAAATGCTGAAAAATAAAATAAAAATAAAAACAGATAGACAAGATGAATCACTTGGCTCCGACTCGTGTATAGTGTAACCTTTGATTATTTCCGCACTTTTGCACTTTTTAAGAGATTATCTTAGTTATTGTAGTAGGCCCCTCTTTTGAAGGTGACGTTACCCTCAACCCAGTAGTTTGAGTCAGGAAGGATACAATCATAAAGGGTCGGATTATTGAAAGATAATTAATTAAGTTATTAGTGCATATTATGGTAGGCCCCTCTTTTGAAGGTAACGTTACCCTCGGCTAAGTAATCTGAGTCAGCAGGGATACAGTCGTAAGTAGCCGGGTTAAAGTATTAATAGTAGCTTACAAATGAGGGGATCAAAGAGTTTGGACCCCCGCCATCCAATACCAGTGGGTATTGAAGGAGGTCCTACTAAATTTGACCCAGGTCCTTGCAGGATCTATACACTGAACAAGGCAAGACTCTTACCAAACCGTTCCCTTAACCCCCGACCAGGTAGCCAACATACCTCCATATAGACCGTGGAGATATGAATGGTGAAAATCTTTTATTTTATATAGACAGTAAAATAATGCCAAGACACCACGGACAAACGATAAGGAAGAATCACCTTCAACATAAGAAACTAGTTATTAAAGTCATTAATACATAACCAAGTAAAAAGTGCGAAAAGATTAAAAATAAAAAGTATTACACTAGACACTTGTCTTCGTCAAGTGATGTAAGAGACTTAGGCAAACATGGCCTTTGATTGTCAAGAACTCTTACGATCAATCTTGGATCCCGAGACGACTCACACACTCTATGATGGACAATGGATGATGGTGGTGGATGATGGTGTTGTGATGGTGGTGGGTGGTGGGTGAAGTGTGAGAAAGGTGGTGTGCCAAGGGATGGTTTGCAAATAAGCTAAGCACCCCTATTTATAGCCTGAACAACAGCTCGGGCACAGCCCCGTGTCCATTGGGCACGGCCCCGTGTCCATCCTCTTCTCTTCCTTCATTAATTGAAGTTTGTCTGCATTAGTTGGCCACGCCCCCGTGTTCGCTGGGCACGCCCCCGTGTGCAGAAGCATATCTGTACTATCAAGATTTCCTCAGATTCTGCGAATCTTAGAGTTGACCACGACCCCGTGTCCGCTGGGCACGCCCCCGTGGTAGGTGATAGAAGCTTCTATAGCTTTGTCTTTTATGCTGGCACTTGGGCACGCCCCCGTGTTCACTGAGCACGGGGCATGTTCAGTCTTCTGTCTTCTTGATTTTGCTTGGGAAGATGCTGTCGGGGGATCGGGCATGCCACGTTTGTTCCTTTTCTTGTATTTATGTTAGATTTAGCTGCCTTTTTGCTTCTTTTGTTAATTTGGGCTCATTTAATCCTGAAAATACAAAAGGAAGACAAAAACACACTTTTTCCAACATTAGTACTAAAAAAGGGTTAGTTTTATGCCACAATTGATGTAATTTATATGTTGCATTTTGTGCACATCAAATACCCCCACACTTGAATCTTTGCTTGTCCTCAAGCAAAACTCTTTAAAATGTGGCTTTACACTCCCAAATGGAATGGGTAGAAGAGAAGGTTTTTGGGCTTGTCATAGAGTGTCGGGATTTTCAAGATTCTTTATCAAGTTTTATTTTTATTTATTTGCAATCATATTCGTCATGATTTATTTAAAACATTACATAAGATAAATTACTTATTAGGGCATAACATGCCTTTTTAAAATTCCATTTATATACAAGTTCACATACCTCACGGGGATCACTCAACACTCGGCCGAAGATGTATTTTAGTGAATCACTCGAGAGCGGCATGGATCTTATTCCTACCATAGGCTTGCCAAGCAATCAATCCTCCTCCTTTTTAACTATATACCTTTGTAAATATCAAGAGGACTTTTGGGTGAAGGGTTAGGCTAGGGTTAAAGGTAGGTGGTTGGGTTAATGGTTAGTAGAAAAGGGTGAAAAGCGTAAAAAGCATCGGTTTTCGTAAGACTTTTTTTTTGCAATTTTTATTTTGATGAAGCTATTATTCAAACAAAGTTATTTTTTGATGAACTTGCTTGTTTATTTCTTTTGCTTCATCATCAACATTTTTTTTTTGAAAAGTCGTACGAAAAACCGAGCTTGTTACTAAAACAAAGGGTTAAAAATAAAAAGGGTTTTGGTGGGTGAAAGGGTGTTTGTTTTTGGGTTAAGAAATGAAAAGGTTTAGGCTCAAAGGGGTTAACTATGGGGATTTTGGGTAGGTGGTAAAAAATAAAATAAAATAAAATAATGGTGTAGAATTGAAAAAGGGTTAGTCCTAATGCCTCCATCATTTACTTACTCGGGTTTAAGTTGGTAAGGACTGGGAATGTATCGTCGTGGCAAGTTCTAGAGTCGTAAGAACCAAGCGGCTATTATTTCACAAGAAACGAAAAATGAGCATTTAGTTTAAAGATATGTATTTGTATGCTCAATAAAGGCTCAAAACTCACTTTTGTGGGAATGGATTTTTATGTGATCAAGTATATATAATCAAATTTTAACTAAGCTTGTCATGCCGTTTCATAATTTCCTTATGTTGGTTCTTTTTATCACAACGCTATCGGTTGTAAATTTGTAAAAATATAACCTTTATAGAATTTGAAATTCCCAAATTAAACCTAGACAAGTAAGAAAAATGAAAAATTTTTGAAAAAATTTGGGGTGATTAGCGGTTCCAATAGAGTTTTGTGTAAGGCTTGTAATTAGGACTTGCAAGATTCAAGATTTTAGCATCCCCCCCCCACACTTAAATTACACATTGTCCTCAATGTGTCCCAAAAATAAGTTTTAGGTTGATTGAATGTGTAAAAATGGTGTGAAAAAGCAAAATTTATGTTACTGGTTGTCTGGACACGGCCCCGTGGTGTCCGGGCACGGCCCCGTGTTCAGATCGCCAGTAACAGAATATGTAAAAAGAAACAGAAGCCTGGACACGGGGGCGTGTTGGGTGAACACGGCCCGTGTGTAGTTACCTGAACTGGGCATTGTCTGCAGATTGTGCAGCACGGGGCCGTGTTGGGCAGGCACGGCCCGTGCTGAACTTGCTGTAAT
Source organism: Helianthus tuberosus (assembly GCA_030545235.1). Lineage (NCBI taxonomy): Eukaryota > Viridiplantae > Streptophyta > Magnoliopsida > Asterales > Asteraceae > Helianthus > Helianthus tuberosus. The sequence goes on along the minus strand of CM060412.1, from coordinate 12,410,972 downwards.
GAAGAAAATTTTGTCGGATGGCCCTGTTTTCGTGCATGGGGTGCTGGTTCAAGTTTCCCTTATTATCCTTCACCATCCCGAGTGTGTTTTATCCATTTCAACATCATCCAAACACTAAATTAACCATCATTCATTAAGTCATAGAGAGAATTACATAATGATCCTAAAAAGTTGAAAACAAAGCAGAAAATAAAATTTAAGGGTCCTAAATTAGATAGGTCAAGTGATACTAAAAATCATCCTAAGGAGCTCTATTAAGACAATAAGAACCAAAATTCCGGAAATAGTTTTCCGGTATCTAAAAGTTTTGTAGAACTCCAAGCCGAGCGGTGTTCCCTAGATGTTGCTAGAGCCATTCTTCTATCTCTCTTGGGAGGAAGGAGGCGGCTTCATGTTCCTCAACATCTTGTGGAGGGGTAGTGACACCAATCGGAACTCCTCGTAGTATGTCTCTCGGGGGTTCCGGATGTATGGCGTACCATTCGGCAGGAATGATGACTTCCGGTACCACATTCCATGCCCTTTGGGTGATAATCGGTACCAAAGGAGGCGAGGCGAGAATGTTCAACCTTTGGTGCAAAACGTTGACTTCTCGGAGACATCCTTCTAGTCCCACCGTCAGATGATTAATATGGTCGACCAATGCTTCTTCCACCCCCGTTATCTCATCAATAGCCTCTCTCAATGCGTAAACGTAGTTTACAAGAGAATCTTCAACCGTTGATGACCTTCTTCCTTGTCGGTTGTTTCTGGAGTGCGACGAAGATGTTCCGCTAGTTCTGCTCGCCATTCTGAGAAAACATACCGAAAAGAGTTCAACTTTATGGGACCAGCACCTCGGACACGGCCCCGTGTTCAGCTATCTGCGGGTTTTTAGAGCAAGGAATCTTGCAGTTTTAAATTATTTTTTTCAGTTTATAAGGTACTTTTAAAGCATAAATAATTTAAAACAAAGTTGTATCATTTATTTTAAACAAGATTCCTTGAATAATAACCCTACAAACATTACAACAAAGTTTGGAATCATGGAGATTTCAAGCTTTAATGGAGGTATTGAGTGAAAATTGAAGAAGAAGGCAATGAACAAAAGTGGAAAAGACAAGATAGATGTTGAGAACCTTCTTTTATAATATACCTAGGATGGTATGAATGAAGATCCCCAGCAAATCTCTGTCTTTGGAGTGGTCCAAATGAGCAGGAATCTTGCTGCATTTATAGAAAACGACAGCACGCTGCACACGGCCCCGTGTGCAGACAGAATTCTGACACATTTTGTCCGTATTCTGATAAAAATCAGAAAGGGATCTTTTGGTGGACACGGGGACGTGTTGACCTGGACACGGCCCCGTGTCTAGAAGCTGTCTTATGGAGTTTTCTTATTTTTAAGGCATTTATCCAGATCGGGCGGTTCCTTACTGGATGGAACAACCCCAAAGTGCCTAAGATACCTTAATTGCTCTAGATTAAGACGAGAACGCAAGAGGTTGTCGGTGAGGGTGATTCCTATGCTATGTGTAGGTGGACAAGTCCAACCCTTTCCCGGGCTCTCGTTAAAGAAGGTGTATGCCGAATCGCTCAGGTCTATGTATGCACCGAACAAAGTCGATGGAGAGTCCTTCACGGCACAATCGGCACAAGGACGACTATCGCTCAAGTCCTCGCTAGAGTTAGAGGTAACATTGGGAACAACGAAGTTGTTTTTATTTGATTGCAATCCCAACAATTCTTTTTGGTTATCGTCTTGAGATAAATTATTGAAATCCATCCTAAGTTCTTTTAACCAATTAAGAATTAGATCTTCCAATTGAAATAGTTCATCAAGAAGAATTTCTCCTAGAAGATCCGGTTGAGAACATTCGAGGGAGAGGTTGGGATTATTTTTACTTTCGCCCCTCTTAAGGCTACGGGAAAATGATGGGTCTATATAGTGGGGCTTATAATTTAGAAAATAACATTCTAATTCTTTATGAGGGCCACCACATATCACATATTTGACACCATGTACCATAAGAGTGCCGAAAGTAAAAAATATCAGTATCTCTCATGTTTGTGTCAGAAATTACCAACCGTCGGGATCTTACGGTTCTGTTTTCAGTAACTGAATCTTGGGCACGGGGCGTGTTGAGTGGGCACGACCCCGTGCTCAGCTTACTGTCTGACTTAAAACAGGATTGCCAGTTCCAATGATTGGGCACGGGGCGTGTTCAGCAGGCACGGCCCGTGCTGAGTTCTGCAGAAACTGAAAAATTAAGAAAATCCTAAAAAAAACAGAAAAAATTAGAAAAAACGATTAGGCCGTTAATTCCTAACTTTCTTAAAATCCTTGTGTTCCCGGCAACGGCGCCAAAAACTTGATGCGTGTGGTGTGTTATATAAGTTTAAGTATATTTTAAGCTCTTTTTACACGTTAGTCAAGTTTTAAATTTATAAAACACGATATTTTACTAACACCAAACACACATATGGGCAAGTGCACCCATCGTGAGCGTAGTATAGTGTTGGCAAGATACCGAGGTCGTCCAAGGACACAAGAGCTTTTAGTACCGGTTTATCCTCAACGTCTAATCAAATCAAAAGTTAGAAAAAAGTGTAACACCTCGATAATTCACGTCCTATAATGTATTGACACGTGTCGTAAGTTTGAATGTGTGAAAGTATACTCTAGATGGACTAAAGTTGACAAACATGAAAAGCATGGGAATATAAGGGTTCAGAATGTCAACAAGGGATAAATATACTTTACAGTAACCCTATATGATGCTCATACCTTCAAACGAATAAATCATGGATCATACGAAGCTAAATATAAAAGAAAGTGAGAGATTACAAACTGCAGGGGTTAAATGTGTCAACATGTTTAAAGTATACCTCTGAATGAACTTTTAGCAAACCCGAAGCTTTGTAACGATTAATTATGCTCACTAGAATGCACGATAAAAATTTCATAAAGTTTCGTTATCGTATGAGAAAGTTATGATCAAATTCGTATACGAGGGGTTAAAGTGTCAACATTGAAAATTATGACTTTTCGGGTAACATGAAGTGACCAAGAACTTAACAAAGTGGGTATAAGTCATGAACCCCTTATAAGTCAAGATGAGGGGCTCAAAAATGCAAGAAACAAAGTGTGGTTGACCTTTCGAAGAACCAAGAGCCAAGGGTGCAAACTGAAAAAGTTGTTTAACCTGAGCCACACCCTCAAGCGGGCCGCGTAAGCCCAGGCAGACCCTTACGCGGGCCGCCTGGCACGCCCAGATGCAGAAACTCATTTATGTTGCCTGTTCAGCCTTGGAACCGACTTTAATCAGATATTTTCACCCATGGGCAACCCCTAAATGACTCCTAGGCACTTAGGGACATCTGTTGATGATCCATGGCCATTGATAGCATGATTTGTCAATGATCTAAGGTGATTAAAGCACTATATAAAGGCCCTTGTTGCAACCATTTAGATCACACCTCACTTCTGCAATTCTGGAGCATAAGAGCAGACCCAAGCCATCTCTAATAGTGCATTAGACTTTGGTAAGTATGCTTAACCTTTATTAGTTGAGTTTTTACTTAGTTTTAGCTTAAAAGTCAAACCGTCGTAATTAACGGTTGACTTAGCGATTAATCATTAATGGTCCAGTGATTAGTCGAATTGAAGGTAGTTATAAGTTGGTAATTATGTGGGCATTTAACCCTTAAAAGGGCTCCCTCTGATTCCCACTCTAACTAGATCAAATGTCGGGTCAAAGTTGATTAGAAAAAGTCAACAGAACCTTAATTTGCGAATTAACGCCTAATTAACAATGTAGAAGGCATGTAACCTATTTTATCACTTATATAACTTGTTAATAAGTTTAATAATTGGTCTAAGCTTGTTTGATCCGACAATTTCCTGTTTAGACCCGGTTCGGAACCGAAAGTCGCAAAACTTTGACTTTTGCTTTGACTTCAGTTCTGACCCGTTTTAGTATGATTTGGAAATGCCTTAGAGCTTCCTTAGGACCAGGCTACATGTTAGCATAACCCTCTGTGGTTGGTTCATTGATTATCCGATTCGTTTACATGTTTCCGTTAATTGCTTAATGTTGACCATAATGCCCTTTTGACCATAAAACAAGGATTTTGGATATGTGAAAAGACAATAACCTTTGTTACTGATTTATAAACATGTCCCTAAAGTTTCCTATCAGTTCGAGGTCCAGAATAGGAGTTATGCTAAATAGCGCATTTAAGAAGCTTTTTGTTAATTAAACGGCGCAATTAGCATAAAGCCTATCTAAACCCAAATTTTGACACCAAACCTTTTACCCACTGATGTAATATAATATTTTGAGATTTTTAATTATTTTTAACCTGCTCATAACCTAAGGTTATGGCATTGATTCGGTAAATACCGATTATACCCTTTTTGTTCATAAAATGAGTTTTACATAATATTTTGACACCAATCCAATTGCTACTGATTTTATATAATAAATAAAGTATTTTGAATTTTATAACCTGATCAGAAAACTCAGATTTCCGGTATAACCCGGAAATCGCTTAAAATGGCTTTTTACACGTATTAAACGCATAGTTTGGGTTTAAAACCATTTTGTCATATAAGACCTATTACCAACTGATATGACATATTAAAATAAGTTATTTTACTGATGTATTCAGACCCGAATCTCAGAACTTCATTTAATCTCTTTTATAATCTTTTAAATGACCAAAATACCCCTACGGGGCTTATTATGAGATTAAACTCGTTTTGGGCATAATGGAAGGTATCCTACTGATATCACAACATATTTAAGGCATATTAACTTAGGAAATCTGTATATGACTCTTATGGTTACCCGTTACGCTTCTTGCGCGTTCGGTTCGGTTTATGTAACTAGTTTGCATAATTTAGCCGAAACGGGTCAAACCATATCGTTTTCATCTCAAAATCCCGAATGTGTTTAAGTTACCCATATTAAACAAGCATACAAGCTTTCCGGGTCAAAACCACATTCTAAACCGGTCTTCGCCTTATCATGCGTTTGAACCGTATCTCTCTTTAAAACTAACCGGTCTAAACTTAGGCTTAATTAAAGAACCGTTAGCATTCTAATTGGTTATTTATACCATCATTCCAGACTAGAGCCTTCCGGAAAATTGTACCTACGCTTACTTAAGTGAATACGGCTGAGTTATTATAATTCTTGCTATTTAAGACAGGAGCTAGCTCAGGTAAATACTCTTAACTTGTTTTCCCTATTACGGGCTTGGGATACGGTAATATAAATACCGCATGGTCAGGTATGGGATTCAAAGACCAATGAGTCGGGAAATCCAAATAACCTGTTTTAATTCGTATTGCTTGACTGAAACATTGGGGGTTAATACGACCGTGTCCTGGATATCCTTAACTCATTAAATGCAATGGCCACGACCTAAGCACGGGGTGTAGGCATACACCTGACAGATGCCATATGTTTATTAATTAATTATACCCAATATGGGATTCCCAATAAGGGAATAGTGGTGTGTCGGTTAATCTTGAACCGGCATAGAACCGGGCCCCGTATGTAGAGCAAGTTATGTAAAACTAATAACATGAGATATAGTTTGTCCCAAGTATAAAAGATTAATTTTGCCTTGAGCATTTTAATCAAAGTGTCAACATATTTTCGTGCCTTGTGCACCTAAACCAATTTTCTTAAACTCTTTTCAAATGAGTCAGTTGAGTGTATTTACCAGTGAAAACTGACGTATTTTCCAAAGTCTAAGTGACAGGTACAAGTACGTAATAGGCTGGAAGCTGCTCAGGGCGTTAATAAGGAATCTTGCAAGTTCTAGGCGCCTAAAGTCTGTTGAACAATGTTATGTTTTAATATCCGCATGTGGATCCTTTACTTTCCGTTGTAATACCTTGATATTACGTTATATTCGGATTGTAATATATTTATCTTTTGCTTCCGCTGTGCATTCATATATATTGTGTTGTTTGACTATGATGATATCAACTACGTCACGATACTCCCCACCGGGCCCACCGGTCAAACGTGGAAAGTCGGGGTGTGACAAAAAGGTTTTAAAAAAGAAAAATAAAAACTAACTAAAATGCTGAAAAATAAAATAAAAATAAAAACAGATAGACAAGATGAATCACTTGGCTCCGACTCGTGTATAGTGTAACCTTTGATTATTTCCGCACTTTTGCACTTTTTAAGAGATTATCTTAGTTATTGTAGTAGGCCCCTCTTTTGAAGGTGACATTACCCTCAACCCAGTAGTTTGAGTCAGCAAGGATACAATCCTAAAGGGTCGGATTATTGAAAGATAATTAATTAAGTTATTAATGCATATTATGGTAGGCCCCTCTTTTGAAGGTGACGTTACCCTCGGCTAAGTAGTCTGAGTCAGCAGGGATACAGTCCTAAGTAGCCGGGTTAAAGTATTAATCGTAGCTTACATATGAGGGGATCAAAGAGTTTGGACTCCCGCCATCCAATACCGGTGGGTATTGAAGGAGGTCCTACTAAATTTGACCCAGGTCCTTGCAGGATCTGTACACTGAACAAGGCAAGACTCTTACCAAACCGTTCCCTTAACCCCCGACCAGGTAGCCAACATACCTCTATATAGACCGTGGAGATATGAATGGTGAAAATCTTTTATTTTATATAGACAGTAAAATAATGCCAAGACAACACGGACAAACGATAAGGAAGAATCACCTTCAACATAAGAAACTAGTTATTAAAGTAATTAATATATAACCAAGTAAAAAGTGCGAAAAGATTAAAAATAAAAAGTATTACACTAGACACTTGTCTTCGCCAAGTGATGTAAGAGACTTAGGCAAACATGGCATTTGATTGTCAAGAACTCTTACGATCAATCTTGGATCCCGAGACGACTCACACACTCTATGATGGACAATGGATGATGGTGGTGGATGATGGTGTTGTGATTGTGGTGGGTGGTGGGTGAAGTGTGAGAAAGGTGGTGTGCCAAGGGATGGTTTGCAAATGAGCCAAGCACCCCTATTTATAGCCTGAACAACAGCTCGGGCACGACCCTGTGTCCATTGGGCACGGCCCCGTATCCATCCTCTTCTCTTCCTTCATTAATTGCAGTTTGTCTGCATTAGTTGACCACGCCCCCGTGTGCAGAAGCATATCTGTACTATCAAGATTTCATCAGATTCTGCGAATCTTAGAGTTGACCACGGCCCCGTGTCCGCTGGGCACACCCTCGTGGTGGGTGATAGAAGCTTCTATAGCTTTGTCTTTTATGCTGGAACTTGGGGACGCCCCCGTGTTCACTGAGCACGGGGTGTGTTCAGTCTTCTGTCTTCTTGATTTTGCTTGGGAAGATGCTGTCGGGGGGTCGGGCATGCCACGTTTGTTCCTTTTCTTGTATTTATGTTAGATTTAGTTGACTTTTTGCTTCTTTTGTTAATTTGATCTCATTTAATCCTAAAAATACAAAAGGAAGACAAAAACACACTTTTTCCAACATTAGTACTAAAAAATGGTTAGTTTTATGCCACAATTGATGTAATTTATATGTTGCATTTTGTGCACATCATGACATTAAGAGAAAAAGACTAAAATACCCTTTTAAATTAAACTGATTATAGGTGATGTGTTAAAATTCTATTGGATGGAAGGAGTTCTCATAGTTCTCGCAACTGTTAGTGGTTCCTCCTTGAACCAAATCCTATATATATATATATATATATATATATATATATGTGTGTGTGTGTGTTTTTTTTTTTTTTTAAAAGGTGTCCCCCGGAAAACACGTGCCCTGGCCGATGGTCCTCCCCGACCACCCCAAGGGCCGCCCATGGCGAGTTATATAATTAAATCTGGAGAAAAGTGCCTGGATAGTCCATGTGGTTTGCCCATTTTTCATCTTTAGTCTCTAACTTTCTAAAATTACACCTATAGTCCCTAACTTTTTCAATTTGGTTCCCGGATAGTCCCTGACACGTAACTGGGTTAGTTTTTGGTGTTAGGTGCGTGTGAAATGACAAAAATACCCTTACTGTCAAATAAAAAGTTAAAAGAAATATAATTAATACCCACCACCCACTTCATCTTCCCCACTCCATCAATCCCCTCTAATTTTTTTTGTTCTATGTTTGTTGTCACTTCTGATCTATAAAACCTGCATTCTCATTTAGTCATTTCCCTTGTTTCCTTTTTTATTTTCTTTGTTTGTTTTAGCTTGAAAAGATGAGTAAAGAAGAGTTTGTCAAGACTCAGGTACACAGTTTCACTGTTTTAATTTATTAATGGAGAAAAGTGCCCGGATAGTCCCTGTGGTTTGCTCATTTTTCACCTTTAGTCTCCTACTTTCTAAAATTACACCTATAGTCCCTAACTTTTTCAATTTCGTTCCCGGATAGTCCCTGGTGCGTAACTAGGTTAGTTTTTGATGTTAGGTGCGTGTGAAATGACTATAATGCCCTTATTATTTCTTTAAATATAAAATCCTAACCCCCACCCCCACCCTCTACCCCCTTTCTTCTTCATCTCTGGTCAAACCACCAACACCACCGCCACTTCTGCCCAGATTCCGGCGAACCCATAACTTTCTGCGCCTCATAAAACCACCATCATACACCTCTCCGGCGAACCCCACAATTCCGACGATCAGGTTCGACCGGCTCCCGGTCATCTTCTTCACATGGTTTCCAACACCATCATCATCATCATCATCATCATCATCATCATCATCATCATCTCAGCTGCCACAGGTTACCGGAGTGAGTAGTGACCACAGGTTACCGGCCAAAGATGTCGGAAGTTGTACGGATGCTATAAGGTGATGGGCTGGCAGAGAGATTGGAAGCTTCCCAGGGGATTGAGTCCGCTAGAAAGTACAGAACGCCGGAGCTATCGCCGTCGGAATGATACTCCGATCTCAATGATGACTCTTCGTTATTGAGCCAAGCCATAGAACTCTCTGGCCTAAGATGAAATTTCAAGTGTATTTAGTATTGTTTCTATGATTTAATGATTTTGTTTATTGGTTTTGAAATGATTTATTTGTGCATAACTTCTGTCTAGAAAAGCAAGAACTGAAAAAGAGAAAAGGTTGGGAGTGGTGGTGGGTCGAAGAAAAACGGAGAAGAAGCACAGGGTATATTTAAATAGATTATAAGATGGGGTCTACTTTCAGATATTTAAATAGATAATTAATAATATTTTTTATTAGCAATGGTATTTTAGTCATTTCATACCCACTTAACTGGACAAACTAACCCCCATCTACGTTAGGGACTATCCGGGAATGAAATTGCAAAAGTTATGGACCATAGCTGTAATTTTAGAAAGTTAGGGACTAAAGATGAAAAATAGGCAAACCATAGGGACTATCCGAGCATTTCTCTCTTTATTAATGTGTGGAAAAAGGTTTGAAATTTATGGTTTAAATTGTATTAATTTGTGTGTTTATAGCTTCTTTCAATGCTTTGCGTGTAGTCAAATGTGAACTTAAAGATCTTTCATTTAATTCTTGTTAATTAAAGTGTATGATAAAGAAATAAAAAAACAATAAAAATCACCCTTTTTTGTTCTTGAATTCAATGTTGTTTAATTGTTCTTGAATTTTGAAGTTGACTCTTTGTGCACGCAGACTTGTTCTTTGAAGGTGAACATCCACTGTGATGGGTGTAAGAGGAAAGTGAAGAAAATTCTACAGAAAGCGGAGGGTAATGTGTTTAAATTGTGTAAATTTCATGTCTTTTTGTTGAATCTGAGATTGGTTTTGTGTAAAGATTGTAACTTGATGTTGTTGATGGAGGAGGAATTCCGGTGAGTGTGGTTGAGGCAGCGGTGATGATGGCGGCGGCGGTGGTTGTGGTAATGGTGGTTACGGTGAAGGGGGTAGATGGTGGTGGTGTAGAGTGGGGAAGATGAAGTGGGTGGGGGTATTAATTATATTTCTTTTAACTTTTTATTTGACAGTAACGGTATTTTTGTCATTTCACACGCACCTAACAACAAAAACTAACCCAGTTACGCGTCAAGGACTATCCGAGAACGAAATTGAAAAAGTTGGGGACTATAGGTGTAATTTTAGAAAGTTAGGGACTAAAAGTAGAAAATGGGCAAACCACGGGGACTATCCTGGCACTTTTCTCTTAAATCTGGGTTTAATTTTTCTTTTTTCTTTTTTTTTTGAAAAGAGAACTTCATTAAAAACAACACACCTCCGACCCAAACGGGCAAAGGGCAGGAAATTACAAAATATACATCGGACATTTACACCATTCACCCCAACTAATACTATTACAAGACGTTCTATTTTTAAACCACTCATACCCTCTCGATTTAATCTCCCTAACAAACTCCTGCGGGCTTCGGTTGATTTGCTTGAAAACCGGATCGTTCCTACCTTTCCAAATACACCAACATGAAATAATAACCAAACCCTGAATGATTGTTTTAGTTTTTTTCCAACTTGAGAATAATGATGAATATCCAATATGTCTTTGAAGTTGAAGATAAATATCTGGGGTATTTTACACCATACACTTAACTCCGACCAAACCCGCATCGCCATAGTACATGCAGTGAAAAGATGCTCCACTGTTTCCTCAAACTTGTTACAACAAAAGCACATAACAGATGTAATGTCAACATTCATTCTTCTTAAATTCACTCTCGTAGCATAAATCTAGGTTTAATTAGGAATAACAAGTATCATGAAGCTAATCCAAGTCATACCTCATCATGCATGTTTGTAGATAATCATCATCAAGTAACTAGACATGGAAATGCTAATAGAAACATCATTTATCAAGTCAAACTCTATGTTTATGTAATTCAATCATCCAAGTGTTTAAAGCTCCTTATCACCATGAGAACCATTTGACCATTAATGAGGAGATCCGATCCTCAAACTTAACGTGGATCTCAAATAACTGATGAGTAGCGTGGCTATAAATTCAAAAAAATGCGCATTGAATATATGCATGTAGTTGGAGTTTTTCCTTGTTTTCGACCGGTTTTTATATATTTCATTTTAGGTCATGGTAACTTAATTAGTTATGCTATTACACAAAAGTATTAAGAATGAAAGTTATATAGGAAACCTTTGTTGGAGAATAAGATATATATTTAATACATATAGTTTAAGGTTTGATATATTGTATATGAATAAAATAAGAATTATTTTTAAAAAAATCACATACGAATTTTAACCTTTCGTTTTTATTTGCCTTACTTTTTTGCCTAGCGGTAACAAGGTGTTACATAAGACTTTGTTTTTCCAAGTGATGAGAATTCTCGTAAGTGTAGTTTAGTCGTAGAATTAGAGTGTGTGAGTTTTCGTTCTAAAAAATAATTACATCGGTCGTAAAATAAGCGACAAATTTGCGATGGACAAGAAAATGTCCTAAAATTACAGATGAAAATATACAGGGCTGTCTTAGAGGGTGTGTAGTGTGCGCTACTCAACATGCCCACAATTTTTTAGGGCCCAAAAAAGGATTTCTTATCTATATGTTTATATATAAAATATTTACAATACCAAGTGAAACATGTTTATTTAAGTTCATTTTTAAATGTCTATTTAAGTTGAGTTTTATTGTTTGTTAATGTTAATTCTTATTATTTGTGTGTGAATCGTTGTGCATTATACTGTCTTTTTTTTTTGAACGGCAAATTTGGATCACTGACGGACCACCGGAGTATCATCGTGCCACCAGCAGAACCACCCGATCATATCCATCTCCACTAGACAATAATATGCCTATACACCAATTCAGGAGGAAACCCACTAAATCTGGGAAAAACCCCCTTTGTGGGAATCGAACCCATGACCTAATGGTCATAAGTCTTATCTCACCACCAAGATACCACTAGGCTATAATGCCATGGGTTGCATTATACTGTCTTAATGTGAATCATACAATTACCGTTCTAAAATGTCGGCATTACTAAAATATAACCGTCGATGAAAGTAGAACAGAACTTTGTATTTTGAACCTTTGAAAACGAGGACCAAGAATGCATGGATAACGTGGCTTTCAAACAAGTAAAGTCAATGGTGTAAATAAAAAAAAAGGATTAAACACTCAAAAGGTCGTAGCCGCATGTGCACATTAAACCGTCCAATCAACACTAATCCCGATATGGGCTCTAAGCAGCTTGTGTTTCCATGAGGAACTTGCTTTCAAAACAAGTAAATACCCTTTTTCTCTCAATTTGCTTGATCAAATTGTTTAGGTATTTTCTTAACGTGAAACGAATCCTTTAAACAGGCTACTGGCGAAATTCACCACGTCGGATACACTCAGTGTATCCGAACCGGGAAAAACCCTCACCTAGGGCCGAAGCCCGTGAACACTCGCCCAAAGGCACGACAATGCGGTGAGGTAAAACCGTTCAGTTCAAGGATCGAGCTAGGGATCTTCACCTATTCGCCTAGTCTCCCATCATCACTAGGTGCCGCAGAAAATAATGGGGAGGGCAGGAATCGAACTTGGGTCCCTTAGAACACCAAGACTCTCCCTTACCACTCCACCACCAGCTCATTGGCCAAATTGTTTAGGTATAATTAGGATTGTTGAATAGTAAAGGGAAATTATAATAAACATATTAGGAGTTAATAGGTATGAAGTGTATGGTTGTTAAAAATCTGTTTTCTTGCACCGACGAATCCAGGGGTTTCGAGAGGCAATGCTCGTGCCCGGGTCCAAGGGTCGAGCCCCTAGTTGTGCCCAAGACACGTGAAAAACCAATTAATATTTCTAAAAGCCTCTCGAAATTACGTCTGATATGGCTGGTTACTTGATCCACTAGTAGTAACTGATGATTAGTAGGCACGGATAATTGGTAGGATTTGATTATCGAAGAAACCAATTCGTTAGTAGAAACGAATCAGAGGCGGAGATGAGGGTGTGCAGGGAGGACCATCGCACAGGGCCCGTAATTTCGAGGAGCACGTGTTTTTTAAAAAAATCCGATATATATATGTGTGTGTGTGTGTTAATTTTTTTTAAATAGAATACCAACTCTAAGATAGGCTCATTTACAAAACATTTTTATGGTTTAAAGTTAGCCCACTGGCATTACATTTAATGAGCCTTGTACCCATTTGATTTTGAAGAATAATAATAATAATAATAATAATAATAATAATAATAATAATAATAATAATAATAATAATAATAATAATAATAATAATAATACAGAAGGACACATTTTCTCAAGCTCGAACAAGGTATATAAATTTGAAGAGACGTCACTGAAAGTAATTAATTAGTAGTAATGGTGCTATCAACAATAACTACGATGTGGTAAACAACAACTTAGGTGATCATCACAAACTAAGTCACTGATGGCATAGTGGTGTAGGGTACGGCCTCGGTGTCTTGATGAGGCATGCATGCATACATACATACACTAGAGGGGTGCTCACGCCAAACTACGAGAACACAGACATTATTAATCACGTAACATGGTAATTGTTTTCAGATAAAAAAAAAGTTACAGTAATACCATACTCAAATAAAGAGAATAAAACATTTTTTTTCTTATGATGTGATTTTTTAACAAGATATTAATGTATTAAAAAGGTAGGGCAATTTAAAAATCGTAGGATAGTTAGTTTAAAAGTCAACAATATGTTTTAAAAGATTATACCATACGTTTTAAAAAGTTGTATTACCTTAACTCTTAAAATTACAAAATTATATTTTTGTTTTTCTTATATGTATTATAATATAATATAATGTGTATATGTGTGTGTCATTTGGGAAGTTTTTTCATGCATTTGTGGGAGTTAGGTGAAAAGGGTGATTTGGCATTTGGGGAGGATACCCTCTACCCTAAGTCAATAAGACTATGTGTGATATTTTTAAGAACACATCAATACTAAGCTGATACGGTTAGTGTCACCAAGACTCTTTTATATAGGTGTAGTGGTTTTAACTATAAAAAAGGTATATGATTGGTTAAAAAAAAGCATGGCGCACTGCTCCTTCTCACACCCGCCACAACATTGGTGAGCTTGCCCTTGGCGCCTCCTCTTCAACTCCGTGTGATAGTTGAACAAACAAAAGTTGGCGACTTGGAGGACGTACCAAGGGCGCCCCACTACACCCAACCTAATAAAAAATAACTAGATTACTAGTGATAAAGTTTCTGTTAACAGAGCTTTTAATGACATTTTTTAATTAATTGTTAATCATTTTAAACTTTTAATTGCCAACTGATACCTTCTTTTGTGAATCATTATATCATTTAAATTCAACATTGTGATGATTCACCATATAATATGAAGCGTTTGATTTTAGACACATGTTTTCGAGGATGATATCAAATAATTACTTTAACCCAAAAATGATTCACACTAGTCTGTATGAAACCTACAAATATTATATTATTAAGGTATTTGAAGTACGTATTAATCTTTTTATTTTTTTAGAGGATTAACAAGCATTTTCATTCATACTTGCCAAGTTACATCAAAACAGAAGGTAGACGGGCAAAAAGCTGCGCCACCACCCCTTTCTGAATTGCAAACCCTAATCTACCAAAGACAAAACCCTGCCTCCTGGGGTTGAACAATTGCTATGGAAGACCCGTTGGACCCTGTTCCGGAATTGGATAGTTTCTGGCGCTAGGGAGCCAAATATGTCAAAGGCAAAAGGGACAAAAACATGTTGGTTCTCTGCACAAGCTTTAGCATGCCTATCAACTTTTTTCGATTCTACGTTTTCTTGCTGCTTGTTCAGCTACAAATCCGTTTTCTCTTAAACCAACCAGAGGGAAACCCCGTGAGGTCCACACAGCATCTTTTTATTAAATCAGAAATATATTTATTTAAGCAGACGAGTTTTCAGAAGGCGTAGAAGTAGGATTCAAAGTGCATGCATGCTCATCGCCACTAGTGCTTGGTCCAGATCATTGTTGCTTTCATTCTACGTCAGCTTTAGGCTTCACCGCCGCCGTCTTCACCGGCCGTCAACTTTCTAACTCTATATAAACACTTCACACTCCATCTTAAATGATTGATAGATAATATCACCCTAGCTAGATACTCAAGAATATTTAACAAACACACACACACACACACAAATCAGCAACTGATCAGCTGCCTCTTCGTTGGTGGTTCATGACGTCATCTAACGGCGGTGTTCCGCCGGGGTTCCGGTTTCACCCCACCGATGAAGAGCTGCTTCATTTCTACTTGAAGAAGAAGATTGCTTTTGAAAAGTTTGATATGAATGTCATTAGGGAAATTGACTTGAACAAGACTGAGCCATGGGACCTCCAAGGTCAACTCTTTTTTTCTTTTTTCTTTTTGTTATTTATTTGTTTGTATTTTAAGTATGATTGTAGTTTAAGCGCGGTCGTAAATACCCAGTTTTCTAACAGTGTCGTGTAACTTTGTTTTTTGAAATTTTATAGAGAGGTGTAAGATAGGGTCGACGCCCGAAAATGAGTGGTACTTCTTTAGCCATAAGGATAAGAAGTATCCGACGGGGTCAAGAACGAATCGAGCAACACATGCGGGTTTTTGGAAGGCAACGGGGCGAGACAAATGCATTCAAAACACCTTTAAGAAGATTGGTATGAGAAAAACCCTAGTTTTTTATCGCGGGCGGGCTCCGCATGGTCAAAAGACCGATTGGATTATGCATGAGTATCGTCTTGAGGATGTTATTGATCATCATGATACTCTTAATCATGTTTCATCCTCTTCCGTAAGTCGAAGCTATTTCCGGGCCTTTTATTAGGGTTTATTGTTATATTATTACCGTAGTTAAAAGATATCGTTTAGATGCATAACAAATAAGATGTGTTTTTTCGATAATAGGAAGATGGATGGGTGATTTGCCGGGTGTTCAAGAAGAGAAACTTGTTCAAAGTAGGTGGAAACGAAGCGTCAAGTGGTAGCGTAGCAACAGAAGAACGCGCAAATAGCATGTACCAATCGCGCCCTTACTCATACGGTCTAGATCAAAGTCATCAATATCTAACATATCAACAACAACAACAACAACAACATCAACAACAACAACAAAACTTCCACTTAGGGGTTAACTACACACATCACCAATATCCTCACCTTATCACTACTACCCACAAACCTCTCGCATGCGGTTTCTTGAATCTACCTACTGAAGATTCACCAATCATGGTTAGACAACTCATGTCTAACCATAGAGAATGTGATAGTGGAAGCTGTGAAAACCAACTCGATGTTGGTTATCATGCTTGTGAGCCTGGTTTAGAGGTTGACATCTCTGAACCGACTCAAAACATGATTAATGCAAATGTAAGAGAGGAGACATCAAACGAATGGGGAATGATTGATAGGCTTGTAACTTCACATCTTGTTCAACATAACGGGGATGCTAATTCGACAAAAGGAGTGTTGAGGTATCGAGACGACGCCACGTCATCTTCTTCGATGCAACCGATCAATCAACTCTCCTTGCGAGGAGGGATGGAATTTTAGGGTTATGAAAATAGCTCGATACTAATGATTATTGTGCTATACGGTTATTTTCTTCAAGACGATTACACATATTAAACCATGGTCCATAGAGAAGATGGCTCATGACCATTTAAACTAAGTACCTAACAATTTTATTAATTGTTACAATATATTGATTACTTATGTGTAACTCCGTTTGATTTGACATAAATTTGTCATGATTAATGGGTTCTTGTAGTGATTTATTTCTTATTAAATGTATATTTATATGTTTCTACTCCAATGTATTAGCATTTCTGTGGTAATTAATCAATGTTTTGTATTGTTCGAACTAAGATTGACTAAAGCAGTTAAATTTGATTCTTACAAAATAAAATCAATAAACTTGGTTAATAAGAAAACATTGATTAATTACCGTGTTACATTAACCGTGTTGTAACATTAACCGTGTAACATATTTTTGTAGTGATATATATTGGACGTAATTGGTTTTTCTTTTAACGACAACACATCATTTCCTAAAATCTACTTCTAAAATCAACCTAACGCTCACATTGTAGGACTCAAACGCACTTTAATGAGGATAAACACAAGCAAAGAGGCTATTTGCATATGTAATTGGTATATAAGAAACAAATCCGTGAGTTAAGTGGGCAAAACGACATTATTGATGGTACAAAAGGACGGATGTTACACAAATTAAAGAGTAACAACATTAATTCATCCGATATATTTGATAAATATGTACAGCCTATCAATATTGTTTTCTTAATCACGTATTTAAAAATATTTATAACTCCATGCGCAAAGAATTTGAGTCCTCTTCGAATACGTGAAAATACATTTTCATTATCATCGTCAATGAAAGGAGTAACTTTTCACAATAATAACCAAATTTCTCCACAATTAAGGGTAGCTTTGTAACGGAACTTGAATCCTGCAATTCTCTCCATAAAATTCGAATTTGAAACCATTGAAGATGGACGCGAATGATAGGCCGATGAGCTCATCATATGTACATACCCCGATGAATATGTTGAGGCTATATATGTGTTATGATCTCACGTATTTTTCACTACACGTCACTGCCACGTAATCATGAGCACTCACTCACTTTTTCTCACAATTTGATGTGTAATCGTTTCACAAGTTTTCACTAGAAGACGTTAGAAAGGTGTGAGGTGGATTATTTTGATTGGAACATAGAAATTAATTCAGCCATTCAAAAAGTAGGCTGTTAACTAATGTATCAACATTTGATAAATATGGACTATGGACTATTACTCTTTCTATGACCAAAAAGTAAGCAGTTAACTAATGTATCAAACATTTGATAAATATGGACTATTACTCTTTGTATGACCAAAGTTACTAAATTTCATGTCTTCTAATATAACACGTTCATTTATAAATAACTTAGCTCTACACTATCCAGTGGCGGATCTAGAATTCGCGCCAAGCGGTAATGTTTTATAAATAAGCGGTAACGAAATAGAAAAAATGTCAAATTTTTCCAAAATTTACACTAATTTTACACTACCGCCGGAGCGCCAAGGGGTAGCGGGCATTACACCTTGTTATACACTAGATCCGCCCCTGACACTATCCCTAGAAAAAAAGTTTTTATAGTAAATATTAAATATACAAGTTAAGTGTCTAAATGAAATTTATGAAACCATAAGCGTTGTGCTAAACCCCTCCCCAATGGTTTTATAGTAAATATTAAATATACAACTTAATTGATAATAAAATATAGCCCGTAGACAGATCATCACTAAGGATGTTAAAATATATTATCATCGCATTGATGATATTAACCATGATCTAATTTGATCATATAGGCTATAAGGCTTGGACATAGTCCACCACCTTGAAGGCTAGTGTGGTTCCTCACGTCACACTGCATGAGTATTAACATTACTTGAATGTTAACATAGAATAATTGTCTTAATGGTTTGACAATAAAATATATGTAGCCATGGTCACATTCGGCCATAAAGGCTTTGAGGGTTGAATATAGTTCACCACCTCTGTATAAAAGGGGTAGTCATCCTTAACTATCATTTAAATTTTCCAAATAACATGGACTTTGCCAATTGGCTGGTCAAAAACCATTAAGAAGATATTTTGAAATTATTGAGCAGATCTATAAAGTTCGAATTAAAATTGAGACGATCGCTTGAAAATGATGTAATGAATACATATAATATAAATAATTCCAAAATTTTCATTAAATGATAGAAAATTACAATACTTGCCTTAAACAATACTTTGGAAATACATGTCCACGCAGGGACTAAAAGGAAAAACATGTCCACGCAAGGACTAAAAGAAAAGACATGTCTACGCAGGGACTTTTGTAAATGATATGTCCACATAGGGATTTTTGGAAAAAAGAAATACAAATGAAAGAAGGAGTCTTCAATCGTCTCCTATTCTTTATTCCCGCTATTCCTCTTCTTGTTTCACCGTGTACACCATTGACACTAAAGGGTTTAGCGGTTGGTGCAAGTCCTCCAAGTAATGATCCATCATATGAGTGGAATCCGCAGATTCAATGGGTAAAGAATAATAAGGATCTCGAATTGGAATTTGACTTGTATAATCAAGGTTTGAAATTTTAAAGTTTGGGGGTAAAAAGTATGGATCTTCAGCGTCCACTAGTATAGACTTTGAAGTCTGGTTTACAGTTTCTTGAGGTTTAGTTTTGGGAATAGTGTTTTGGCCACGAGTAGAGGGTAAAGTACTTATCCTCCAAACTGGTCGTACCGATATCCTGGCCGTAGTACGAAGCTTCGAATTCCTAGGCTTCAGATATGGAATCACCATTAACGGCTTCCTTGATCGGCGACATTTTCCTGAATTTCATAAATCGAAAACAATGTATATATCTTAATAGGGATGAGAGTAATCCTATGTCAAAGTCTAAACTTAGAAAGTCTAAGGATTATGCTATTGTGTTGTTTGAGATTAAACACGAAAGGCTAGTGTTTAATTCTCTCAAACGTTGGCTCTGATACCAACCTGTCACACCCCGGTATTTACAACATCGCCTGGTGGGCCCGGTTGGGGAGTATCGTGACTAGATTGATATACAAGATACACAACACAGATAGTACAACGGAAGTCCTGGAGTTAAAATATTATTACAAACGTAATTGTCCGAGTGTTCAAAATAATAATACAGACTGCTTGTAATAAAGATCCACAGGCAGATCGAAAATGTACAAAAATGAGATAACAGACTACTAGGCTTTATGCAAAGGAGTTGCAAATTCCTCTTCTAGCATTACCAGACAACTTCCAGCCTATTTACGTATCCTTGCAACCTGTAACTTATTCTTTTGAAAATACGTCAATTTACACTGGTAAATACAAATAACTGACTCATTTTGAAAACATTTCAAAAAATGTTTTAAGTGCACAAGGCACGTGTATTTTCATAAATAAATTGGGACAATTCAAAATGATCTTGTATACAGTTTTACATGCATGTCAATACATATGGGGTCTGGTGCAGAAACCGAATAACATGATTAACTGACACGCCATTTAAACCCACAAAGGGGTATCCCCAATATGGTTAAGAAAAACATTCTACATACAAACTAGTAGACGACATGATCTCAAACACTTATTAACATTAACATAACATCAATTCATCATATCATACCAAAAACCCATTTCATGGCAAGTATGAACATGTACTCAAACTCATAAATTGTTCAAGTATCTTCTTGTTACTATCATGTACGATGATTCTAAACACAAGTATATCATCAAATTCATCATATAATCAAAACCCACTTCATAATCTACTTGTTAATCACTTACAAGTATTCTTACATCAATTATCTCATAATTTCATTATGTCTAACGAAATTAAGCATACATATACACTTAATTTCACCTTTGGATCATAATCTAACAATCTAATGACAAGTATTCTACTTGTCTCAAGTTATGACTTTCACCAATCTAAGTTTTTTGACATACCTTATGATCCCCTAGTTTAGGTGATCGATAATTCATGTTCATGCACTAATTTGAGCTCTAATTTATCTTCAATTTTGATGATTTTGGATGAACTAGGGTTGCACCCTTTTTCTTCTCTCCTGAAGATCGACATACATACACTAAGTGTGTGTTATGTCTAATTTCTTTGTTTTAAAAACTCAACTTTCCTTTTTGACATCTTAGGTCCCTCAAGTTTAGTTTTTTTTTTATAATAGAAGATATCAATCACTCTCCCACAAATCTCCATAAATTAATTCTATATATTTTGTATTTATATTATTGTTTGACTTTCCATTCTTTTAGCCTTGTAATTAGCATTGTAAATAATATTTAAATGAGATTCAATCTCTCTAGTTAATTAGAGAGAATTCCTTGGCTAATATGGTATCAGCATAACCGATTTCCTAGCCTCTCTCTTTTTTCTGATTTCTTCTTCCTCTTCTTTCAGCCGTACCATTTCGCTCCTCTGCAAACTTCCAGCCGTAATCATGACCACCTCCACTACCAAGCTTCCTATGGCTACCATTCTCCACATGTTGACACTCAAACTCTCATCCTCTAATTATCTCTACTGGCACAACCAAATCCTTCCCTTGCTTGCAAATCAGGAACTCATCGGCCATGTTGATGGTTCCATCTCTCCTCCATAAAAAACCGTTGTCGTTGACTCCAAAGAACAACCGAACCCTGATTACTCAACCTGGTTTCTCAACGATCAACAAGCTGTTCTTATACTCAATTCTTCCCTTACCGAAGAAGTGGTGGCTGAAATCCTTGGCCTTTCAACCGCACGCCAAATCTGGACAGCCCTCGAAGCGGCGTACAGCAACACCTCCTTGGAGAGGATGCATTTGCTTCGTGACACCCTTCGCTAGTTGACCAAAGGGTCCTCCACCATTGCCGAGTACGGCCGCAAATTCAAATCTATTTGTGACCAATTATCGGCCATCGGACATCCCGTCAGTGATACGGACAAAACCCATTGGTTTCTTTGCGGTCTCGGCTCCACCTTTGAGAGTTGGTCCACCGTCGTTCGAACCGCTCATTCCTCTTTGCCTTTTTGTGATCTGTTGACCAAGGCAGAAAGCCAAGAACAATTTCTTGCTTCCCTTCACCCTCCCACTACACCCACTGTCTCCTTTGTCGTTCATCGCAATCATCACCGCCCTAACACCTCGTCTACTAATCGCCCCAGATCTGGCTCTTCTGGGTGTCACGGCCCCCGACCAAGTTTTACCCGTTTCAGGAGCCGCGGGACAGAAACCCGTGGTATTGGTATTTAATTAAGCAGAGGAAATTTTAACAGGATCTTTAAAACTGAAAACATCCATTTATTTTATTTAAAATTTTGGGACAAACCCCGTAATTTACAATAAAGGAATTTCACTGGGAAATCCCCTGTTTACAAAAACATGTTTATTTATTTACTGAGCCATTTTCTTCAAGCTAGTAGTGCTACGCGGCACTTTTTTTTTTGTTCACATTAAATCACCTGAAACATGTTTAAAAAGATTTTATCAGCGGGGAAATACTGGCGAGTCATTAAACGACACATTGTCATAAATTACAGTATTAAGGGCGATTACAATGTTTATATCAACCAATTACCCAACGGTATTTGTCACTCGACCCGATGCTGTGACTATGGTCATATCACCCATTGGCTAACCCGTTGTCCAATGGTGACGATTATCAAGTAATGTATACAAAACCCCACATACTGGCTGTAATTGAAGACTACAAAGACTTAATCCCTGTAATTATAACTTTGAAAATAAATAGAGTTTTGGAAATAAATTGGTAAAAAGAGAATGACTCACATTTCAAATTTAGTTGGACAGAGTTTTGCCTATGAATTAAGCTTGATAACCTAGTTAAATAACAATGCACACGAAACTAGGTTAGTAACTTAATACAACATTTACGATAAACTCACGAAATCAAAACCCTCACGACGAATGACAAAGTATAGCCCGAATTCGGGCAGCACTTAAACATCCATCGGATAGGTTTCAATCGATCGGACATTGTATCGTAGCAGTGATCGAGTTATTACCCTGAAATCGTAGCAGAGATTCGGTATTATGACTATTTTGAACGAAACAGTGTATAACTCAATGTACGTAACGAATTTTAACGTCGAAACAAGACAGACATGCAAGTGCCAAACCCCTGCATTTATACTGAAATTTTGAATCCCCGGCGTGTCGCGCCAGGCTCCCTAGCCCCTGGCACGTGTCGCGACAGCGACCAGTTTAGGCTAGGGTAGCCTGGTGTCCTGCTTAGCCTTGTTGAGTCAATTTAAACGAAAAATTGGGAGTTATCTTCGTTTTAGGACGATAATTATCAATAAGGGGATACCCCCCCCCCCCCTTGAGTTTTAGGGGGCCCTGATCCTAGTTTTGACCGTTTAAAAAATTAAGGGTCATGCCATACTACTTGGGGGTCTCAATTAGGGTTTCCTAATGGGCATTGTTAAATTAAGAAATAAAACTTTTGGTAAGAGTTGTTACACCCTCCCCACCTTGTTAAAAATCTCGTCCTCGAGATTTACTGGAACAAATAAGGGTACTTTCGCTTCATTTCGGATTCCAGTTCCCATGTGTACTCAGGTCCTCTCTTTGAATCCCACTTTACCTTGACTAGCACCAGTGTCTCGTGCTTGAGGAACTTGTCCTTTCTGTCTTCTATTTGAAGAGGTTTCTCAACAAATTTCAACTTTTCATTTACCTCTATATCTTGAAGAGGTATTACCAGTGATTCATCAGCTAAACATTTCTTAAGATTAGATACATGAAACACATCATGTACAATTCTTCTGGTAGCTGTAAGCGATAGGCGACTGGTCCTATCCGTTGGGTGATGGTAAATGGTCCTATGTACCTCGGACTTAGCTTTCCTTTCTTACCGAATCGAACTACTCCTTTCCAAGGAGAAACGTTCAAGAGTGCCTTGTCTCCAATTTGAAATTCTAACGGCTTGCGTCGGTTGTCCGCGTAACTTTTCTGGCGGTCTCGAGCCGTCTGCAGTCGTTCCTTTATTCGAGTTATCTTGTCGGTAGTTTCCTGAACAATCTCGGGACCTGATAATTGACTTTCTCTTATTTCTGCCCAGCAGACTGGAGTTCGACACTTTTGTCCATACAATGCTTCGAACGGGGCAGCATTGATACTTATATGATAACTATTGTTATAGGAGAATTCTATTAATGGTAAGTGATCGTACCAGTTTCCACCGAAGTCAATTACACATGCCCTGAGTATGTCTTCTAAGGTTTGAATCGTCCTTTCACTTTGTCCATCTGTTTGGGGATGATAGGCAGTACTTAAATTCAGCCGGGTCCCCATTGCTTCTTGGAAACTTGTCCAGAAATGCGAAGTGAAACGACTATCCCTATCCGATACAATGGAGAGTGGGACTCCATGTAAGGATACTATCTCGTCTACATATAACTTTGCCAATCTCTCCATGCTAAAGGTTTCCTTCATCGGCAGAAAATGAGCTGATTTGGTTAATCGATCTACAATCACCCAGATTGCATCGTTACCTTACCTGGTCTTGGGTAACTTAGTAACAAAGTCCATTGATATTAATTCTCATTTCCATACGGGCATTTCTAATTGTTGAAGTAAACCTGAAGGTTTCTGGTGTTCTGCCTTAACTTGCGAACAAGTGAGACACTTAGAAACTTATCTAGCTATGTCTTTCTTCATTCCTATCCACCAGAAGTTATTTCTTAAATCTTGGTACATCTTATTATTTCCAGGGTGCATTGTATACCTAGCTTTATGGGCTTCTTCTAAAATCTTATCTCTTAAATTTCCTTGCTTAGGTACCCAAATTCTTTTCTTATGGAATCTCCAAATTCCATCAGTCCCTTACTCTAATTCTTTTATTCATCCTTTCATTCCTTCCGCATCATCCTTGATTGCCGTTTCTTGAACGTTCTTCAGTTGTTCCATTAAATCTAATTGGAGATTTAATCTAAGAGCACGAACTCGCCTTTGTTTCTCCTGGTACTTACGACTTAGGGCGTCTGCTACTACATTTGCCTTTCCTTCGTGATATTGAATATCACAGTTGTAGTCAGTTAGAATCTCCATCCATCTTCTTTGCCTCATGTTAAACTCTTTTTGCCCAAATATGTACCTTAAACTTTTATGATCCGTATAGACAGTAAACTTACTCCCATACAGATAATGTCTCCAAATCTTAAGGGCAAAAATTATTGCTCCTAACTCTAAGTCATGAGTCGTATAATTTTCCTCGTGCATTTTCAATTGCCTTGAGGCATACGCAATTACCTTTTTTGCGTTACATCAGCACACATCCTGATCCTAACTTAGAAGCGTCACAGTAAACTTCAAAATCTTATGTCCCTTCCGGTAAAGCAAGAATTGGGGCGTTTGTTAACCTTTGCTTTAAAATCTTAAAGGCCTCTTCTTGCCTAGGTCCCCATTCAAACTTGACTGCTTTACAAGTTAACTTAGTTAATGGAACAGCTATCTTAGAGAAGTCCTTAATGAAGCGTCTATAATAACCAGCTAATCCTAGAAAACTTCTAACTTCGATAGCTGATTGTGGGACCTTCCAATTGGTGATTGCTTCTATTTTGGAGGGATCTACGTGAATACCTTCGTGATTCACCATGTGACCTAAAAATTGCACCTCTTGTAGCCAGAATTCACACTTCGAGAATTTAGCATAAAGCTTTTCCTTTCTTAACAAAGTTAAGAGTGCATGTAGATGTTCACAATGCTCGTCCTGACTTTTGAAATAAATAAGTATAGCGTCGATGAAGACAATTATGAATTTATCCAAATACGGCTTACAGATCCTATTCATCATGTCCATAAATGTTGCAGGAGCATTTGTTAGTCCAAATGGCATGACTGTAAACTCGTAGTGACCATACCTAGTTCTGAAAGCAGTTTTAGGTATGTCTTCTTCTTGTACCTTCAACTGATGGTATCCGGAGCATAAATCTATCTTATAAAAATATCTAGCTCCCTGAAGTTGGTCGAAAAGGTCATCAATCCTAGGTAATGGGTATCGATTCTTAATTGTAACCTTCTTCAATTCCCTATAATCGATACACATTCGCATTGAACCATCTTTCTTTTTCACAAACAACACTGGTGTTCCCCAAGGGGATGAACTAGGTTGTATGAATCCTTTACTTAGCAATTCATCTAACTGCTTTTTCAGTTCTAACATTTCAGTGGGTGCTAACCGATAGGGTGCCTTAGCTATTGGTGTAGTTCCAGGAATTAGATGAATTCTAAACTCTACCTCCCTATCGGGTGGTAGTCCAGGTAGTTCTACTGGGAATACATCCTGGTATTCAGATACTATTGGAATTTCCTTAAGTTCCTTACTTTTAGTGTTAATGATCACCGAAATCATGTACACTATTCCTTGTTTTCGTTCATAACTAGCAACTTTCATTACTGAAACAAACTTCATTGGTTTCCGCGGCTTATCTCCTGTAACCACAATTATTTCACCTGCGGGTGTATGAATTTCTATGGAATTCTTACCACAGAGGATTCGAGCATGGTTGGCTACTAACCAATCCATTCCTAGCATGACATCGAATCCAGCTAAATTCATAGATAGCAGGTTTGCGGAAAATTTATGGCCTGAGAGTTCTATCTTTCCTTCTGGTAGAATCTTATCTATGTTAACAGAATTTCCATCAGCCGTTTCTACCGTATAAACCTGCCTAAGTTTGGTTAAAGGTTGCTTAAGAGTTTGGCAGAATGAAGTATTTATAAAACTTTGGTTTACACCAGAGTCAAATAATACTTTTGCGTAAACGTCATGTACAAGAAACGTACCGGCTATCACGTCTGGAATCAGATCTGCCTCTTGTATTGTCAGCTAGAAGGCTCTTGCATTCTTCTTATTAGTTCCTTCAGCAGGTTTGGCCTTGTTATCAGCTGGCTTGACCAGTTTAGGACATTCTGGTCTAACATGCCCAGCTTCTCCGTAATTGAAGCAAATCGTTGATTTCTTCCGGCACTCCTCCTCTCGGTGCCCTTGTGCCTTGCAGAAATTACACTTCTCATGACATTTACCAAAATGTTTCTTTCGACAGTTTCTTCAGAATGGAGGTGTGGAAGATTGCCCAGTTCCCTTTTTCTTGAAAGTACTACTATTATTACACCCACGAAATCCTTGGGTAATCTTTTGGGCCAATTCCTTTTTCTTATTCTCTTCTCTTGTACGAACCAGCCCGTCGGTTAAAGTATTTGCCAATTCAACCGCATCGTCAATTGTGCGGGGTCTCGCAGCTTTGACGATATCACGAATCTCACTAATTAAACCCCAAATATAGCGAGAAATAAGTACCGGTTCTGGCGAAGCCAGAGTTGGCACAATTCTGGCATATTCGAAGAATTTCAAAGTATACCCTCGACAGTCAACATCCACCATCCGGTGGTTTAGGAACTTATTTGTCATTTGTTCCTTTTCATAGTCGGGACAAAATTTTCTTTCCACCAATCGCTTAAATTCTTCCCAACTCATGGCGTAAGCCATGTCACTTCCCTTGGCTTGCAACACCGTATTCCACCATTCCAATGCCTCTTCCTTGAAGAGGTGGGATGCATACATAACCTTGTCTTCTTCGGCGCATTTACTTATTTTAATTACTGCTTCGGTCTTTTCCAACCAACGCAGCGCGACAGTCGCCCCTTCATTGCCTGCAAATTCAATGGGTTTACAGGTAAGATTCTTTATAAGTGCACCCAAGTGTTGCAACTTTCATTTTCTTAAGTATTGGGGCTTGAACCACATTATTATCATTGTTGCCGCCTCCATTGACACTGTTACTGAAATTGTCATCCCGAGTGCGTTTGTTGTGGTTGGCTTGGGAGGGTTCAACAGGATTCTTAACGACAGCAACAATTGCCGGGATAGCGTTAGCTATTCCCTGAGCAACGATATTTTCTATGTCTTGCCTATTAAGAAAGTGATCCTCATTGTTTTGCTTAGATTGATTAACTTCATTGATTGGTTGGTTTTCCATGTTTTTCATCTGAATAATTAACAATATATGCAAATTATTGCCACAAAATTGATAACAATCAAGCACAATAAAGCAATCACACATAATCACGTCAACACGTATAGCCAAAATCGTCGACTTTGCGACATTCATATTTTTATATAATACTATGCGTCGATACAACCCATTTATGTTACAAAAGTTTTATTTTAGTTATTACACATTATTATATTATTATGAGTAAACTGCCATTTTGGTCCCTGTGGTTTGGCCAGTTTTGCCACTTTAGTCCAAATCTCAAACTTATTACATCCAGGGCCCTGTGGTTTCACTTTTATTGCCATTTTAGTCCAAAACCTAAAAATCCCCAATTTTGACTGTTGAAGCTGATTGTTTTGTCATTTTGCGCAGGGATATTTTGGTCATTTTATAAGTTATTATAACAAATAAAAATAAAAAAAAAACCTCATAACACATCTAAATCTCTGCACTCTCTCCCTCTCTATGAACAAACATTTGTCTCTCTCTCTATATAGTTCCCTCAACTCTCTCTCTCTCTCTACAAATTGTCTCTCTCTCTCTAAACAATCAGGGCAAATACTCTTCATCTTGAATTGCAACATAACAGAAATTTATTAGCAAATAACATAAATTGAATTGGAACATAACAAATACTCTTTGTATTGTGCAGGGGTATAACAAATAATCTTCCCCAAATAGATAACTAGCAAATACTCTAACCCTAACCCAAACCTTAATTCCTCTGCAAGTACAGAAGCACATGCGTCTATGCAGGATGTACAAATGGTGAATTCACACCACCAATAACAAGAAATCTCAGAAGCCCTAAACTCATCAAAATGAGTGATCTAGCGATGCAAGCTGCTTTCATTTTGATTAAGATCTTGATGTACATGTGGATGCAAAAAATACCTCAAAACCTACTCACCGAATTCCGTTACAGAAACCGATCAAGCTACGACGCCAAGCGTCACTTCATCACCGGCGCTCAACTCTTAGCTAAATCCAGATCTACAAAAGACCACGCCTCCTCTGTTAGACTCGCCAAATCAGCCGCCGACGTAGCCGACAAATCGATCTCGCTTGATCCAAACGACGCCGCATCACACATACTCAAAGCACCAGCAGAAGATGCCATTCGAACGTTTGAGCTTCGATTTGAGCACCAGCAGAAGATGCCATTCGTGCCCTGCTCGTTGCGGTATTTTAGAGAGAGAGCAGGTCATTTTAGAGAGAGAGCAGAGTTGGCGGCGGTGGGACGGTGGTGGGGATGATGCGATGGTGGGGGTGGGGGTGGTGGTGGTGTGGTCGTGGTATTTTAGAGAGAGAGAGAGAGAGATAGAGAGAGGTCTGTATTGAGGTTGAAGATGATGATAATCAGGGGTTTTATTATATAATAAAGAGATAATAAATCTAAAATGACTAAAATGCCCCTATGGGTAAAGACAAAATAGCAGGTCATTAATGGGAAATCTGGTCAAATTTGAAATTTGGACCAAAATGGCAACAAAAACCAAACCACAGGGACCTGGATGTAATAAGTTTGAGATTTGGACTAAAGTGGCAAAACTGGCCAAACCACAGGGACCAAAATGGCAGTTTACTCTATTATTATTATACTTTAGATATATTATTATTATTATTATTATTATACAATCACACAACCACAGTTAGCCGGCCTTTCAGAAACAACGCTTCCTCTCGTCGTATTTCCAGGTGATGTTCTCCCCCACTTCCCGAATCTGGTTGCCCGCATCCACCAGTTCCTCGCCATAGCGGCGTAACTCGGCAACGTTTTCTGCGCTCATAGGTGGAAATGGTGCAGGTTCAGGATCAAACTGGGGAAAGTAGACATTGGGGTTATTCATGAAATTCTGAAAGTGCCAGTCGCTCGTCCACCATTCCTCCAGCTGGCCTGTAACAGGTCGGGGGTTGACAATAGGATCTGGGATAGCAGGTTCCAAATTTATTGGATGTTCAGATCGGGCAGGGAAATTGAAGAGTTTTCATCGGCAGGTCCGATGAGGTCACAATTTGCCAGTTTTCGATCAAGCTCCTCCCATGGTGGCATTTCCTGGGCTTGTCCGGAACTTTCCCCGATCTCCTTTCCTTTCCCTTTATCTTTCGGATCCTTAGTCTTTTTCACTTTCTGGGCCGTTGGCTTCTTCCTACGTCCCCGTTTCCAATCCAGGATTCTCCTCCTCTTTTTAGGCTTTGGTTTCTCCTGTGGCTGGGCCTGGAACATTATTGGCTCCTCAATATCCGCCTGATAGCCGGATAGAGTCCCGGTTGTATCCATATCGGTGGTATGGATAGTAAAGTTTGGGAGTGTCTCCGACAGTTCATTCATGCTGTTAGTACACATGAAGAAACACACACAATTTTAAGTTAAAATTTTATTTATTAAATAAAATTCTCACATAATCACAAAATGGCAATCTGAAAAATTAAGTATTTTTAAATACTTAATTGGCTTAAATCCGTGGCTCTGATACCACATTTTTCTGTCACGGCCCCCGACCCGTTTTACTCATTTCAGGAGCTGCGGGACAGAAACCCGCGGTATTGGTATTTAATTAAGCAGCGGAAATTTTAACAGGATCTTAAAAACTGAAAATATCCATTTATTTTATTTCAAATTTCGGGACAAACCCCGTAATTTACAATAAAAGAATTTCACTGGGAAATCCCCTGTTTACAAAAACATGTTTATTTATTTACTGAGCCACTTTCTTCAAGCTGGTAGTGCTAGGCGGCACTTTTTCCTGGTTCACAGTAAATCACCTGAAACATGTTTAAAAAGATTTTATTTGCATAAAACGACACATTGTTATAAATTACAGTATTAAGGGCGATTACAATGTTTATATCAACCAATTACCCAACGGTATTTGTCACTCGACCCGATTTTGTGACTATAGTCATATCACCCATTGGCTAACCCGTTGTCCAATGGTGACGATTATCAAGTAATGTATACAAAACCCCACATACCGGCTGTAATTGAAGACTACAAAGACTTAATCCCTGTAATTATAACTTTGAAAATAAATTGGTAAAAAGAGAATGACTCACATTGCAAATTTAGTTGGACAGAGTTTTGCCTATGAATTAAGCTTGATAACGAAGTTAAATAACAATGCACATGAAACTAGGTTAGTAACTTAATACAACATTTATGATAAACTCATGAAATCAAAACCCTCACGACGAATGACAAAGTATAGCCCGAATTCAGGCAGCACTTAAACATCCATCGGATAGGTTTCAATCGATCGGACATAGTATCGTAGCAGTGATCGAGTTATTACCCTGAAATCGTAGCAAAGATTCGGTATTATTACTATTTTGAACGAAACAGTGTATAACTCAACATACGTAACGAATTTTAACGTCGAAACAAGACCGACATGCAAGTGCCAAACCCCTGCATTTATACTGAAATTTTGACTCCCCCGCGTGTCGCGCAAGGCTCCCTAGCCCCTGGCGCGTGTCGCGACAACGACCAGTTTAGGCTAGGGTAGCCTGGTGTCCTGCTTAGCCTTGCTGAGTCAATTTAAATGAAAAATTGAGAGTTATCTTCGTTTTAGGACGATAATTATCAATAAGGGGATACCCCCCCCCCCCTTGAGTTTTAGGGGGCCCTTATCCTAGTTTTGACCGTTTTAAAAATTAAGGGTCATGCCATACTACTTGGGGGTCTCAATTAGGGTTTCCTAATGGGCATTATTAAATTAAGAAATAAAAGTTTTGGTAAGAGTTGTTACACTGGGCGTGGCCATACCTCTTTGGCTTCGGCTTCGGCCTCCTTCAAAGGCAACCGCAGACCTCTGCATTGCCAATTATGCCGCACAAATGGCCACTACGCCAACAAATGTCCCAAACTTTCCACGTTCGTGGCTTCGGCTTCTGGAAATGAATATCTTGCTCGTGCCTTTCATGCTCAATATCATGTTTCGGATGTCAACGCTCCCGATTGGACTGTCGATACCGGAGCCGATCTTCACATGACCGATGACACCGGTAATTTGCCCTCTTTTTCTCCTTATACAGGACCCTCTTCGGTCACTTTTGGCAATAGACATTCCTCTCCTATCACTCATAAAGCGCGCGTCTCTCTAAATAAACACGTTTAATTAAACGATGTCTTAGTTGTCCCTTCCATAACTCGCAATCTTCTTTCCATTAGCAAACTAACAAATGATTTTCCCGTCGATGTCTTATTTTCTAATTCCTTTTTTGTGATTCAGGACCGAAAAACAAGCCAACCTCTCACTAAAGGTCGTTGTGAAAATGGTCTTTATGTGCTTCGGGACAAGTCTTTTGCTTTACTTGCTTTTGTTTCGTCTAATAAAGCCTCATTTGAATTGTGGCACAATCGTTTGGGTCATGTTGCTTATGATACTATGTCTATTATGAAACAACTTGGTCATTTATCTTTTACTTCGCTTTTGCCTAAACCTAATATTTGCTCACCATGTCAAGTTGCTAAAGCTAAGAAATTACCATTTGATAACAATGACAAACGTGCCTCTCATCCCCTAGATCTTGTCCATTGTGATTTATGGGGACCATCACCAATCACTAGCAAAAATGGTTACAAATATTACGTTGTATTTGTGGATGACTTCTATCGTTTTTCATGGCTATATCCGCTTAAAACCAAAACCGATTTTTATACGGTTCTTCAAACCTTTTTACGTCTAGTTCAAACTCAACTATCGTGCAAAGTAAAAGTGTTTCAAAGCGATGGCGGTACGGAATTTGTCAACAAAACTGTTCAAAAAATCTTTGACGAAAATGGCACCTTTCACCGCCTATCTTGTCCTTACACCACCCCTCAAAACGGTCGCGCGGAAAGGAAGCACCATCACATTGTTGAGACCGGTTTAGCCATGCTCTTTCACGCTAGCGTCCCCGTTACCCATTGGGATGACCCTTTTAGTACGGCAACCTACATCATCAATCATTTGCCTACAAAAGTTTTACATGACAAAATCTCCATTTGAGATGTTGTTTTCCTCACCCCATCCTACGCCAATTTTCGTGTTTTCGGGTGTTGCGTTTACCCTTACCTACGTGATTATGCTCCTCATAAACTCGCACCACGAAGCATTCCTTGTATTTTCCTTGGTTATTGTCCACAATACAACGGATACAAATGCTTTGATCCCGTATCATCACGTATGTATATCTCACGGCATGCTCGATTTGATGAAACCTTATTTCCTTATGTTAACAACTAATCCACAACCAATATTGCTAACCTATTTATTTCAACCTATGATGATCCTACCCCGTTCACAGGAGCATCTCCTAAACCTCCTTCAACCACTTCTCAACAAACTCCTCTCACCACCCCACATTGCTCCTTGTGCAAACCTACACCTTCCCACACTTCAAACCCACCTCCATCCGACTCCACATCACCTACCTCATCCGACCACATTTCCTTCGAACCAACTCCCTCTTCTCCATCATCCGCTACGTCACCCACCGAGTCAACTAACCCTTCCTCACCCGTGCCACCGTCCACAACCCACTCTTCACCATCCGTATCATCCGTTGCAGCTCCCATACCCCCATCTCCTTCTTCCGCACCCTCGCATCACATGGTTACGCGTTCCAAAGTCGGAACATTTAAACCAAACCCCAAGCATACCTCATATCTTGCTACTGCCATGACCTCCTGTCTTCATGCCACTCTCCTCACTCATATGGTTCCGAAGGGCTTTAAAAGTGCCTCCAAACATCCGCATTGGATGGATGCCATGCATGCCGAACTCACGGCCCTTCAATGGAACCACACGTGGACTCTTGTGCCACGTCCCTCCTCCGCCAATGTCGTTGGCTCAAAATGGGTTTTCCGAATCAAATACCACTCCGATGGTTCTCTTGATCGCCATAAAGCACGACTTGTTGCTCAAAGCCTCACTCAAATACCGGGCCTTGACTTTAACCGCACCTTTAGCCCGGTGGTCAAAGCTTCTACTATTCGAATCGTCCTTTCCTTGGTTGTCATCAACGGGTGGACTCTTCGCCAACTCGATGTCAACAACGCGTTTCTCAACGGTCATCTTTCCGAAACCGTTTACATGGAGCAACCTCCTGGTTTTATCTATCCGCAATTTTCGACTCATGTTTGTAAACTGAATAAGGCTATCTACGGACTTAAACAAGCTCCTTGAGCTTGGTTTCAACGACTTAGTTCCTTCCTTATTTCTTACGGTTTCACATGCAGTTGTGCGGACCCCTCTCTCTTCATTTTCTCCCAAGATGATTCCATAATGTATCTTCTTGTTTACGTGGACGACCTCATTCTCACTGGCAATAAATCCACTTCCATCACCAACTTCACTCGCCATTTACATAGAGAGTTCTCTATTAAAGACCTTGGGTCCTTAAATTATTTTCTTGGTCTTGAAGTGATACATGATACAGAAGGTCTTTTTCTTACCCAAACCAAATATGCCAATGATATTCTTGATCGAGTCGGCCTTACCAACGCCAAACCTGTTGCCACGCCTCTATCCACATCCGACACGTTCACCACGGATGGCACCCCTTTGGCCGATCCTACTCTTTACCACTCCCTCGTTGGCGCCCTTCAATATTTAACCATTACTCGCCTTGACCTGTCGTACGCGGTCAATCAAGCCTACCAACACCTTCATTCACCTACCGAAAAACATTTCCAATTAGTTAAGCGGATACTTCGTTATGTCAAGGGAACAATCTCTCATTGGTAAGTCTTTACACGACCAACTACTTCTACTATCTTAGGGTATTCGGATGCGGATTGGGCACGTTGTATTGAAACACGTCTGTCTACCTACGGTTATTCAATTTTCTTGGGAGGAAACTTAGTCTCATGGAGTGCAAAGAAACAGCCAACTGTCTCATGATCGAGTTGCGAGTCGGAATATAGGGCGATGGCTAATGCTGCAGCTGAAATTGTTTGGATCACTCACTTATTAAAGGAACTTCATGCTCTTCCTCAAGCTAGGCCAACTCTGCTGTGCGACAACAAAAGTGCCCTTTTCATGAGTCAAACCCCGGTTTCCAACAAACGGGCCAAGCACATCAATCTCGATTATCACTTTGTTCGAGAGTTAGTCATGTCTGGAAAACTACACACTAAGTTTATTCCAACCAAGCTTCAACTGGCGGACATCTTCACAAAAAGCTTACCTCGACCACTGTTTGAGCAATTTCAAGCTCTACTTCAAGTTCTTCCACCGCCATTTCGCTTGAAGGGGATAATAGAATATATCAATCAATCTCCCACAAATCTCCATAAATTATTTCTGTATATTTTGTATTTATATTATTGTTTGACTTTCCATTCTTTTAGCATTGTAAATTGTATTTAAATGAGATTCAATCTCTCTAGTTAATTAGAGAGAATTCCTTGGCTAATAGTTTAAACCCCCATATAACACTTACTAGCAATTAACCATTAATATAACTAAGTTTAGATATTCCTAGTCAAATTACTTAAATTTGGGGTGTTACAACCCGATTCAATTCAAGTCCCACTCACCCGAGTCTTTTATAAACTTTTACTTACTACAACATATTTGTTCACTTTAATTAGCGTTAGCTTTGATTATTTAAAATCCTAACGCTTATTCCGGTCAACTTTTACCACTGATAATATTTTACCCGTTCTTTGATATTAACATGGTTTAAATACTAAACCCGTTTTTGGAGTGTTATAGGTCCGTAAGGAACTGGTGCGCACATGGTTTTTAGATTCTCTACGGACTGTAAGCCGAAGCTTCTTGCGGTCCATATACGGACCTAAAGGCTAAAGGCTATACGGTCCGCAAAGGTCACTAAAAGGCTATAAAAATAGCATGCTGACACTTTTAGTACCTCCACATTCACAATTTCATTAATTGGCAAAATTAGTCCCTCTCATCCAACATTTGGCACAAATGAGAGTATGGACACGTGTCAGTACATGACCGGACACGAATTTACAAGGTGTTACACAACTTAGTTTCCCTTCAAGTTTAACTTGCAATATGTTAAAACCTTATTTAAAATTCTTCTTCAACACTTCATGGGTCTTGCTTCACTCCGGATCGACACTAAACCCGACCCATTATACTATCCATGCTCTAGAAAACTCTTATAACCACAAGACTGGGATCATCCCATGTTTTATTACGAGAGTGGTTACAGGGGTGCGTTGGACACTCTGCATAGTTCTCTTCCCAATCTTGATCTTGGCGGTTTCTACATTAAAGACGTCACCCCCTTAAAGCCCAGAAAATTCTGGCGAATGCCTTATATGGTGAAATCGTCAAGACAGTTGAAGAGAAGTTTGCATTGTCCCCGCGGCAGCGAGCCGTGTTTGAGTGTTTGTGAGCCCCCCATGCTCAGGATTTCCTGTCTGTTGTTCCCATCGAAGATTTAGGGCAATGTATGTCGGTTGTGGAATACCGGGCAATCCTCAAGTACCGGCTGATGGTACCCCTTTCTCGGTTGATGACTCGTGTCCCGTATATCGGAAGGCTTGCTTGGATTCTTTTGGGGAGCATGCAGTCCATTGCAAAGAATTACCGGGCTTTAAATATCGACATGATTTAGTTCGAGATGTGCTTTATGATGTCCTTAAGCGGGCAGTGATCTCGGCAAAAAAGGAAGCCCCGGTGAACTTCTTGACCAATCCATTAGAAGGGAGATCTAGCCTACGGCCTGCTGACATTCTTGTTTTTTTTATAGGAAGGAAGGAAACACGCGTGCGTCGATTTGACAGGTGTGTCCCACCTCGTTGGGCTAAGGGACCACGGGTTTGTGGCGGGCCAGGAGATAACCAAGGCGGAGGCGGGCAAAGTAGCTAAGCACAAAAAAGCTTGCATCGAGAATCAGCATGTGTTCGTCCCGTTCGCTTTCGATACCTTTGGCGCTATCGCCCCTGACGCGGTGCGGTTACTCAAACGGGTTCAGCAGGTGGTAAATAGTAACACCGGGCATGTTAAGGGGCAGAATTTTGTGTTTAACAGGGTGGGTTTGCTGTAATCGTCTCTGTTCTAATGAAATTATGCAAAGTTTTTTTTTTCGATTTTCATTGTAAAATACGTGAATCATGGATTTCATTCATTTACAAATTTATTTAACTGTTTAGTTTGTTTTTTTATTCTGTTAATTTCAACTTCCAAGACTTGGTCTTATAAAAGAAGAATTTGGTAATGTACTTCATCTATTCTCAAATAGTATTAATTTCCTATCAAAGAGTGTGTTTCTAAGTTTAATGTTATGTTTCAGTTTTGAATGTTTATATTCTTAGCCGATACATATTATAGGACTTTATTTGTATATAATATTGTTAATGTTTATCCATATTAAGGGTAGATATCTATTCCTATTTTAGTGGTAGGGTTTACATTGTATTGCTCCCTATTTAAAGGGCTCTTGTTTATTGGAATGAATTATCATAAAATATTCAACACCAAAATATCTTTATGGTATCAGAGCCACGACTCTGAATACCCTACCACAAATTTTCGTCACCCTCCCTGTTCTGCAATTTTTCTTTCTTGACAAGCCCTCTTCTCACAATGACAAAACCTGCTGACACCCCCTCCTCTTCTGATACTTCAGCAAAGTCAAATACCCTTCATCCTGCATATTCAGTGACCAATATTCTGACCAAGATCCGAACCCTAGATGGAACAAAGGTAACATATTCATCCTGGGTGAAATTATTTAAATTGCATGCTATCGCCTACAAGGTTCTTGATCATCTTGATGATACTCCCGCACCGGAATCCACGGATCCGAGTTATGCCGCCTGGAAAGAATTAGATGCACTAGCATCCCAATGGATATACAGCACCATCTCTGATGACTTACTCACCCGGGTTCTCGACACCGAATCTACTGCCCGTTCGATTTGGCTCAAACTTGAGAAAATATTTTTGAGTAACAAACAAGCTAAAGTTGCTGCTCTTGAGACCCGGTTTGTCAACCTCACCCTTGCGGCCTGTAGCTCAGTCGATGATTATTGCCAGCAATTAAAAGAAATTGCAAACCAGTTGAATGATGTTAATCAACCGGTCACGGAAAGTGGACTTGTGTTACAATTGGTACGTGGTCTGTCTTCGGAGTTTGATACTACTGCCTCCTTAATCAATGCACAGAAGGATGATTAGGACTTGGCTCGCACCATGCTTCATGATGAGGTTATGCATCTTGAGGCTCGCCAACAGCACAATTCATCTGTTCTTGTCACCCCTGCTGCCCCGTCTCCAAACCCAGCACCTAACATCAACCAACAACCTGCTGACTCAAACCGTAACTCTAATTCTAATCAGTATCAGTACCGAGGGTGGGGATGGGGTCATGGACAAAACTATCATGGTCGTGGTGGTCGTGGCAGGGGGAACCGAAACTATCAATCGGGCTCTACAAATTAGGCCTTCCAAAACAATTCATACCCACAATGGGCATGGTGGAACACTCCACCCTGCCCCTACCCCCAAACCTCCTGGCGGCCCAACCAATCACCTCCATATTCGTCCACCAACACCCCTAACCCATCGGCTAACTTCACTGGATACCCACCTACAGGCCCAACTGGCACTTTTGGCAGCCCTTAATACACCGGTTATGATGCATTGAACCCATCGGCTTTGAGTGCAGCGTTTAATGCTATGCAACTCCACTATACAGATCCAAACTCCTACATGGACACCGGTGCTGAGAAACATGTTACTGATAACCAAGGTATGATCAAACACCCTAATCCTTTTCCTGTTCATACTAAATTACTTGTTGGTAATGGCAATGTTTTACCCATTGAGGGATCCGGTACGAGTTTTCTCCCCATTCACAATCGAACTTATATTTTACCCGACATTCTTTATAGTCCACAAATCATTACAAAGCTTTTATCTGTTCGAAATTTTACCCGTGATAATAACGTTTCTATTGAATTTGATCCTTTTGGCTTTTCATTGAAGGACCTCAAAACGGCACGCCTCCTATCCTGCCACAATAGCATGGGCAACCTTTATCCAGGCACGCCACCAACACTTTCGCCTCAAGCATGCTACATCACATCCACATCCTTACCCTGGCATGATCGACTTGGACACCCAGTTGTCGTTTTAATTTTTCATGTAATAAAACTCATGGTTCTACTTTTTGCAATTCTTGTCATGCGTCGAATAGTAAACGTTTGCCATTTTATGAATCAAATTCATTTACTTTTAGTCCATTCGATATTATTCACTATGATTTGTGGACTTCGCCTATTGCCAGTAAAACCGGGTATAAATACTATATGGCGTTAATTGATAACTTTTCACATTTTATCTAGGTATATCCATTAAAATATAAATCCGAAACCTTCCCCACATTTGCCAAATTTCACAAGATGATCACCACCCAGTTTAATCGTCACGTCAAAACATTCCAATGTGACTTAGGGGGTGAATTTGATAACCATGCATTTAAAAATTTTGCAACTCAGCACGGCCTATTATTTTGATTTTCTTGCCCTCAAACATCTTCCCAAAACGGTCACGCTGAACGTATGATTCGTCGCCTAAACGACATCATTCGTGCTTTACTCATTCACGCCCAACTCCCTCCCATTTTTTGGGTTGAGGCCTTACATACTGCAGCCTACCTTCACAACATCCTACCAACCAAACGCTTTAACTTTTTCACCCCTACCTTTGCATTATACCTTCGTCACCCGACATATGACCACTTACGTATCTTTGGGTGTGCTTGCTACCCTAACTCTTCAGCCACCCAACCTCATAAACTTCATCCCAGGTCCATTCGTTGCATCTTTCTCGGATATCCTCCCGATTTCTGAGGATACCGATGCTTTGATCCCACCACTGGCAAAGTCACAATCTCTCGTCACGTTACCTTTGACGAATATACCTTTCCCTACACAATCCCTACACCTCCAACAACCTACCACTTCCTCGATGACCTTCCTCCACCTGGTTTCACGTTCACCCGACCTACATCCCTACCTACTACCAAACCGCCTTAACCCAACCAACATTCGACCTCACCGTTTTCGATAACTTATACCCGTCGCCCACGACCTCCTGCCCCAGCAGCCACGGCTGCTCCCACGGCCCCGACGAGACACACACAAACCGCCACATCCTCGGCTGCTCAAACCAACCCCACTGTGCCTTCTCATAACACCAACACACATCCCATGACCACCCGTTCCAAATCTAAACACACTCTCATCTCGGCCACAATCTCTCCCATCCCTACTTCCTACTCTAAAGCCTTTGTCGACCCTCATTGGTTACATGCCATGCAAACAGAGTTTAGTGCGTTACATGTTAATGATACATGGGAATTGGTCCATCGTCCGGTAGACAAACCGGTAATCCGCTGCATGTGGTTATTTCGCCACAAATTCAAATCGGATGGGTCACTTGAACGGTATAAGGCTCGGTTGGTTGTGAACGGGAAATCTCAGACAGTAGGCATTGATTGTGATGATACATTTAGTCCGGTTGTTAACCGGCCACCATTCGCACAGTTTTATCTGTTGTTGTTTCCCGTTCTTGGCCCATTCATCAACTTGACTTTAAAAACGCATTTCTCCATGGGAATTTGAACGAAACAGTGTTTATGCATCAACCACGGGGTTTCATTGATAAATGATGTCCCACATTTGTCTGCAGGTTAAAGAAGTCTTTGTATGGCCTCAAACAGGCCCCTCGTGCGTGGTACACTCGGTTTGCCACATATATTTTGTCAC
Organism: Helianthus tuberosus; assembly: GCA_030545235.1. NCBI lineage: Eukaryota > Viridiplantae > Streptophyta > Magnoliopsida > Asterales > Asteraceae > Helianthus > Helianthus tuberosus. The sequence continues at coordinate 12,370,734 of CM060412.1, read as the reverse complement.
AAGGTTTCCACAGCAGTGCTTGTGATAATTCGCTTTTCATTTATAGCAGGGGTCCTAATACAGCATACCTATTACTTTATGTCGATGATATTGTTCTCACCGCATCCTCAGACACGTTGTTGCAGGAATTATTCGCACACCCTCACGAGAGTTTGCTATGACAGATTTAGGACATCTGCATCATTTTCTGGGAATTATGGTCACTCGTAATTCCCATGGGATCTTCTTGGATCAAACTCAATACGCAAAGGACATAATCTCTCGGGCTTCAATGTCTGCTTGTAAACCGTGCACTACACCAACGGACCTTTCTGCAAAATTAAGCACCACGGATGGGGCATTGTTTTCTGATCCTACTTTATACAGAAGCCTAGCCGGTGCCTTACAGTATCTAACCTTTACTCGTCCAGATATATCATATGCAGTTCAGCAGGTGTGTTTGTTCATGCACGAACCTCGTGACCCACATTACGTTTTTCTAAAGCGTATTCTTCGCTACTTACAGGGGACCCTTGTCTACGGGATTCGCATTGTCAAATCTAATTCTCATTCGTTAGTAGCTTATTCAGATGCTGATTGGGGTGGTTGTCCATATTCTAGACGATCGACCAGTGGGTACTGTGTATTTCTTGGGGATAATTTAATTTCTTGGTCATCAAAACGGCAACCAACGGTTTCTCGTTCTAGTGCAGAAGCTGAGTATCGTGGTGTTGCCAATGCAGTGGCAAAGGCCACTTGGACTCGTAACTTGTTACTTGAGCTTCAAATCCCTTTGCGGCAGGCATCCGTTGTGTACTGTGACAATGTGTCGGCTGTTTATTTATCTGATAATCCTGTTCAGCACCATCGAACTAAACACATTGAGATTGACATCCACTTTGTTCGGGAAAAGGTTCGTGTTGGTCATATCCGCGTGCTCCATGTTCCTTCATCACTTCAGTATGCTGATATCTTTACCAAAGGGCTCTCCAAGTAGCTGTTCCAATCTTTTCGCTCCAGTTTAAGCGTCTGTCCACCGACCGCTCAAACTGCGGGGGAGTCTTAGCCGATACATATTATAGGACTTTATTTGTATATAATATTGTTAATGTTTATCTATATTAAGGGTAGATATCTATTCCTATTTTAGTGGTAGGGTTTACATTGTATTGCTCCCTATTTAAAGGGCTCTTGTTTATTGGAATGAATTATCAGAAAATATTCAACACCAAAATATCTTTATATATAACCTAGCCCAAGTCTGTCAACATATTGGTCAAATTTCAGCCTGGCTACTGTGACAATGTGACATGAAAAGATAGTCTCATGTTATCTATAAAACTGGTGCATCCTTGAATCTTATTAGGCAGGTGCTTAAAGACCATTGTAGTCTTTTAAGTTATATGTAAACCCTGATGCAAATATGACAAGTTACAACCTTAAACACGACTCTTGCAATTATTGAACCGTTTCTCATAGTAACAGAATATATAAAGTACACGAACATCTGAATGTCATTGTTTTAGAGCACAAAAGGTTGTTTACAGGGTTGGGACTCGTTCGATGTTTCCAGAAATGACGGTTAGCAAGTTGTTTCCAAAAGGGTCGCTCAAGTGAGATGCAAGGTTCTCAACAGGACCTTGTCCGGTCACATACGCTTGGATGAAGAATGCAAACATGGAGAACATAGCTAGTCTACCATTCTTGATCTCCTTAACCTTCAATAGTGCAAACTGGTCCGGGTCGTTAGCCAGTCCCAATGGGTCAAATGGTCCACCAGGGTGCAGCTTGTCTTCCAAATCCTGCACACACAAAACGGGGGTCAAATAAGATCTTAGTTGTGTCCAATGTGGTGTTATAAATATCAGATTTGTATCATGTACATACCAAGCCATTGATGATTCTGTAGTATTCTGCACCACCAACAAGAACCACCTCAGCAACCACCGCTAGGACGAGATTAATGGGGATGTTCTTTCCGAAGTAGTTCAATGTGTTTCCATCTAGTAGTAGGGCTCCGGTCTGCATGTACCCAAATGAATTTATGAAGATCTGAATTATATAGTTTTCCACTAAAATTAGTTTTAACTCTATTCATGTGACATATGTCATATCATACCTTGAACCAGACAGCTTCAGGACCACAGTTAGCACCGTATTTGTTGAAGGCCTCAGGAATAATGCAACCAGCTGCACCCAACATTGCCCATCGTGCGTGGATCAGCTCGTAGGCTTGGTATCTGGGTGCAATACAAAAACCAGTTCATTACAACTAAGTTAACTTATCATTGATGATTGGCTTGTTCGTTACAACTAAGTTAACACGTAGAAATATGATGACACACGTTTTGTATACAAAGCCTAAAATGCACAATTCACACATTAATGTAAAGTTGGAGTAAGTTTTACTGAAAAAAGAACCTCTCAGAAGAATACTAATTTTTGCTCTTCTTATCAAAATTAAAAACTAAATGGAGTCAAAACCCTAAATTACTATTCAAATTTAATTTTGTGAAAATGTAAATAATAATCATAAAGATAAAAAAAATTTATCTAAACACTTCTGCCTTCTCTCACTCAACTGTCTACCTACTGAGTTAGAGTTAGACTGTGAGGTATGGGGCGGGGGTTGGCTGAAAACGCCCAAGCCATCACCCCGGGTGGGCTTGGGTTTGGGCGTGGCCCAAGGGGCGGGAGTTTAAAGCCGGGCGTGAGGCGGGGCTAGCGATCCTATGTGGCCGGCTCCTATTCGCTTGTTGGCTAGGTCATAGCGGGGGGCGTTTAAAATTCAAAATCTAACCGTTTGGCCAAGCCAAGCAGTTCACCCGCCCAACAGTCAACATCCCTATATATATAACCCAACCCCACCGGCTGTCCACCGCTACCCCAACCCAAACACACTTGATCGAACCCGCTACCCACACACACTTGATCGATGGCCTCTTGGACACATGAGGAAGAGCTAGCTCTTGTCACGAGCGTTGTTGACGCAATGAAGGGCCGCCAACCCGGTGAGACCCATTACTGGCCGGAAGCTTTTGCTAGCTACCGGCATAACGTCGGAAACGACCGGCACAATTTAAACGCGTGCCAACACAAATGGTGCGAGCTAAGATCGAAGCTCGATCGGTTCAAAGCCTACTACGACAGCGTCCCGGGCGGGGAGATAAGCGACGAAGACCGGGTGGCGGTGGCGAACATCGAGTTCCGGGGCAAGGAGCGGAAGCCGTTCGACAAGCTCGCCTTTTTCGAAATTTACCTAACGCTCTAGGTTTTTTTTTTTTAAATCCTTTTTAGGCTTTTTTGTAATTTTTAGGAATTTAATAAAATTTTAGGCTTTTTTTTTTAAATTGTGTGTATTTTTTAATTTTTGGTTTTTTTTTATTTTAATAAACTACCAAGCCACACGGGCTAGCCACGCCCCGCCATACCCTATGGACACGTCACTCACCGGGGGGGCTCGAACACCACGTGTCAACCCCTGCCCCCAACCCCCGCCCCACCATACCCCACGGTCTTAGATAAGGTGTAGGATAAGTAGAGGTCATGCGTTCAATCCCCATGATATGCAAGTTTAGTTGTTCAACAAAAACTGTCTACTTACTGAGTTGACTCGTTAAAACACGTGTGTACTAGTGAGTTGAAAGGGAACTTACTTGGCGAAGTCTTCAGGTTTCTTGCCAAGTCCAAAAGGATCATAACCGTAACTGCATATATAATTTATGTATTAATATTAATAATATAATTTAATAATATAGAAAAACGATTCATGTGCCTATAAAGATTACATGGCTTGGACTTACTCTCCGGCGACTTCTCCGTTAAGGTACTCCGGGATCTCCGATCGGTCCAAAAGACCTTCCGGCAAGAAGATTCTCCTCTCAGGACCTGTAAATCCATTGCATATTGTTATTAAAATCAAATTAACATAACAATCTGAAGCCATGAACACGGATGGACCTACTATATAAAAAAAGAGTTAAATGTAATTGTAGTCCCTGTGGTTTGGGTCATTTTGCAATTTTAGTTCAAAGATTTCATTTTTCACATGTGGGTCCAAAAAGGTTTTAGGGGTGAAATTTTAGTCCACTGGGTTAACTTCATCTATTATTTTTGTTAACGAGAAGAGCGATTCGGTCATTTTATATGTAATTCTGTTAACTAGAATGGCAATTCGGTCATGTAAAATGACCGAATCGCCCTTTTAGTTAACTGAAATAATGGATGAAGTCAACCTAGTGGACTAAAATGGCAACGGTGAAACCTTTTTGGACCCACAGGTGAAAAATGAAACTTTTGGCCTAAACTGTCAAAATGGCCCAAACCAAGGGACTAAAATGGCATTTAACTCTAAAAAAACACAATAATAATAAAAAACACACACTTGAGTATACTATCAATCCATTATTTCAAAATGGTGGTTATTGAACGTTACAAAACCTTTTCTTGGTTATGAATACCTCATTTTACCCTATAGTTTTACATATTGTCACTAGTTATGTGACCCAACTCAACCAGAACCAAAAACTAGATGTTAAGTGACATTAGACCATCGAAAAAACCAGACCCAAGTGAAAATAAAATCCTCACTGGACTCATGAAGATGATTGCATGAAGTAGTACTGTAGTAACTGAATTGTTATTTAGTTGTTACTCACCGTACCACTTGGCGAGCTCATCGGTAGCCGGAGTGACGGCTGCGGGCTTAGCCTTGGGTGGAGGCGCCGGCTTCTTCTTTTGGAAAAGAGCAACTGTCTTAAATGTAGCAGGAGTGGAAGGCGAAGGAGCCGCTCTGGAAGCACTTGAGAAGTTGATTGGGTTTCCGCGCATTTCAGAAACGCCAAGAGAGGCTGCTGCCAGAGAAGCCATTCTTCCGATAATGAAGTAGTGTCACTGGAGAATTTTAGATGGTTATTTTGATAATGTAGTTTGTTTTGTGTGTGAAATAAAATGAGGGGAGTGTGTTGCTAAATGGGAGTTTTGGTGGATGTGGACTTGACACATAGGATGGTTGTGATTGGTGAGTATGGGGGGATGGAATCTGATGCATCTATCCAAAGGGATTACATGGCTGACGTGGCAGATTATGATGGATTGATGTTCGACATGTTATTGTATGTGTGGGTACGACATGAAGGTTGTTGAAGTTGTGGAAGGAAATGGCGAAGTTGGATAACTTCTCATCTCACGACCACATGAATTGCTTTTAAAAAATCTAACACATTATTTTCGTAGGGTTAAAAAGATAAATTTATTCAAATTTCTTATTAGTTTTTAAAAGGATAAATTTGTCTAAATAAAACTAAAATGTTATATATTTACACAAGAGTAAAATACCCGAATAGTCCCTGTGATTTTGTAAAATAACACTTATAGTCTCTAACTTTTGAAAATTACACTGGTGCTCCTTGTGGTTTGACGAGTTGTTACTCTGATAGTCCCTGGAGTGGATGTCAGTTAGTTTTCTCCGTTAAATCAATGTAAAATGACAAAATTACCCCTTGCTTTTATTAAAATATAAGAAAAAACTAATTAATCATTGGAATATCAATTGGGCCCGATAATTAATTATTACTTAGTAAATACAAATATATAACACCTACCCCTACCCCTACCCCACCTCTCTCTAATTCTGTGAATCACCACTACCACCACCAAGCCACCACAAAACCACTTGTCACCGCCACCATACCACACCACATCTACCAAACACCACCAATCAACCACTGCAACAACCACAATCACGACGCCGCACCACCACCGCTGCACCACCTCATCCCTGAACCCCGACCGCCGCACCACCTCCACCCTAAACTCACCACTGCCGCACCACCTCCACCCTAAAAATATAATCGCTGCACCAATTCAAACACCCGAAATCCTCTCTTTAATCTTGCAATAACCCACTCAAACAATCTGTGGGTGTTTGTCCGACAGTCAGCCGAAACCCTAGAAACCCTAGTTTTACAAATCTCAGCCACAATATTATTATTAAAATCACAAGGACTAGAGCTTCTACCTTTTGCAGACACATTACTCGACCACCTGGCTCGCGGCTCGGTTCCATCCTTCTCGGCTCGAGCCATCGCAGGCACAATCGGCTTCGCAGACTTAGCCGCAGCACGAGTCCTCGAAGTCGATTTACAACTGCTTCTGTTACCATTTTCTTTTCCGGCAGACATGTTCACGGAAGTTCTGTTTCGGCAGATGATTCGTTCGGATACCGGAGTTATGCTTCTGTGTGTTATTTGTGGTGGTTTTTGGTGGTGTGACGGTGGCGGTGACGGTGGATTGTTTTGGCCGGAGATAAAAATAAAGGGGGGAGGAGATGATTAGATGTGTCGGTGGAAGGTGTTGATGGAGGTGGGTGGAGGTTGAAGATGAAGTAGGTGGTTGACGGTGGAGGTTGAAGATAAGTGGGTGGTGGGTGGGTTTACAAATAAATAAAAAGATTATTGTTTTCTTGAATAAGGGCATTTTAGTAATTTTACATGGACTTAACAGCGAAAACTAAAGGTAAAATTTCACCAAACCACAGGGACTATGTAGGCATTTTACTCTTTACGCAAATGACATTAAATCTCTAAGATTGTGGGGTGTGGAGGACTTGGGTTGGGGGCTTGGGTTGACATGTGGCACTTATGGGCTCCACCAGTTCACACCCAAAATAGTGGGGTGTGGAGGGGGCGTGGCTCGGCGGCGTGGGGTGCCATTTGGCACCTATTTTTCTTTTTTTTAATCATAGAATTTAATATATTAATTTTAAAAACACCTATTTAATTAATATTAAATAACTAAAACAAAAAAAAATACATTACATCACAAAAAAAAAATCAATCATCTTCGTTTTCGAATTCAATGTTGTCAAATCTAGGAAGTGTTGAAACATGTTCTACCAAATCAGCTCGAAGATTTGCATTTATTTGTCGTGACTCGATTAGATTTTGGTTTTGCGTTCTTTGTTCGTCACTAATATCTTCGTTATATGATTCGGTCTCCTCGGGATAATATTCAAACTATTGCCCGGCCTTAATATGTAATCTTAACATGTTTTCATTTTGTGTTTGTTTCGTAATGATAATTAACAAGAGCAATGGTCAATCAATTATCAATAGTTGGAGTGTTCTTGAGGTGACTATTTGTCACTCATGGGTTAAAACTATATGTAGCACTTTAAATAGTTAAAATCATGAATGGGTTAAAACTTTATATTTTAACAGTGTTAGGATCTGAGTTTCTTATGATTGTGTTTTGTTTGACAATAATGAAAATGAACAAGAACAACTGCAGCGGAATTAAATGGAAGCAAACTTTCACACACAATCAAATAGGAGAATTGCTTTCAACACACATTTTGTTCATGGAATCGAATGATTATATTTATTATAAACTTCAATTACACTGCATGCATGTATTACAAACTCCCCCTCAGCCTGAGCTCACAATAGTTTGTTCGTACAAAATGACAGGTGATGAAAGAGCTAATAGAACAGTACAGGGTACTGTTCTATTTATAGGCACGGGCAAACCAATGTGGCATCTTTGCTGATGTCACCATGAAAGTGACATCTAACCTCCTAACAACCTATAACCACTGATCTATACAAACACTGTTATCTTAACCACTGATTTACAATACAATACAAATAAGTAAACAAACTACTGCTTCTTCATTCCACTGCTTCAGCCCCAGCAGTGCTTTGTCTTCAGCAACACTTGAACTAAAGCAGTAGATTGACTTAACAGTGCTTTATTCTTCAACAGTCTTTAGACTTGATCAGTTGTTAAAGGGCAGCAGTTGTTGTAGGCAAACAGTAGATAGAGGTCATCAGTTGTTAGGGCCACTTCCAAGGGGAAAGATTGAATACAAACATCTGCTTATTCTGAATCCACTGATCTGATCCAGTTTTGGCTTTATCAACTGTTCCTTTGGTAGGGTTCAATCCCAACAATCTCCCCTGGAACAGATGATGCCAAAACCCTTCATTATTCTTGGATTTTTATTGCCTCATCAAAAATTCCCTAACTTGGCCTTTGAATTGTAATTCAAAGTCCATGGAACTTGTATCATCCTCATCCATACACAGTGGAAGCTCAAGGAGATCTTGAAGATCCTTTTCACCCATGCCAAGTGCTTGTTCCCTTGATATGTGCTTCACTTCACCATTAGATCTGAGCAATGTCAATACATGGGTCTGTTTATCAGACTTCCACTTTAGTATTTTTGAATTCTTTAGGTTTCTTTGGAGATGTTTATTTGCAGATGAGTTTGGAGATGGAGGCCTGGTGATGACTGGTTTATTTGTTGAAGAACCATTTTTATAATGTAATCCCCTGTTGCTACATCTTCTGTTATTTCTTTATCCATCTGCTTTTGTTTCTTTCTTTGATAAAAGTGGGCAGCATGTGGAGCAGTGGATTTCCTGATTTGTAGCTTTTGTGGTTTAGCTGGAACCACTGCTTCAGGATAATCAGGCTTTTGAGGAACCTTTGGATCTTTCTTTCTCAACTCTTCCAACCTTTTGTATGAATCAATCACTTTCTCCTCTTTCCATCTTGTCACTTGATTCCTAGACCCAAAGTCAGCTGCAATGAGCTCTTCTTTCATTCTTTTCAGTTTTAGAGCCCTGTCTGGTACATTCTGTTTGTACTTGGACCAGACAGGAGGAGTGTGTTTTATTTTTTCTTTGTTCATCTTATGGATTCTTTCTAACTCCTCTTTGAGCTCACCAATGGTCCGTTCTTTATATTGAGCTTTATCTGCCTTGTATTTCTTGAAAGCTATGATGTGATCAAGATAGTCTTTTCTCAAGCTTTCATCATCTCTTTCTGATAATTTCTAACAGAGATCTTTTGAAAACTGCTCCAAAGTTCTGACTTGAGTGAGCAGGTATTGATAGTTTCTTTGAATCACTTTATCAGATTTTCCTTCTGTATTTCTTTTGGAGATATCTTCAGCTTGTTGTGCCTTTAACTTTAAATATTCTTCAATGTTGTTTGGCCTTGGATATCCTTGAAGATGGTAACTTCCTTTTAGCAGGGTCATCTTCAGCATAGAAGGATTTGATCTCCTCCCTTACTGCTGGAAGATCTAATGGGTATTGGACACCTGCAGGAGTTATGGCAGTGTTTGGATCATGAGCTTTGACTGAAGAAAGTGGAACAGGGTTTGGAATAGTGACAAGGGTTAAAGGTTGTGAAGAGGTTAGAGGTGGTGAAGAGTCATCATCCAAAATTATCCTTCTCCTTTTTTGTTTAGGAGAGGTTGGTGGTGTTTTGGTAGGTTGAGTGGTGGTGATTTGAGTGGTGGATGGCTGACTAACAGTTGTTGAAACAACTGGTGTTTCAACCACTATTGCCATTACACCAGATGATGTGTCACCTGATGTCTTCTGCTTTTTAGCAGGTGGTGTTGGTGGTAATGAGGATGTTTTTGGTGGTGATGTGATTTTTGGTAAGTCAGTGGATTGAGTGGTGATGGCAGTGGTTGATGTGTGTGTTGAAGTGATGGTTGTAGGGTTAACAACTGCTGAAACCACTGAAGTACCAACAGTTGTTGATACAACAGGTGTTTTAACAGGTGTTGGTTTGGAGGTTTGATGTGAGGAGTTTTTGGGAGTTTGGGGAGCATGTTTTGTGATTCTGGAAGGTGTGGTTTTGGGTTGCCTCACTTTTCTAGTGGGCTGCCTTCTTTTGGGCTTAGGGATTTCTTCTTGATCATCCTTTGGCTCAGAAGTACCCTGATCTTCCATTTCCATAAAAACTTTCTTCTCCTCTTCAAACCTTGATTTACCCTTTACCTCCATATCCCTTTTCAACCTCTCCTTTTCATTAGCAAAGGCATTTAGGGTTACATAAACCTTTTTGGAACCATCTGGTTTAGGGATGTCTGCAAGCATACTAGATTTATCTGGTGCAATGTACAGACCATCTTCATATCCCTTCTTCTTTAGCTGCTTCAATTTCTCCCTCTTTTTGGCATCAGCTGGAGGAGGATTATCAACAAAAATTATAGGAGGAGGAGCAGAACCAGTGGTTTTCAGCAAGTGGGCCTTGATTGCCTTTATGTCTGCTTATGTATCCATGAACCTAGCTTCCATCATATTTCTGATCTTTTGAACTTGAATTTCATGTTGCTGATCAGCATATTGTCTTTGTTGAATACGCATAGGTTGAAATAAACTCCAGAGCTCAGCAGCAGTGGGAGCAGATAATGGAACAGATGTTTGAGGTGGAGCAGCAGTGGATGGTGCCTTTTGTGCTTGTAACAACTGTTGCATCATTGTTTTGATCTCAACAATAGTTGTGTCAATCTTGTCAACCCTTTCCGTCAATTCTCTACACATTAAACCATCACCCAAGTTAATGGGATCATCTGATTTCCCACCAATGGTGGTTGTATCAGTGGTTGACTTAGGGAAAGTATCCCAAAAATCATCCACTGATGCCCCTTTTTCTTGGTACTGGGGACTTCTTTCCTCAGCAATTGATATCTTTTTTATGGCACCAGTGGTTGGAATAAACACACCAGTGGATATCAGGGTTACTGGAGAGGAAATTGCCTTCAAGGGAGTCTTCTTGATGAAACAACTGGCCAGATGTAAATCAGTTGATTTAACACCTGTAGTTGTTGCTCCACTTGCACTACCACCAAGAGATACTTGTATCTCATGGGGTGTGTCACGGTCCCCGTCCCGGTGTGACCCGGTCCAGGAACCGCGAGACAGAAACCCGTGGTATTTATTATTTGAGTTGACAACGGAAGTTTAACAGGATCTTTTAAAACTTGAAACTGCCCAATTATTTTATTTCATAATTTGGGATAAACCCCGTAATTTACAATAGAGGAATTTCACAACGAAATTCCATGTTTTACAAATTATGTTTATTCATTTTATTGAGCCACCTCTTCAAGCTTGTTAGTGCTCCGTAGCACTTTTTCTTGATTCACAGTAGGTCACCTGAAACATGTTTTAAAAATATTTTATCAGCGGGGAAATACTGGCGAGCCACTCAAATTTGATAAAACGACTCATAGTTATGAATTACAGCATAAGAGCGATTACAATGGCTACTATCTTATTTTTATCTGGCGCCGTGTCACACCCTGGTGACGATGGTCATACCATTATTGGGTCCTTTCACCCAAGTAGTGATGATTATCACTGTTAGATTGATGAACCTAACCGTGAGAAATTAGTAATGTGCACAATACCCCACTTGCCAGTGATTCAAGATAACCACGACTTAATCCCTGTAATTATAACTTTGAAAATAATTTGAGGTATTGTAAAACAATTTTGATAAAAATAGAATGACTCACATTGCAAGTTTAGACGGGCAGAGTTTAGCCTACTGATAAGCCTGATAACCTAATTTAAACAGCAATGCATACGAAACTAGGTCAGTAACTTAATACAACATTTACGATAACTCACGAGATCAAAACCCTCACGACGAATGACAAAGTATAGCCCAATTACGGGCAGCACTTAAACATCCATCGGATCAGTTTCAATCGATCGGACATTATATCGTAGCAGTGATCGAGTTATTAGCCTTGATCATAGCAGCGTTTTGCTATTGTGAATGTGATTTTCGAACAGAATAAGTGTGATTTTGAAAGTTTTCTCGAGCACAGACGATCAGGACATGCACAGGCAATTTATAGCAAAATTTAAGGTTTTATGCGGCCCGCGTAAACCTTAACTTGAATCTTACGCAGCCCGCGAGGCCTCTATCCTACGTGTAGGGCTGGTGTGTCACGAGTAGGGTTGCCACGTGTGTGACACGTGGCCTGGAACGCTTATCCAGTCAACATTACTTTGATGCGGCCCGCGTAAGCCTAAGCTTATGTCTTACGCGGCCCGCGTGAAAACCAAAAATCTTATTTTCTTGATTTTTCATGCACATTAGGGTTTCAGGGGTCCGGGTTTTCAATTACGGGTCGTTTAGGGACATTTTTGCAGGTCCTTACAGGGTGTAACCTTGTTTAAAATCTCGTCCTCGAGAATTATTGAAATAAATGAGGATACTTTCGCTTTATCTCTGATTCCAGTTCCCAGGTGTATTCGGGTCTTCTTTTTGAATCCCACTTGACTTTGACAAGTACCAATCTTTTGTGTTTGAGAAACTTAATCTTTCTGTCTTCTATTTGAAGCGGTTTCTCCACGAACTTCAACTTTTCATTTACCTGTATGTCTTGAAGAGGGACTACTAGCGATTCATCCGATAGACATTTCTTGAGGTTAGATACATGAAATACGTCATGTACTCCGGCTAACTCTTTCGGTAATTGTAAGCGGTAAGCAACTGGTCCTATGCGTTGAATTACTGGAAATGGTCCTATGTATCGTGGACTTAGCTTTCCTTTCTTACCGAACGGAACTACTCATTTCCAAGGAGAAACTTTCAAGAGTACCTTGTCTCCAACTTGAAATTCTAACGGCTTACGTCGATTGTCTGCATAACTTTTCTTGCGATCTCGAGCCGTCTTTAGTCTTTCCTTGATTTGAGTGATCTTGTCGGTGGTTTCTTGCACAATCTCGGGACCTGATAATTGGCTTTCTCCTATTTCTGCCCAACAGACTGGAGTTCTACACTTACATCTGTATAGTGCTTCGAACGGGGCAGCTTCGATGCTTGAATGATAACTATTGTTATAGGAGAACTCGATTAAGGGTAAATGGTCGTCCCAATTTCCCCCAAAATCTATGACACATGCTCTAAGCATGTCTTCCAGGGTTTGGATCGTCCTTTCACTTTGTTCGTCTGTTTGGGGATGGTAGGATGTACTTAAATTTAATCGTGTCCCCATGGCTTCTTGGAAACTTGTCCAGAAATGTGAAGTGAAGCGACTATCCCTATCCGATACAATGGAGAGTGGGACTCCATCTAATGATACTACTTCATCTACGTACAACTTTGCTAACCTTTCCATGCTAAAGGTTTCTTTCATAGGTAGGAAATGAGCTGATTTGGTTAATCGATTCACAATTACCCAAATCGCATCGTTACCTTTTCTAGTTTTGGGTAACTTAGTAACAAAGTCCATGGTTATTAGTTCCCATTTCCATACAGGCATTTCTAATTGTTGTAGTAGACCTGAGGGTTTCTGGTGTTCTGCCTTAACTTGCGAACAAGTTAGACACTTAGATACGTATCTAGCTATGTCCTTTTTCATTCCTATCCACCAAAAATTATTTCTTAAATCTTGGTACATCTTATTATTAACAGGATGCATGGTATACCTAGATTTATGGGCCTCCTCTAAAATTTTATTTCTTAAATCTCCTTGCTTAGGTACCCAAATTTTTTTCTTGTGGAATATCCAGATTCCATAAATTCCTTGCTCTAATTCCTTTATTCTTCCCTTCATTCCTTCAGCATCATCCTTGATTGCTGTTTCTTGAACATTCTTCAGTTGTTCCATTAAGTCTAATTGTAAACTTAATCTAAGAGCACGAACTCGTCGTTTTTTTTTCATGATACTTACGACTTAAGGCATCTGCAACTACGTTTGCTTTTCCTTCGTGATATTGAATATCACAGTCGTAGTCACTTAGGAATTCCATCCATCTCCTTTGCCTCATGTTCAATTCTTTTTGCCCAAATATGTATTTTAAACTCTTATGATCTGTATAGACTGTAAACTTACTGCCATACAAATAGTGTCTCCAAATCTTAAGGGCAAAAATTATTGCTCCCAATTCTAAGTCGTGCGTCGTATAATTTTCCTCATTCTTTTTCAATTGCCTTGAGGCATACGCAATTACCTTCTTGCGTTGCATTAGCATACATCCTAATCCTAGTTTAGAAGCATCACAATAAATTTCAAAATCTTTTGTCCCTTCTAGTAAGGCAAGAATTGGGGCTTTTGTTAACCTTTGCTTTAAAATCTTAAAAGCCTCATCTTGTCTAGATCCCCATTCAAACTTAACTGATTTACAGGTTAGCTTAGTTAATGGTACTGCTATCTTTGAAAAATCCTTAATAAACCGTCTATAGTATCCGGCTAACCCTAGAAAACTTCTAACTTCCATAGCTGATTGCGGGACTTTCCATTTAGTGATCGCTTCTATTTTGGAGGGATCTACGTGAATACCTTCATGATTCACCATGTGTCCTAAAAATTGCACCTCTTGTAACCAAAATTCACACTTTGAGAATTTGGCATAAAGATTATCTTTTCTTAACAAAGTTAAGAGTGCTCGTAGGTGCTCACAACGCTCGTCTTGACTTTTGGAATAAATAAGTATATCGTCGATAAAGACAATTACAAATTTATCCAAATACGGTTTACAGATCCTATTCATCATGTCCATGAATGCTACAGGAGCATTGGTTAACCCAAAGGGCATGACTGTAAACTCGTAATGACCATACCTAGTTCTGAAAGCAGTTTTAGGTATGTATTCTTCTTGTACTTTGAACTGATGGTATCCGGAGCGTAAATCTATCTTAGAAAAATATCTAGCTCCCTTAAGTTGATCGAAAAGATCTTCAATCCTGGGTAATGGGTATCGATTCTTAATTGTAACCTTATTCAATTCCCTATAATCGATACACATTCGCATCGAACCATCTTTCTTTTTCACAAACAATACTGGTGCTCCCCACGGGGATGAACTAGGTTGTATAAATCCTTTGATTAATAATTCATCTAACTGCTTTTTCAGTTCTAACATTTCAGTGGGTGCTAACCGATAAGGTGCCTTGGCTATCGGTGTAGTTTCAGGAATTAGATGAATTCTAAATTCTACTTCCCTATCGGGTGGTAATCCAGGTTCCGGGTATTCTGATACTACTGGAATTTCCTTAAGTTCCTTACCTTTAGTGTTAATGATTACCGAAACCATATACACTATTCCTTGTTTTCTTGAATAACTGGCCATTTTCATTACTGAAATGAATTTCATTGGCTTACGTGGCTTGTCCCCTGTAATCACTACTATTTCTCCGGTAGATGTATGAATTTCTATGGAATTCTTATCACAGAGGATTCGAGCATGGTTGGCTACTAACCAATCCATTCCTAACACAACATCGAATCCAGCTAAATTCATAGGTAACAGGTTTGCATAAAATTTATGGCCTAAGAGTTCTATCTTTCCTTCTTGCAAAACCTTATCTATGTTAACAGAATTCCCATCTGCTGTTTCTACCGCAAAAATTTGTCTAAGATTGGTTAAGGGTAGGTTAAGAGCTTGGCAGAATGATGTATTTATAAAACTTTGGTTTGCCCCAGAGTCAAATAATACTTTTGCATAAACGTCGTGAACTAGGAACGTACCAGCTATCATATCAGGGATGAGTTCTGCTTCTTGGGTAGTTAACTGGTTTGACCAATTTAGGGCAGTCTGGTCTAAAATGTCCAGCTTCTCCACAGTTGAAGCAGATTGTTGATTTCTTCCTTCTGCAGTCTTCTTCTTGATGCCCTGGAATTTTGCAGAAATTGCAATACCCTTTGCATCTTCCAAAATGCTTTCTTTTACAGGTACTGCAAAATGGAGCAGTGGAAGATTGCCCGGTTCCCTTTTTCTTGAAATTACTACTACTACCCACACGGAATCCTTGGGTAATCTTTTGGGCCACTTCCTTCTTCCGGTTTTCTTCTCGCGTACGCACCAGTCCATCTGTCAAAGTGTTGGCTAATTCCACTGCATCGTCAATTGTGCGAGGTCTCACAGCTTTAACGATATCACGGATTTCGCCAATCAAACCCCAAATATAGCGAGAAATAAGTACCGGTTCTGGCGAAGCCAGGGTTGGTACCACTCTTGCATACACGAAGAATGTCGAAGTATACCCTCGACAGTCTACATCCACCATCCGGTGGTTCAGGAACTTATTTGTCATTTGTTCCTTTTGATATTCGGGACAGAATTTTCTTTCCACTAGACTCTTAAATTCTGCCCAATTCATGGTATACGCCACATTACTTCCCTTAGCTTGTAGTACAGTGTTCCACCATTCGAGTGCCCCTTCTTTAAAAAGATGCGACGCGTACATGACCTTGTCTTCCTCAGAACATTTACTTATTTTAATTACTGCTTCGGTTTTCTCTAACCAACGCAGTGCAGCAGTTGCCCCTTCATTGCCTGCAAATTCAACTGGTTTACAGGCAAGAAATTCCTTGTAAGTGCAACCAGGCGTTGCAGTTTTCATTCTCTTAAGAAATGGGGCTTGCATCCCATCATTATCATTATTATTATTATTATTATTATTATTATTATTATTGTTGTTGTTGTTGTTGTTGTTGTTGTTGTTGCCGCCTCCATTTACACTATTACTGAAATTGTCATCGCGGGTACGTTTGCTGGGAATAATTGGTTGAGGTTCAACTGGATTTCGGGCAGCAGCAAGGATTACTGGAATAGCATTGGCTATTCCTTGAGCAACAATGTTTTCTATATCTTGTCTATTAAGAAAGTGATCCTCATTGTTTTGCTCAGATTGATTAACTTCATTAACTGGCTCATTGACAGCGTGTTCCATCTGATAATTATCAATATATAAATATATCAATTATTGGCACAAAATAATTAATAATTAGTCACAATAAAACAATCACACAGAATCATGTTAACACGTATAGCCAAAATTGTCGACCTTGCGACGTTGATAATTTTTATATATTATTAATAGGCATCCGTACACACCAGTTATATTACAAAAGTTTTATTTTAAGTTATTTTACATGACTATATTTTTATTATTTATTATTATTAAACATGCAACCACACAACCACATACGATCCCTGTCAGCTGGCACTTCAGAAACGACGTTCCCTCTCGTCGTATTTCCATGATATCCTCTCCCCCCACTTCTCAGATTCTGTTTCCTGCGTCCACCAGCTCCTTGCCATAATGGCGGAGTTCAGCCAGGTTATCGGTGGGTTTGGTGCAAGCTCTGGGTCAAACTGGGGGAAAAGGTATTAGGGTTATTCAAGAGGTTCTGAAATTGCCAATCACTTGTCCACCATTCCTCCAGCTCTCCGGGTAGAAGTTGGTGGTTGACTATGGGATCTGGGATAGCAGATTCCAGATTAACTGGAAGTTGTGATTCAATTGGGTAATTGAAGAGGTCTTCATTGGCAGGTCCAATGAGGTCACAATTTGCCAGTTTACGATCAAGCTCTTCCCAGGGTGGCATTTCCTAGGCTTGCCCTGAACTTTCCCTGATCTCCTTTCCTTTGCCTTTATCCCTGTGATCCTCAGTCCTTTTAATCCTTTGTGCAGCTGGCTTCTTCCTCTGTACGTGTCTCCAGCCTACGATTCTCCTTCTCTTTTTCGTCTTGGGTTTCTCCTGGGCTTGAGCTTGGAATTCCATAGGTTCTTCAGTGTCGGCCAGATAATCGGAAAAGTCTCTGGAAACTTCTACGTCAGCAGGATAGATAGTGAGATTCTGAAGAGCTTCAGACAACTCATTCATGTTGTTTAGCAGATATAGAGAGGAAACACAAATCCTAATTGGAAAGTTATATATTGCAAATTAAATTTCACAGAATCACAGAGTGGCAAATTGAGAAATTAAGTATTTCTAAATACTTAATTGGCATAAATCAGTGGCTCTGATACCACCTTTTTATGTCACGGTCCCCGTCCCGGTGTGACCCGGTCCAGGAGCCGCGGGACAGAAACCCGTGGTATTTATTATTTGAGTTGACAGCGGAAGTTTAACAGGATCTTTTAAAACTTGAAACTGCCCAATTATTTTATTTCATAATTTGGGATAAACCCCGTAATTTACAATAGAGGAATTTCACAACGAAATTCCCTGTTTTACAAAACATGTTTATTCATTTTATTGAGCCACCTCTTCAAGCTTGTTAGTGCTCCGTAGCACTTTTCATTGATTCACAGTAGGTCACCTGAAACATGTTTTAAAAATATTTTATCAGCGGGGAAATACTGGCGAGTCACTCAAATTTGATAAAACGACTCATAGTTATGAATTACAGCATAAGAGCGATTACAATGGCTACTATCTTATTTTTATCTGGCGTCGTGTCACACCCTGGTGACGATGGTCATACCACTATTAGGTCCTTTCACCCAAGTAGTGATGATTATCACTGTTAGATTGATGAACCTAACCGTGAGAAATTAGTAATGTGCACAATACCCCACTTGCCAGTGATTCAAGATAACCACGACTTAATCCCTGTAATTATAACTTTGAAAATAATTTGAGGTATTGTAAAACAATTTTGATAAAAAGAGAATGACTCACATTACAAGTTTAGACGGGCAGAGTTTAGCCTACTGATAAGCCTGATAGCCTAATTTAAACAGCAATGCATACGAAACTAGGTCAGTAACTTAATACAACATTTACGATAACTCACGAGATCAAAACCCTCACGACGAATGACAAAGTATAGCCCAATTACGAGCAGCGCTTAAACATCCATCGGATCAGTTTCAATCGATCGGACATTATATCAAAGCAGTGATCGAGTTATTACCCTTGATCGTAGCAGCGTTTTGCTATTGTGAATGTGATTTTCGAACAGAATAAGTGTGATTTTGAAAGTTTTCTCGAGCACAGACGATCTGGCCATGCACAGGCAATTTATAGCAAAATTTAAGGTTTTACGCGGCCCGAGAGGGCCCCTATCCTACGTGTAGGGCTGGTGTGTCACGAGTAGGGTTGCCACGTGTTTGACACGTGGCCTGGAACGCTTATCCGGTCAACATTACTTTGACGCAGCCCGCGTAAGCCTAAGCTTATGTCTTACGCGGCCCGCATGAAAACCAAAAATCTTATTTTCTTGATTTTTCATGCACATTAGGCTTTCAGGGGTCCGGGTTTTCACTTACGGGTCGTTTAGGGACATTTTTGCAGGTCCTTGCAGGGTGTAACCTCCTCAGCTATTGGTGGGTTAACAGAGATTGAGACACCAAACTCAGTCACTTGTTGTGGCATGTTCTCAGTGATGGGTGTTTGAGAAGAACTGATTTGTGTCTGGGCTAAATCAACTGCATCCAATAGAGGTAATATGGTAGGTGGAATTTGTGCAGTGAGGATAGGGGTAGAAAGAGAATTTGCCCTGGGAGGTGGGCTATGGATGATGGAATCAAGTGATTCCAGAGCATCATAATTTGGTGTCCCTGTGCTTACAACCTGATCTTTTTGTGAAGATGCAGGAGGAGTTTTAGGCTCGGGTTGAGATCTTTCTTCCAACTGTTGTGAGGAAGTAGCAGCAGTGGTTTCTAGTGACTTTTGTGTTGTCACTGGCAGTTGCTCTTGGATCTCATCTTCCAGAGTTGCCTTTTTTTGTGGGTTTGGGGGGCTTTTGTGATTTTTTCTTTGGTCTTTTGGTGGTTTTAGGTGTGGGTTTCACAGCAGTGGTTTTGCTGCTATGATCACCTTGAGCAGTGGGCTCAGTAGCAGATACCTGAGGAGCAGTGGTTGCTGCTAAAGTCTGCTCAGGAACCTCTGCTTGTATTTTGGTAATTTTTGACAGCCGTGTAAATTTTTCAGGAGTTAGGCTGTTTATTTGACAAGTTTCTCCTTGGATAAGCACATGAGCATTATCCTTTGAATTTTTTTTATTAAAATAGTAGCTTAGGAACCTTGGAAATAGTAAAAAGGTTTTCTTATTAACATTTTTTACCAAATCATTGAAGATCTCCTGGGAGTAGTTAAAATTTTCCTCATTCTTGATAGCATAACCCAGGTATTGGATTTTCAATGGAATTTCATTGAAAGCAGTGGTTTTGTTGGACACACACATTAAGAGGGTATGAAATAAAAACCTTGGAGCAGGAGGAAAACTGCCCTTTTGTAAAGTTTCTTTTTTCATTTCCTCAGCATACCCCCTCTCAAGAAAATCTGTTTAATACTCGATTTTAGGGAAAGAAGTTTTACCTTGAAGGTCATCGAGTTCAAATACCTCCGAAATGGTTTGAGGTGTTATTGTGACTGAAATTCCCTTTATTGAAGAAGTAATGGCTATTGGCTTTTTATCAATAAAATCAAGCTTAGCATTTTTCCAAAACTCCTGCTGGGTTTTCTGGTAAACTGGAGCATCATAGGTCAACAAAGTTTTGTACTTTGACGACGAAAGAGCGTCAATGACGGAGTCGAAAGTGGTGGTGTGAGTTGGTTTTACAAGTAGACCCAAATAATTGTGAGGAGCTTTGAATGGAAGACCAGTTGCCATGGTGAGTGATTTGGTGAAAGAATGAAAATGGTGAAGGATTTGTGTGATTGTGAGAGAAAGAAGATGGTAAGTGATTTGAGAGAAATGGATGATAACTGCTTTGAGAAAGGAATTTTGAATTCGATTCGACAGTGAAAAACCCTGTTTGGAGTTTGATCAGGGTTTTATAAAGGGAAAAAGTGAATGCTGACGTAGCAGCGGTTACAAAGATCTAATGGATATGTACTGTCCACGTGCCAACCTCTGATGGTAATGGAAGACAGTTGTTTAGAAAACCACTGATGGAACAAGTATCAGTGGTTTATGAAAAGATCGAATGAAAGCAGTGGCAGACTTTGTACTATCAGTGGATAGGTATCTATCAGTGGTTTAAAGCACTGATTTTGAACAACGGTGATTACCAAAGAAATGAGAGAACAGATGTTGACTTTCAGCAGTGGACAGCTTTTAGCATAACAGATGTTTGAACCAAAAACAGTGGTTATGGCAGACTTTTAAGGATTTATGAAAAATTTTCATTTTTAGCTATTTTTTAAGGATGGATTTTTGATTTTCTGAAAACATTTTAATGCTTTTATTCATAGAAAAAACAGGATTTTGCATGTTATTCCATGTTCAGCATGCCAATCCTAGAGATCAGACTTTCAAAGGTGGATGTGTCCAAAGCTTTTGTTAGCACATCTGCCAGTTGATCTTTGGTTGGAACATGGTGCAGAGAAATCAAACATTTTTCATAGCAATCCCTCACAAAGTGATGTCTGATATCAATGTGCTTGGTGGTTGAATGGGAAACTGTATTTTTGATGATATTTTCTGCTGCCTGACTGTCCAACATGAGAGGTGTCTTTAAGGCAGTGATACCAAAATCCAGCAATTGATTTTGAAGCCAAAGCAGTTGGGCTGTACAACTTGCAGCAGCAATATATTCAGCTTCAGCAGTGGATGTTGAAACAGCTGCTTGCTTTTTGCTTTGCCAAGATACTAAGCAATCACCTAGAAATTGGCACCCTCCTGAAGTGGACTTCCATGTTGTATTGCATCCAGCAAAGTCACTATCTGAATATCCTGAAAGCTTGACATTCCCATTAGCTCGATACCAGATACCAAGTGTGGGAGCACCTTTTATATATCTGAGTATCCTTTTTACAGCAATAAGGTTTGACTTTCTAGGGGCTGATTGACTCCTTGCACAAACACATGTTGCAAACATGATGTCTGGCCTAGATGCAGTTAGGTACAATAAAGACCCAATCATGCTTCTATATAAGGTTTGGTCAATTAACTCATCCTTTTCTTCAGATATGACAAGCTTTGTAGTTGCTATGGGTGTACTACATGGTTTACAATCATCCATATCAAATTTGCGTAAAAGTTCTTTTGCATATTTAGTTTGATGGATGAAAGTTCCATTTTGCATTTGCTGAACTTGGAGACCAAGAAAGCATTGTAGTTCACCCATTGCACTCATTTCAAACTCAGCTGTCATGAAATGCCTAAACTCTTCACACATTTTATGACATGTGCTTCCAAAAATGATGTCATCCACATAAATTTGGACAATCATCAAGTCCTTTCCTCTTCATTTAAAAAAAATGTTTTATCAGTTGTACCTCTTTTGAAACCAATGGAAAGTAAAAAGGTGGAAAGAGTTACATACCAGGCTCTTGGTGCTTGTTTCAGGCCATACAAGGCTTTGTTAAGCCTGTAGACATGATCTGGATAAAATGGATCCTCAAAACCTGGAGGTTGACAAACATACACCTCTTCTTGAATTATACCATAGAGGAAAGCACTTTTGATATCCATTTGAAACATCTTCATGTTGTGGTTGACAGCAAAGGCCAGGAACAGTCTTATAGCTTCCAATCTTGCAACAGAGGCAAAAGTTTCATCATAATCAATGCCCTCTTCCTGTCTGTAACCTTGAACCACAAGCCTGGCTTTATTCTTGACAACAATGCCCCTTTTATCAGTTTTATTTTTGAAGACCCACTTTGTGCCAATTGGACTAACATCCTTAGGCAGTGGTACAAGCTCCCATACTTGTTGTCTTTTAAACTGTTGGAGCTCCTCTTACATGGCTTCTACCCAGCTGTTGTCTTTTAGTGCCTCTTGGTACTTGACTGGCTGATGGAGTGATAGGAAACCAGCAAAAAGACAGATATTTTGGGATTACTTTCTTGTGAGCACCCCTTCACTGATGTTGCCAATGATTTGGTCAGGTGGATGAGACTTTAAGAAGATTAAATCTCCTTTGTATGAAACAATGGCATTTAAGGGTGAGGGCTGCAGATGTGAATCACCTGAGCTAACCACTGCTGGTGACTTTGATGATCCAGCAGTGGCTTTAAATGGAGGTGGAGGTATAGGTGGTAGTGGTATGGACAACTGTTAACTTTTCTCTACTGTTTGGGGACTTTTATCAATAGTGTTTGATGATGTGGAAGCAGGGGTTAATGGGCTACTTTGGTCAACTGTTGAGGTGGAAGTGGTTGAGCTTTGACAGCTGTTTTGAACATCTGTTGCCCCACTGGAGGATTTGAATTTTTGCTGTGGAATCACAACTTCATATCCATATTCTTGTGGAGGTGGTTGAGATGGACCTGCACTGTTAGTCTTGACAGCAGTATTTTCAAAGGTGAATTTATCAAGATCAAATAACTCAGCAGGATTTGCAGGGATTTTCATTGATGAAAGTTCATTTAACTTCACATTTAAAGTCTCTTCCACTATCTTAGTGTAACACCCGTCTAATTACTACTCGAATTTAACAATAATTCATAAGATTTATATAAAAGATGACCCATTTAAAACATAAGTTCCAAAAGTAAAGTTTTAAGGTAACAAACATTAGTCAAATACCGACTAATTCAAACATTTATAAGTTGTTTTGCAAACTAGTTACATCGTAAACATTGTCTAAACAAAGTTAAGTTTAACGCGGAAGCTTCAAAAGTTCGTGTTCGGTTCTTCAAAAGATGCTTGATCATCGTCCACCTACTAGAAATACCTGAAACTGGAGATTTTAACAAATCTTAGCATTAGAATTCTTAAAAATATTTCTTAATCGAAACTACGCTTAAAACGGATTCGATTAGCTAGGATAAAAAAAGAATTGGACAAAAATGTTTAGGATCTACCGTAACTTACGGTACCACCGTAAGTTACGGTGGTTGCTGGAAAACCCAGATCTGCCGTAAGGCAGTAAAGGACTGCCGTAAGACTTTTTATGTCTACCGTAAGTTACGGTACCACCGTAACTTACGGTATTCCCTGTAAGTTCATGATTTGGTTGTTTTGTTTATTTCGGCTAAAACAATTCTCGGATATCTCGTTCTATCAAACCAACATGTTAATGTCTCGCATTCTATTATGTCCTTTATCAACTATAACAAAGGCCAATTAGCTATATTACGAAACATTTGCCATGCATAAATTGATTATTCGACCCGTCCTAACTTTACTCATTTCACTATCATTTAACTAGGAAGCTTATGGCACTTTATACCCAACATCCGGGGCTTATTATCACCCGCATTTCTTTACCAATCTCATGGCTTAATGCTCTTGTGATTGTTATCGCCTTTTCAACTCTCTAAAACACTAGTACAATAATTTACACAACAAATCAACCCGTTTGGCTTATCTTGTGGAATCCTCCAATATGATGACTACCAAACGGTTTCTTGTCACGCTAAGCCTATTAATTCCAGTAACGATCATGGTCACTAAAATCAACACCATAACTACCTTACAACAAACTTCGCATAATTTAACAACAATTCGTTTAATGTAACGGGTCAAGTTACATACCTTCAAACTACGCCCTTCAAACGCAAGTCGCCACCAGCTTGTCCACTCGACGCTCCGGTGTCCTTTCCTATAGAGTTCAATCATAACATGTTTAGAACTCTTTTCGATTCATAGTTCGCATATTTTTGCCGAAACATCACAATCATGCTGTATAACTTAAATTTTCAGATTTAAGCCTTCTTTGAGGCATTTTTACAAACACCTTAAGGGCAGAATTTTAAATAATTCATTAACAAGCTCATAACTTGCCATATAACCCTAAATTTCCATCAATCAAGCTTTCATATATAAGTTTTAACATTCAGATTTCAGAAATCTCTTCCTAAGGACCACATTACCCTAGGAAATTGCTCAAAACCCTAGTGTTCATCAACTTCACACAAAACCCATGAATGACCTTCAATGTATTCATGAAATTTCCAGAATTTAGGCATGTTTTCACATGTTTTTGTCTAGGTTTTGCTCCTAGACACTACATCATTCCTATTCAATCCAAATAACATACATGCAACATCAAATTTCAGATTTTCCAAATTCATGAGAATTTCAAGTTGAGAGTTTTCTCAAAATTTTACATACCTTGTAATCCTCTTGTGATGAGGATCAGTAATCTATGTTCAGATTTTGATTTGGGACAGAATTTAGCCTTCAATTGATTGATTTTGTGGAGTTAGGGTTTGGTGAGGAGTCCTGGTCGCTCCCCTGCGTTCTTGATCGACCAAACACACTAATTTTTGTGTTTGGTTTTTATTTATTTTGTTTTAATCAATTCTAGTTTCAAGTTCTACAACTTAGGTCCCTCCACTTTTGTTTATCTAAAAGTTTTGGTTATTTTAACCCTATTTCAAGTTATTTCTAAACTTGTAGTTAAATAGGTTAAAATTCCTAGTTAGTAAATTCTTGTTTATTTATACTTTATAATCCTAATATAAAGTTTTATATTTTCGGGGTGTTACAAGTCCACCCCCCTTAAAAAGGGTTTCGTCCCCGAAACCGAATTACGTACCGAATAAAGTAGGGTAGAGGCGTCGCATCTCCTCCTTGGACTCCCACGTAGTGTCCGAAGCACATCAATCTTTTCATTAATGGCTCATACTATATCTTGGTGGACGAGTTTAAGTGGGCCCACTTCACCCC
This sequence comes from Helianthus tuberosus, assembly GCA_030545235.1. Taxonomy (NCBI): domain Eukaryota; kingdom Viridiplantae; phylum Streptophyta; class Magnoliopsida; order Asterales; family Asteraceae; genus Helianthus; species Helianthus tuberosus. The sequence goes on along the minus strand of CM060412.1, from coordinate 12,345,634 downwards.
AACATACCGGGGTTCGGCATTTTCTACCACAGAGCATTTCGTACGGTACCATCCCAATACTAACATGGTAACTGTTATTATATGAAAATTCGACCAATGGTAGATAGACATCCCAACTACCTCTGAGATCGATAATGCATGCCCGTAACATATCCTCTAATGTCTGTATCGTTCTTTCGCTTTGTCCATCCATTTGTGGATGGTACGCGATGCTAAATAACAACTTAGTTCCCATTTGTTCTTAAAATTCGCGCCAAAAGTCTGAAGTAAACCGAGTATCTCTGTCGGACACAATGGATACCGGTACTCCGTGTCGCGACACTATTTCATTAGTATATACTTCTGACAACCTTCCTTAAGTAGTCCTTTGGTTTGGACCCAACTAGCTTAGTTTCATTTTTAAGTTATTGTTTCTTCTAGTCAAAAGTTATCATACGCATGTGTCTTTCACGTGTAAGTCCTCATGGACTGTAACTTTTATCTTGTATTTCTTATTTTGTTACCTATTTGACCCAATTGTCAATTGACCACTCGATAGTATGAATTCATCAACATGTTCGCCCCATACAATTCTTATATTGACAAGTGTCTTGTATAGATCACATCACTATTTTTGACTCTGGATGGTCTTGTCGGCTAGATTGATTAATCACCGTCATTTTATGCCCCATAATTCGGGTCTTCCATATTGTCATATTCGGTCTCTCCTGAGTTTTTGATTTCCTATCCCGTAACATGCGTTACGACATGATTATATTCTGTATTTCTATGTCACTTATGTGACTATGATCACATCGCATCACATCATGTCTAAGTTTTCATTAGTTCTTCATTATCGTGAATCTTCTTTCGAACATAGTATCTCACACCTATCGGTGTTGAGATCTACATTCATTAATATTAGCTATGTTCTAGTTTCTTTATAACATTCATATTTGTTAAACGCCACTTCTTACTAAAACTGAATTTTAGTTTAACATCTATCTATTTTACTTATGTCAATTACCCATATCCAGGAATTGACGACAAGAATTTATTCTTTACCGTTATTATATTGCGCGGGGAATCGTAACCAGTCCTCATGCTTAATCCCAAGTGACCCGTAGATTCCTTCACTTTGTCACGTAGTCTATTTTATTAAATCCTCACCCCTTTTTTTAAGGTGGGACCCTATAGTTTGTTTCTTAGTATTTGTGACACTAGGGTCACTTTGATCCCGTAGACTTTTATATTGTTTATGACCCGAAGGTTATAGTGATCCCGTATATCACTTTCTACTTGTGTCTTTATTTAATTGTATATATATATATATACATATGGCGTCAAGACGCCCCTTTTATGTTTAGAGTAATTTATTTTCACTTTTGAAATTCATTTGACCTTAACCATAGTCTAAGGCTACACTCATTTTCTTTCGGATTATCTTTCCGACTCTTTGACTTCTTATGTCGTATTCACGACTGTTTATCCCATTCGTTCCGTTGTTTGGTTTATGCCCCTACTTTCCTTTCAACTCGTTACCGGGTTCTTTATCTTAATGTTTTTAACGCTCCGGTTTTATTGATCTGCGTTTTCCTTTCTATACTCTTTTACTTCATAACACATAGATTCAGTAATATTTCGCACTTTCATTATTCAGGTTGCGCTTACTTGGAATATCAAGTATTATACATATTTGATCCGAACACCACCTTCCTTTTGTTAGCGACCCTTAGGTCTTTTTTTCTTTTTTACTAATGTCCCGAAGGCCCATTTCTTAAGTCTTATTTGGTAAAACCATTACTGTGGTTATACGGCTTTTGGGGTTTACCCGTTCTTATTCTAATACCTTCATAACATTTATTTACTAATCTTTTATATAATCACTTCCATCACTGTGATCATCGTTGTTCCTCATAAGGATTTGATTAATAATATGTTACTTGGATGGTTACCCATACCCAAGTTTCTAAATCTGCATTTAACGATACTTTCTTATTCGTAGTGGCGAATAATATGTATCGTTTATTTGGTTTTCCTTGAGGATATTTTCCGCCCAAGTCTTGATTTCTCATTCTTATCCTCAGTCCAACTGTAACTGTAACAAAATTAATTCGTTTAATTTTATTATTCCTTATTGTTGCATGAAATTTATCCACATCGTTTGTTGATGTAAATAATGCTTCTACACATTTTATTTAGTTTGGCCAAGTCTATAACCTTGCCTTCGCTATTTATTATTATTGCAATTTCCGGTTTCGAGTGTACACGCACTCCTTCCCATTATGGCACTTGTCTTTCATTGCTTCTCCGGGCTCGAGTGTAGATGAACTCCTTCCCGTTGCAATATCTATCGAGGTTACTTTTACCTTTGATGCTCAATGTACAGTTTCAGCACCTTTTATAAACAATAGAACTTTTATTACTACCTATTTCTTATTTCTCAAAGCATAGGTAATTTCGTTAACGCGAATGTAGGATGTTGAATAAATCGATGTAAAACAACGATTTATTTGCACTCATAATAATTAAAATTTCATGCTGAAATTTAATTTACAAGAGTATACCTGAAGCGACATCAGTTTCAGCTTTAGCCTCTATGGCTGTTATATAAAACAACTTTGTCCTTGATTTCTGGGCATCGGACTTTGTGTCGGTTGCGTCCTTGGTTCCAAGTCTCTTTGGACATGTAGACTTCTTATGTCTTGGCTTACCACATGTGCCCTTGTGAATTTTTCCACAAAATTTACACTGATGTACTACACTTTTGTAACTCCTTTCTTGGGAGTTTTATCATACTTGAATTTCTTTACGGAGCTTGGATTCATATCCAACACCCTCCTTTCTTCTATTTCTTGTAATATACTATCTTTCAATTCAGCCATCATATCGTCCATTACCGGCACGATTGTGGTTTGTAATCTATCAATATAATGTGATAAACTATTTTCTAGAGCTTTTCCGACTGCCTCGGAAATCTTAGCTTTCATTTGTTCAGTCAATTGAGATGTCGAATCATCTCCAGTTACTCCAGACATTTCTTTAGCTGAAACATCCATCATGGTTAATCAATAATTATTTAATTCATTTCCATCTTATTATACGGAAATTTATATCGCTCTTACTTAATCATAAGTAATGTGTTATTCTTTTTCGATTTGGTCAAGTACATATCTTGCCTTACCTTTCTTACTTAGTGTATTTCCCAGGCTCGAGCGTATTTATACACTCCTCTCATACATTTTTCACATAATTCGTATCATTTAATCTTAATTATAAGTAACTCTTACCAGATGTCTTGAAACTGAAATGTTTACATCGATTATTAAACATCTCGTTTATAACATAACTTTGTTTGTTTCGGTTTAGCCAAGTTCGTAACTTGCTTTGACCGTTCTCATTTAGTGCACTTTCCGGGTTTGAGTGTATTAACACGCTCTTCCCGTGCACATTTATTTCCATCTCTTTCACTTACATAGAATAAGATCTACTGAAATAAATAATTAATCCTTACCGGACGATCGATCAAGCTTGAACCGAACACTTTGTTGACAACCTTAAGCTCTGATTACCAACTTGTAACACCCGTCTAATTACTACTCGAATTTAACAATAATTAATAAGATTTATATAAAAGATGACCCATTTAAAACATAAGTTCCAAAAGTAAAGTTTTAAGGTAACAAACATTAGTCAAATACCGACTAATTCAAACATTTATAAGTTGTTTTGCAAACTAGTTACATCGTAAACATTGTCTAAACAAAGTTAAGTTTAACGCGGAAGCTTCAAAAGTTCGTGTTCGGTTCTTCAAAAGATGCTTGATCATCGTCCACCTACTAGAAATACCAGAAACTGGAGATGTTAACAAATCTTAGCATTAGAATTCTTAAAAATATTTCTTAATCGAAACTACGCTTAAAACGGATTCGATTAGCTAGGATAAAAAAAAGATTTGGACAAAAATGTTTAGGATCTACCGTAACTTACGGTACCACCGTAAGTTACGGTGGTTGCTGGAAAACCCAGATCTGCCGTAAGGCAGTAAAGGACTGCCGTAAGCCTTTTTATGTCTACCGTAAGTTACGGTACCACCGTAACTTACGGTATTCCCTGTAAGTTCATGATTTGGTTGTTTTGTTTATTTCGGCTAAAACAATTCTCGGATATCTCGTTCTATCAAACCAACATGTCAATTTCTCGCATTCTATTATGTCCTTTATCAACTATAACAAAGGCCAATTAGCTATATTACGAAACATTTGCCATGCATAAATTGATTATTCGACCCGTCCTAACTTTACTCATTTCACTATCATTTAACTAGGAAGCTTATGGCACTTTATACCCAACATTCGGGGCTTATTATCACCCGCATTTCTTTACCAATCTCATGGCTTAATGCTCTTGTGATTGTTATCGCCTTTTCAACTCTCTAAAACACTAGTACAATAATTTACACAACAAATCAACCCGTTTGGCTTATCTTGTGGAATCCTCCAATATGATGACTACCAAACGGTTTCTTGTCACGCTAAGCCTATTAATTCCAGTAACGATCATGGTCGCTAAAATCAACACCATAACTACCTTACAACAAACTTCGCATAATTTAACAACAATTCGTTTAATGTAACGGGTCAAGTTACATACCTTCAAACTACGCCCTTCAAACGCAAGTCGCCACCGGCTTGTCCACTCGACGCTCCGGTGTCCTTTCCTATAGAGTTCAATCATAACATGTTTAGAACTCTTTTCGATTCATAGTTCGCATATTTTTGCCGAAACATCACAATTATGCTGTATAACTTAAATTTTCAGATTTAAGCCTTCTTTGAGGCATTTTTACAAACACCTTAAGGGCAGAATTTTAAATAATTCATTAACAAGCTCATAACTTGCCATATAACCCTAAATTTCCATCAATCAAGCTTTCATATATAAGGTTTAACATTCAGATTTCAGAAATCTCTTCCTAAGGACCACATTACCCTAGGAAATTGCTCAAAACCCTAGTGTTCATCAACTTCACACAAAACCCATGAATGACCTTCAATGTATTCATGAAATTTCCAGAATTTAGGCATGTTTTCACATGTTTTTGTCTAGGTTTTGTTCCTAGACACTACATCATTCCTATTCAATCCAAATAACATACATGCAACATCAAATTTCAGATTTTCCAAATTCATGAGAATTTCAAGTTGAGAGTTTTCTCAAAATTTTACATACCTTGTAATCCTCTTGTGATGAGGATCAGTAATCTATGTTCGGATTTTGATTTGGGACAGAATTTAGCCTTCAATTGATTGATTTTGTGGAGTTAGGATTTGGTGAGGAGTCCTGGTCGCTCCCCTGCGTTCTTGATCGACCAGACACACTAATTTGTGTGTTTGGTTTTTATTTATTTTGTTTTAATCAATTCTAGTTTCAAGTTCTACAACTTAGGTCCCTCCACTTTTGTTTATCTAAAAGTTTTGGTTATTTTAACCCTATTTCAAGTTATTTCTAAACTTGTAGTTAAATAGGTTAAAATTCCTAGTTAGTAAATTCTTGTTTATTTATACTTTATAATCCTAATATAAAGTTTTATATTTTCGGGGTGTTACACTTACTCCTTGTGTTAAACACCTTGTAGGCCTTAGCAGTGGTTGAGTATCCCAAATGGTATCCACTGTCTACTTTGGCTGCAAATTTTGAAATGGAATCTTTTAAGTTTAAAATGAAGCATGGGCAGCCAAATACTTTAAAATATGAGATCAGTGGTTTGATTTTATACAGAATTTCATAAACATTCTTTTCATGCCTAGGGTTTATTAAAACTCTGTTCTGGACATAGCAAGCAGTGTTTACTGCATCTGCCCAGAAAGTTAAAGGCAAACCTGAATCTGCAAGCATGGTCCTGGCTGCTTCAATCAAAGTTCTATTCTTTTTTTTCAACTACCCCATTCTGCTCTGGTGTTCTTGGAATGCTGTACTGCCTTACAGTTCCTTTTGACACACAGAAGGCATCCAACTCCTTATTTTTGAATTCTGTGCCATTGTCACTCCTGAAGACTTTTACTGGCAAATCAAACTTCTTTTCAACCTGTGTCACAAAGTCTTGCAAAATGCCAGCACTCTCATCTTTGGAATGTAAGAAATAAGTCCATATAAACCTAGAAAAGTCATCTACAATTACCAAACAATATCTTTTCTTTTTGAGACTCATGACTTGAACTGGGCCAAACAGATCCATGTGCAGCATTTGCAGACACTTGGTTGTTTTGGACTCTTCAATGGACTTAAAAGAGCTTTTATGTTGTTTTACTTTTAGGCAGGAAACACAATGCTCAAGACAGGTGAACAGTTTTTGGGGAAGACCTCTTACTAACCCCTGTTTTGACAAAGCAGTGATTGTCTTAAGATTTGTGTGCCCCAATCTCCTGTGCCAAAGTTCTGTCTCTTTGTTAGAGGCAGCTGAGAACAGACAGGCATCAGTCCTGAGGCTCTCTTTTGACAAATCAACTATATATACATTGCCACTCCTTTGAGCAACAAGTTGAGTTTTTCCATTTTTTATTATTTCTTCAATCTTTTTAACCATTTCTGGTCCGACAATCCTTAGTAAAAAATGAGCCATATCCCTTATCACTCATTTGAGAGACACTAAGAATGTTGAATTTTAGATTGTCTATTAGATTGACATTTTCAAACTTAACATTTCCAGACTGAACTGTACCAGACCCCATCACCTTCCCTTTACTATTATTACCAAAGGATCCATGAGTTTTGAATTATTTGAGTAGGGCTCTACATCCTGTCATATGCCTGGAGCCTCCACTATCTACATACCAAAGACTATCTAAGCATGTAGAAGCTCCCTGCACATCAAGTAAAAGGTTAGTTCATGAGGGTCTCCAAAGCCAATATGGCTTTGGATAGGGTCTCAACAGTGTCTATGTTAAGTTCAGGTGGATGGACAGTGGTTAGCTCAGGGGTTTGGACAGTTTTAGAACTGGTCTTCTCTAACCACTGTTGGAGGTCTTGCCCTATCATCTGCTGGTACCCAAAGGGACGCCTGTTCACTCTTGGTTTAGAAGGCTTTTTGTAAGCCTCATAAACGTGTGGGACCCTAGGGTATGGTGGTTGACCTTTACCTCTTCGGTATTGGTTAGCAGGAGGTGCATCAGTCACCTGAACATCTCTTTTAACAGAGGTTTAGTTCAGCTGTTTGGACTGGCACAAACAGTGGTTGGTTTTTGGTGAACTTGACAGATGGATTTGATGAGCTCATTGGTGTTTTTGACATGTACTCGTCCTTTTTGACCTCAAAAGATTTCAAGTACACACACTTTTGAGTAGGATGGTTTGATTTACCACAGATGGTGCAGCTTTGTGAAGGCTCAATAGTGCTTGTTTTGTTAAGATCATAAGCTTTTAAATGAAAACAATCTTTGGTCAAGTGATTTTTCTTTTCACAAAAGTCACAAAACAAGTTTTTAATCTTTTCTCTTTTCTTCCTCTTTTCGGACTCCTTTGCAACAGAGTTTTGAACAACTGTTGGGATGTCCTTAAGAGGAATAACCTTGGCCTTAGGAGCTTTGACACCATCAGTGGTTGTGAAGTCCATGGGTTTGAAGTTTTCAAGGATATCACACTCATCAGACCATGTGGGCTTAAATTGGTATTTCTCAATCTCCTCAAAAGTTGAGGTCTCCATAGATCTTTCCAAAGTGATCTTATTACCAAGTTTGTCAGTTATTTTAACCTCTTGGCCATCCTTGTTTGTGGGAATGATTTCAACAAAACCAGATTCATTTACAGCATTGTTTTCAACTTGGTCATGCTTTCTAAAACCTACACCAAATTTTACATTGCTTTTGAACTGTTTTTCAAGCATAGCTTCATAGCCTTTGCAGGATTCCACCCATTTTTCACATGTGATTTGGGTGGATTCCAACTCCTTTTTGCAAACTTGATATTTTTCTATCATAGTTTGGAGTTGGTCCTTGACTATGCTATGCTCTTGTTTGAGGCTGCAGATATCACTATCCTTTTTCTAGCAATTTGTTTTTCAATTCTTTTAAAGATTTTTCAAATTGTACTTCACAGGTTAGCAATTTATCAACAAGTTTTTCATTCACCTCCTTAATGTTTGAAAATGCTATGATGCATTTGTCTGAACAAAGGTTTTTAAGGACCTGGGGTGTACCTTGCTTGCAGCCATCATTGCACAATCACAAACATGCTCCTTCTCATCAGCCACCTTCTCTTCCTTTTCACCATGTTTCTTCTCTTCTTCTTCAGACCAGGGGTCAGACATTGGTTCCAACAGGGGTTCTGAATTTTCTCCCAACAGTATTTCACCAGCAATAGTTGTAACCACTGCTTCAGCAATTTTGTCCACTGCTTCATCACTTGACTGTCCTTCTTCAGCTTCCAGCCCTTCTTGCATTGACTCTAATGCCATAAAACAAACATTATCATTAGAAGCATCATTAGTGGCATAGAGTGCAAAGTTTTCATCACCTAGCTCATCAGGTAAGCTGCTCCAGTCAACAAAGCCTTGGGTGAAAAAGCTTTGCTGATCTGGTTGAACCACTGCTGGTGCGGTTTGTTGAGGTGCAGCTTGTTGTACCTGAACCTCAGGAGCAGGGGCCTGGACAACTGTATCTGAGGAACAGTGGTTTTAACATAATGCACAGGAACAGGTGTTGCAGGGTGTGCATAATGAGCAGTGTTTACATGAGCAGCAGGGGCATATTGGGTATAGTGCACAGATTTTTGGTTATTTTGTGGTCTAGGGTTTGAGGTAGGATGTGTGATAATTGGACCAGTGGTTTGACTCCTGCATTCCCTAGCAAAATGACCTAACCTATTACACTTATAGCATTTAATCTTTGATTTATCCAGCCCCACTTTTAGATTCCCATGTAATCCTGGAAATTTTCTCCCTGTCCTTTTGTAAAACTTGTTGGTTCTAACACTCAGCAGTGCAAGTTGGTGCAAAATGTTCATTTCCTCTAAGTCAGTTGGATCAAAATACTGAAGGTCATTGAGTTCAAAGCATAGATTGTCAGAGTTCTGGCTTTCTCCATTAGCTGTGAAGGCATAACTGGATGAGTGAGGATCAGAGTTGAAGTTTGCACTAGTAGTTATGTCAATAAAATGATCATAACTCTGATCCTTACTACTGCCAGACTCTTCCTGACCCAGAAGAGCTGTGTTGCCAAATGAGTAGTCATCTGCAACTTTGCCAGACTCTTGCAACTTCTTTTTCTGGTTTAACTCCCTTTCATAGGTCAGGAGTCTACCATGAAGTTGGGTCAGGGTCAGATCTTTGAATCCAACTGAATTTCTAGTCACAAAAGCAATTGTATCCCAATTTTCAGGTAGTGACCTAAGAAACCTGCTATTTTGTGTTGAATTAGCAAACTCAACATTAACAAGTATTAGCTCACTAATGAGACAACTAAATCGTTCAAACTGTTGGGTTAATGTTTCACCCTTAACGTGACAAAAGGTTTCATACTGTTGATTCAGAATTTCCCTATTATTTTCAATTACTTCTTCAGTTCCCCCAAACTGTTCCTTCAGTGCATCCCACAATTCCTTGGCACTGTTACAGTGTAACAGCCCAGCATAAATTTCATTTGGTAGTGCGGATGCAACGATGCTGAATGCCTTGGCATCTAGTTCAATTTTCTAGAAATCCTGGTCCGTATAGTTCTCAACTTTCTTAGGAACAAAGACCTTTGGATCCTCAGCACTCGGCACCAATGGAACATGTGGTCCAAAGATAACCGACTTCCAACATCCGGTATTTTGTTGAGCAAGGATGTGACCCATTCTTCTCTGCTAGATGTTGTATTCATTTTGTTTCAACATGGGTGGTTTGAAGAGTGAACCGATGCTATTGTTAACATCTTGTGATTGTGACGTCATCCTGGTTGTTTTACAGGCACTGATTAATCAACTTTGCTCGTGACTAAACCTTACTCTGTTTTTCAACGAAACGAACAATTATAAGTATCAACGATTGTGAGCTGAACTTTTACGTCAAAATGATTGTTAGATCAAATTTGACTGTCCTAGCTCTGATACCAATTGTTAGGATCTGAGTTTCTTATGATTGTGTTTTGTTTGACAATAATGAAAATGAACAAGAACAATTGCAGCGGAATTAAATGGAAACAAACTTTCACACACAATCAAATAGGAGAATTGCTTTCAACACACATTTTGTTCATGGAATCGAATGATTATATTTATTATAAACTTCAATTACACTGCATGCATGTATTACAAACTCCCCCTCAGCCTGAGCTCACAATAGTTTGTTCGTACAGAATGACAGGTGATGAAAGAGCTAATAGAAACTGTTCTATTTATAGGCACGAGCAAACCGCTCTGGCATCTTTGCTGACGTCACCATGAAAGTGACATCTAACCTCCTAACAACCTATAACCACTGATCTATACAAACACTGTTATCTTAACCACTGATTTACAATACAATACAAATAAGTAAACAAACTACTGCTTCTTCATTCCACTGCTTCAGCCCCAGCAGTGCTTTGTCTTCAGCAGCACTTGAACTAAAGCAGTAGATTGACTTAACAGTGCTTTATTCTTCAACAGTCTTTAGACTTGATCAGTTGTTAAAGGGCAGCGGTTGTTGTAGGCGAACAGTAGATAGAGGTCATCAGTTGTTAGGGCCACTTCCAAGGGAAAAGATTGAATACAAACATCTGCTTATTATGAATCCACTGATCTGATCAAGTTTTGGCTTTATCAATTGTTCCTTTGGTAGGGTTCAATCCCAACAAACAGTGATGGAAAAATTACAAATAAAAACATCCAACATTATATACAATGAAATATTTACAAGTTTATACATAATATTAAAGATGTTATTTACATTATTAATATGTGATCCCAATTAGTTTATACAAATTTGATTTCTTACAACCGTGTGTCACACGAACAAATAACCTAGTTATTAAATATAACTAGGATTGCGACCCGCCGCAATGCGGCGTGGATTCTTTAGTTATAACTAAGTCGATCTAGAACCCACACGTTATGTTAAACCTGTCAAACGGGGAAAAATACACGATGTAAAAACGTTCACCCACACACGCACGTTGCGTCGTGTTAACTCGCAAAATTTAGAACGAAACGTAAAAACTTTAAACCAAAGACACACGTTGCGATGTGTTAAGTCACAAAATTTAGAACAAAGCATAAAGCGAAAAAAATGCGGAAAATGAAAACTATAAAGGACCAAAGTTGAAAGTAAAAAAAGTTATGAGGATAGATTGCCAAAGATAAAAAGTTTTGGGTTAAAAGTAAAAAAAACAAATAGTTTTGGGTTAAAAGTAATTTATGAACTACCTTTGGGTGGAATGTAAAAAAAATCAATTTTTTTAAACCCCTCAAAGCCAAGGTTACAACAACCATATGCATAACTATTTTTCTTCGAAAAACCCCAAAGCACACCCCGCGTTGTGGCCGAGTGTAAAACGGTGTCAAATAGTACTAATGCCACACAACCGTCATCGACCACCAACACTGACTCGACCTAGGATCTGCATGTTGCGACGAACCTGTCAAACATGAAAAAATAGAGGTAAAAATGTTCAACCACACATGCACGTTGCATCGTGTTAACTTGCAAAATTTGAAACAAAACATAAAAAAGTTGAACCACAGTCGTACGTTGCGTCGTATTAACTCGAAAAATTTAGAACTATACGTAAAACGAAAATTTCCGAAAGATGAAAACTATAAGTGACAAAAGTTGTGAAGTTAAATTGCAAATAATGAAAAGTTTTGTGTTAAAGTTAAAAAAAAACAAATTATGTAGGGTTAAATTTGCAAAAGGTAAAAACCTTTGGATTAAAAGTAAAAATTCAAGTTTTTTTATTTGAAAAACTCATAAAGCACAATGTACAAGTTCTATTGCACGTTTTTATTGCTTATTTATAGTAATAAAATACCATATAACATTATTAATCAACATAAAGTACGATTTTCTAATTTACTCTTTTTATTATTAAATATAATACTATATAACATTATTACTAATGACATGAGCAAATGACTACATGATTCTAGTGTAAAAACTAAAATCTGATGTGCCATGCCGTGACTGATATAAATAATGTTGTGAAACAAAAGAGTGCACCATACACTACAAATCGAGAATATGTCTCTACCTTCAAATAAAACATGTTCCAATATTTAATCAGGTGTTGAGCAAAGAAATATAGCCTGGTATTTTTAATAAACAGAAACATAATGTTTGGTTTCTACGGAACAAACAAGCTCTAATTGAATGATCGAACCGTTTCTCATAAAAACAAAATATATAGAATACACGATGATCTGTTGATCTGGATGTCAATGTTTTAAGAGTACATAACGTGGTTTACAGGGTTGGGGCTCGTTCGATATTTCCAGAAATGACGGTTAGCAAGTTGTTTCCAAAGGGGTCACTCAAGTGAGACGCAAGGTTTTCAACAGGACCCTGTCCGGTGACATACGCTTGGATGAAGAACGCAAACATGGAGAACATAGCTAGTCTACCATTCTTGATCTCCTTAACCTTCAATAGCGCAAACTGGTCTGGGTCGTTAGCCAGACCCAATGGGTCAAATGGTCCACCAGGGTGCAGCTTGTCTTCCAAATCCTGCACACACAAAACGGGTCAAATAAGATCTTAGTTGTGTCCAATGTGGTGTTATAAATATCAGATTTGACTCATGTACATACCAAGCCATTGATGATTCTGTAGTATTCTGCACCACCAACAAGAACAACCTCAGCAACCACCGCTAGGACGAGATTAATGGGGATGTTCTTTCCGAAGTAGTTCAATGTATTTCCATCTAGTAGTAGAGCTCCAGTCTGCATGTACCCAAATTTATATATATTTGAACTAACAAATTTTCCACTATAACTAATTTAAACAATTAAGCACGAGTCATATGACACGACCGAACCTTGAACCAGACAGCTTCAGGACCACAGTTAGCACCATATTTGTTAAAGGCCTCAGGAATAATGCAACCGGCTGCTCCCAACATTGCCCATCGTGCATGGATCAGCTCGTAGGCTTGGTATCTGGGTGACATACAAAAAAACAATTCGTTACAACTGAACTAACTCAACCGTGTACCTAATGAGTTGACTCGCTCAAACGCGTGTGTTTTCATGATTTGAAAGTGAACTTACTTGGCGAAGTTTTCTGGTTTCTTTCCAAGTCCAAAAGGATCATAACCGTAACTGCGATAAAATAATATATATTAATTTAATTTAATTTCATTGTATTGTATAAAAAATAACTCATATTTTACATAACAACATGTACTCTTGCAGGATTTAAACTTCCAACCTTGTAGTAGAATACACTAGTTAACCACTAAGATGTCCCTTTGTACTTAACTAATAAATCGGTCAATGTTGAGCAAAAAGGGTGATACAGTTAATCTTGAGGGGCGGTTTGATGGATATCTAAAGTTAAAGGACTAAATAGTTAATAGTAATAATTGATTTATTATTATGGAGTTTATATAAATTAGAAATCTGTATGAGTTATTCACCTATAAAATGTTGGGAATTCCTGGTCTATCCGTGGTTTAAATGCATGAAGGATGGCTAGGAGGATTACTTGAAGTGCAAGACAAGTAATTAACAATATATTAATTAATTAGTGGATTATTATCTAAGGTTCCTATACGTGTTAGGTTAGGAAGTGTGTATTAGATAATTATTTTGTAATTAATTAATATGTTTCCTAGTTATAGTCTAACGTGTTTAGGTTAGCTATATATACCAATCAAATTGGTAGGGACAATTGTAATTTGGAGTTTTTGAGTTAGATTTCTCCATAATAAATGTTTGTGGGCGTTTAACTGTGAAGAATCGTATTCCGATTACAACATGTTGTTCAAACTGACCCATGTGCATCAAGTTGCTTGTGTTTTGTGATCATCACTTGGTAATCTAGTAATTTAACATTAAATATCATCTATCTATGCACTTTTAATCATATGGCATTATAGCCTAGTTGCATCTTAGAATGGGATAAGCATGGCCGGCCCTGGGGGTGGGCGGGGAGGACCACCGGCCAGGGCCCGATATTTCAAGGGGCATGTTTTTTATGAAAAAACCCGATATGTATATGTAAAATATTTTTTTTAATTGGGTACATCCATACAAACACCAACATAGGCCTCCGTACAAAATTATTCTTATGGCTTAGATTAGTTATTAACCCCTTTGGCATTAGGTTTAGACCTTTGGTGAGCCAAATACCCAATTTCGTTAAGGCCTTAGGGGCACATTTTTTCGAGCTCGAACAAGGTACACGAATTCTCAGGGCCGGCCTAAGGCTTAATGACCATTAGGTCCTGGGTTTGATTCCTACAAGGGTTTTTTTTTTAGATTTATTGGGTTTCTTACTGAATTAGTGTATTATAGATAAGGATGAGCTTGGTACCGTACCAAATTTCCTAGTACTAAAAATACCGGTATGAATTTCGCCAAATATGGGTACCTGTACCGGTACCAAAAACGCCAAAAACTGGGTACCAATGCGGTACTGGTACAAAGGACATATGCCCATCCCTAATTATAGATATTATTTGCCTAGTGGAGATGAATACGATCGGATGATTCCGCTGATGTGGCGATATACTCCGGTGGTCTCCAAATTAACCATTCAAAAAAAATCTATACACTTTTAGTATTCGAACTCACGCTACTTTTGTTGTGGCAAACACCATAACACACGAAATAAAAAATTAAATAAAAAAATTCATATGCCTTTAAAGATTATATGGCTTGGACTTACTCTCCGGCGACTTCTCCGTTAAGGTACTCCGGGATCTCCGATCGGTCCAAAAGACCTTCCGGCAAGAAGATTCTCCTCTCAGGACCTGTAAATCCAACACAAATTTTTTATCTATTTTTTTTTTAATTAAAAGCTAATAATATATTATATATAAAATAAAATTTCTAACAAACTAAAGTAGCATTTATAACTTAAAAATGAATTGTTACTCACCATACCACTTGGCTAGCTCATCGGTAGCCGGCGTAACAGCAGCTGGCTTAGCCTTAGGCGCCGGCTTCTTCTTTTGAAAAAGAGCAACTGTCTTAAATGTGACAGGACTGGAAGCCGAAGGAGCCGCTCTGGAGGCGCCAGAGAAGCCGAGCGGGTTTCCACGTATTTCGGACACGCCGAGCGAAGCCGCCGCGGTTGAAGCCATTGGTTTGATTAGTTTGTATGTTTGTTTGTTTTGTGTGTGATATGAGTTGAGAAGGAGAAGAGTGTTGCTAAATGGGAGTTGTGGTGGATGTGGACTTGCCACGTAGGATGGTTGTGATTGGTGGAAAGAAGGAGATGAAATCTGATGCGTTTAGCTGATTGGATTGGATGGATGACGTGGCGGATTATGATATCTGATGTGGGGTCCACATGAAGTTGAAGTTGTGGAAGAAATGGTGAGGATGGATAACCTCATAACTCATGACCACAAAAGGTACTTTGGAGAATCTAAAACATTATGAGTTGTTTCAGAGGGGTAAAAAGGTAAATTTACCCAAATTCAAATTCAGTTTGTCAAGACGTATGTGACACCAATGTGGTAACTAATTTTGTTTGGGTATCCGACTTTATTCATATGTGCTGCATGAGTATATGCATGTTTTATGAGACAATATGTTGTGTTGTGTATCAACCTTTCCTTCTTGTAGGTTTATACTAGGCAAGCGAACGTTCATGAATTGTTCGTGAACTTGTTCGACGGGAAGTTCGTTGATGTTCGTTTATTTAATAAACGAACAAACACGAACAAAAAAATTGTGTTCGTTTAATTAAATAAACGAACATGAACACTCCTTGTGTTCGTTCATTTATGTTCGATAACGTTCGTTTATGTTTTACGTTCGTTTAAATTTTAGTAAATACATAAATAGTTATGTTTATATAAATATTAGGTTTTCTAACTACTTATATAAATATAACTAATTAGTAATTGAGTTTTCTAGTAATAAAAACTGAAATTTTAAAAGTTTTCTTAGATCGTAACTGATCACTTAATTAATATTTATATAAAAAACTACTTGATTTTAGTATTTATAAACCTTAATTTAGATGTGTTTTCGGATATAAAAAACTACTATATTAGATTTGTTTGTTTGTGTTCACGAATGTTAAATTGTATTTGTTTATATTTGTTCAATTACGTTCATTTGTGTTCGTTTATGTTTGTTCAATCATGTTAATTTATGTTTTTATGTTTATTCAAATATGTTCAGTTAATTTTTTTTGTTTATGTTCATTTGTGTCCGTTTATGTTTATTTGTGTTCGTTTATGTTCATGAACTGTTCGTTTAGGTTTTAAATGAACAAACATAAACGAACACGAACATGCCCGATTTATATGTTCGTGTTCGGTTAAAGTTAAATGAACGAACACGAACTTGCCTATGTTCATGTTCGTTCGATTCGTTTACAGGCCTAGTTCATACTGTTAGCCGATAATATCTCATGATATTATTGGCATGTATTTTGTAAATCAATTTGTTATAATTCGTAATTATTAGTTAGGTGTAGATTATGTCCTTCCCTTTATTACTCCACAATCGTATATATTGGCTGATTGGCCTCAATAATAATTCGAGGAATTATACCAATTTACACATAAATCGTCTCTTTGGTGGTGCTTGGCTTGACCAACAAATACTCATTATGTACGTGATTTTGACTCGCTTGTCCACCAATTTGACCGCGTATAATGACATAAAAATGATATATAGAGTGATTGTGCTGTTTGAGAGGGTTGCTCACTGATATATCAAGCATGGAAGCCACTAGAGTAATGTGGGATGTCTTCGGATTGGAAGGTCAACATGTTTTTGGTAAAGTTAACTAACGGAAGAAAAAAAATTAGGTGGCAGGCCACACATACCGGAGGGTGCGGACGCACACCGTCGCCGATGTTGTGGCTAGCACCTACGGGTAGGGGTTGGTCTTTGTGATTGCCGCAAGGTCAGTGGCGAAGCTTCGCCCCCCTCCCCCCCCCCCCATTTTTCCGAAACCGGGGGGTGGAAACGTATATACCTAAAAAATTTCTATAGAAAAGTACTATTCATAACACTACGCGTCGAAAAGTTCGAGGGGTCGGGCGCCCCCTCAGACGTAGCCTAAGTTGCGCCCCTGCGCAAGGTTATGTGTGAGAGTAGGAGGGAGATAGAGAGAATTGTGTGTATGGAGAGAGAAAGTAGTGTAAAATTATGGGGTCATGTTTTAGATTAGGGGTGTCATCAAATTAGCTAGTTTAGGGTAGTAGATTAGGGTTGTCCAAAAAGCTCGCGACTCGGAGCTCGCTTGGATTTAGCTCGGAAAAAGCTCGCTCGATACGTCTCGGTTTGAAAGTGAGCCTAGCTCGGCTCGGCTCGTGACGAGCCAATTTGGCTCGGTTTGGCTCGCTTGGTAGCTCGGCTCGGCTTAGCTCGAATTATTTTACTTGTAATACATTTTTTTATATACATATAATATATTACAAAAAAGTGATTATTATTTACATGTGTTTAGACTTGTAGTTTGATATTTATGACATATTTAAAGGTTGATTGTCGTGCTAATGAACAAATATTATATTTACTTGATATATAAAACTTATTTTGCGTCGTTGAACGTGATTTTGGCTTGTAATGTATTAGGTTGAACTTACTTTTAATATATTCTTTTGAAGTATTGAATAATATTTTGGAATACTGAATTTTCAGAGCTATGTATTAATTTTTATTTTTAAAATCGAGCCAAACCAAGCCGAGCCGAGCCAGCTCGGTTTAAAACCAACCCGAGCCCGAGCTTAGATTTTCAGCTCGGTTTCAAATCCGAGCCGAGCCCGAGCTTACCCAAGCTCGGCTTGGCTCATGAACAGCCCTATAGTAGATGGTCTTAGTTATGTGGTGTGACATGATTGACGGGTGTTAGGGTAGGAAGAGCAAGTGGCCCTTCTCCCTTTATTAAAGTCGAGATACTAAACACGTATGTTAAGAGGTCGATTCATGTATTTAAGTGATTTAACAATAGAAGGAAAACGGACAAGTGGAAAGTTCAAATGAGAAGAAATGTTTTATAAGAAGAAGAAAGAAGAAATTTTAACCAATAAGAATGCTTTATTTGTTGGTGCATATGTCTATCGACTTCGTCTTATATCGAGTCTTGTAATAGTGTAGAAAGATCAGGGCACGAAATTCGAGAAAAGTGTGTTTGTGACCATTTCGCACGAAATGGAACAAGACCATTTCGCACGAAATGGACATTGTCCATTTCGCACGAAATGAGTTTTGGGCATTTCGTACGAAATGAGTTGCCTATATATACCTGTCCTGTTCATTTCGTTTGTATCGATCTGATTCCGGTGCCGAAGTGTCTCTAGCCTGTAAACGTTGTGTTTTCAATATACGAGACAGTTTAAAGTGATTCTTGTGCAAATCAGCTGAAACAACTTCGATACGATTGAATTTCGCCTCTCGTATTGATTAGAACTCTTCTGAACGACTCGTTTTGGTCGTGCAAACGATCCTACAAGTGGTATCAGAGCTCAGGAGGAAGAGTTCTTACCGATTCTGCTTGTTTTCACCAGAATTTCTGATTTCTACTCATTCTTCTACACGTTTTTCAAAATTAATTGAGTTTTTACGGTTAAAATGGACTGAATTTTACACATAACAAGCGAAACAGTGTTTTAATCAATCCTTGAGAAAATCAGACCTAAAATCGACCTAGAACTTGATCAATTTTGTCAAAAACAGATCGAACGTGTGATATCAGCAGCATTTCGTATGAAATAGCTCCATTTCGTGTGAATTAGAACTTCATTCCGCACGAATTGAACATTATGACTTCCCATTTCGCACGAATTGCATCTTGAGACCTTCATTTCGCACGAAATGACCCATTCCGTTTGAAAGTGACATTTCGTTTGAAACACATTTCCATTTCGCACGAAATGGACTTCCATTTTGTTTGAAATTGTCTTTTCGTGTGAAAATCATTTCCATTTCGTCTGAAACCCATTTCGCATCAAAGTGTCAATTCTTGTGAAAGATTAGATCCATTTCGTTTGAAGAGGATCATTTCGCTTGAAAGTGGCATTTCGTTTCAGATCCAATTCGTGTGAATATTGTCATTTCGTTTGAAACCAAGCTTGTGAAATTTTTGAAACCGAAACATGGATTCTGAAGAGGATATAGCATATTATTACTACGAATCTGAACAGTATAGTCCTATTAAGATCGAAGAAAAACAAGTTTCAGAAAAACTAGTTTCAAAAGAACCAGTTTCAAAAGAAAAAGCTTCAGAAGTTGTTTCAGAAAAAGCTCCAGTTTTTTTTATCACTCATCAGATGAAGAGAGTGATGATGACAGTGAAGAAATTAAACAACTTGAATTTTATAAAGGATTATTTTCACCTGATTTGTATAATATGTTTTTTTGCAGCAAAATTGGAAAAGCACAAAAATAAACAAGTTGAGAAAAAGAAGAATCATAAGACAGAAAATGTTGAAGAAATTGTCGAATCCGAGAAGAAACAGGTTGACAGTGCTCATCAAGAAAAATCCAAACAAGATGATACAACTGAGTTGTCACTGAACGGTGAAGTCAAACCTGAGGAAAAAGTTAGAGTGATAAAGGAACAGGTTGAATAAATTCCAGCTTTCAAAATTGAGAAGGAAGCTGATGTTGAAAAGATACCTGAGAAATGCTCAAATTGTGATCAATCTAGAGCAGACAATGTCAAACTCTTGAAAGATGTGGAGAGTTTGACATTGGAAAACAAAAATTTAAAAGAAAATGAAAAAGAATTTCAAAATCAAATAAAAATTTTAGAAAATGAAAAGTCTATTTTTAATAAAAATAATATTGAAAAACAAATTGCAATAAATTCTCATCTTCAGAAAATCATTCAACTTGAAAAAGAAGTTGAATGTGCTACAAATAAAATTGATGAGTTAGAAAAGAAATTGAAAGGTTTTGAGACATCGTCAGTAATTCTAGATCATTTATGTCCAAAACCGATCAATGAAATTCCAATAAATGACAATGTCACAAACTGTGATAAAGTCATAATTGAAGATTGTGATGATAAAACTGATGATGAAGATGAAAAAAGAAAAATATTTTTGAAATTAAAAGAAAAATTTCAAGAAACTGTTTTGCAGTCTACTGAAAGAGGTGAATGCTCAAAGCAAAAACCTTTGAAGAAGAATGCAGAACAAAAACAAAATGTGAATATGAGGAAATGATAGTAAATCAGTGGACTATCACAGCACGCTAAAGAAATGAAATGTCAAATGTGATAAACGGTCTCACTAAAGATGTGACAATAGGCTCAGCTAGACTAGTAGATTTGCGATAACGATACAAACTTAAATGAAAAAGTCTAGTTCTAGTGGGAAACATGGTTGAAAGCATAGTACTTAGTTTTATCCTTCGTGACTGTGTACCTACTCAGTAATCGCTGAATGCTAAAAGCATAAAAACCGGTCAGTTTGTGAATTTTCACAACTTGCTGAAAAAGTCACTGTGATTGTGCATTTCATTTTGCAAAGATTTAAACTTGTTTGATTTCTTTATTTTTGTTTAAGAATTGGACATCCTCTGCGTATACATGAGTATCGAACTGGATGTTAGTGCCTGAACATTCTGCTTTATTTTCTTTGGTGTTTCGTTTAAGCTTTGGATCACCTCTGCGTATACGGGAGTATCGAACTGGTGGTTAAAGCCTAAACAATTTCAACTTGTTTTTATTTCTTATTTTGTTTAAACATTGGACTTTCTCTGCGTATCGAAAGATCGACCTGATTGTTAATGTTTAAACTTTCTGCGTTGTTTTCGCACATATCACAGTTGATGAAAGTTTAAAGGCATTACTTGAGTCGGTGTATTGCATGATGAGGGGATATGCTGAGATCGTGGGGTCCATAAGAATTTAGTGCAAAATTAATATACCTTAACGTATTGGTAAGCATTTCGAAAGTTTTTAGATTGAGTTTAAGAGGACATTTATATCGTCAATCTATGTGAATCGTTTAGAACTTAAAGTGAGTAAAGCTCAACGGTGCTAGTGATTTGTCTCAAAAACTGATATGATCCTCTTACACAAACTCACAAAAATATTGTTTGTAAATATTTCTTTACTACATTTCAATATTTTTCTTACAAGTGATTTTAGCATAAAATTTTGAAAATACAAAAAGATTTTCGACAACTGATGCTGGAAAGCTGATTTTCAAAATTCCAAGTGCTAAACATGATGAACAATGGTTTGGGTGAATTTGTTTGAGAAATGAAAAATAATTTTGAAATGTGTAGATGGTTCATTAATTTGAATCAAAATTATGAATATTTCAAATTCGAAAAGTTTATCAAATGTCAAAATTTGTTTATCTTACAAGTGGTAGAGGATTGTGCTGGATAACATCTATGGGAGAGATAGTTTCTGTTACCTGAGGACTTTCTGCATAAAACCTGAACAATGTTTAAGACCAGGTTTCGATCCAAAGCTTGTGAGAGAATTATTCCAGACTGCGATCCCAGCTGATTTAAAGGGGGAGTCTGAAGACATTAAAAGCCAAGTTGATCCAAGAGGGAGTCTGAAGATGTGAGAGCCAGATTCAGATCCTGGAATTATGTTCAAATGCTGATGAACTTAAGGAATCAAGAGACCTGATCAAGAGAGGATAAAGCCAGGTTGTGATTCTGATAGAGAAAGAGAGAAAAAGAGGAGAGATTGATTAAGGATGCTTACAATGGAGAATAATTTGGAAGAGAGCACGTAGACTGATAAAGATTGAAGACTCGCCATGCTGAAGACTAGTACTGAAGACTCGTCGACATCCAAGGGGGAGTCTGTTGGTGCATATGTCTGTCGATTTCGTCTTATATCGAGTCTTGTAATAGTGTAGAAAGATCAGGGCACGAAATTCGAGAAAAGTGTGTTTGTGACCATTTCGCGCGAAATGAGTTTTGGGCATTTCGTACGAAATGAGTTGCCTATATATACCTGTCCTGTTCATTTCGTTTGTATCGATCTGATTCCGGTGCCGAAGTGTCTCTAGCCTGTAAACGTTGTGTTTTCAATATACTAGACAGTTTAAAGTGATTCTTGTGCAAATCAGCTGAAACAACTTCGATACGATTGAATTCCGCCTCTCGTATTGATTAGAACTCTTCTGAAAAACTCGTTTTGGTCGTGCAAACGATCCTACATTATTTTTCTTCATTTAATATTTGTATTTAATATAATTGTAGGGGTATATTGGTAAACTTAAATAGATCATTGATTAGTAGTCTTCCTCTTTAATTAACTACATTAAATTTGTAACTTATTTTCAATAAAAAAATATATTTAAAAATAATAATAATTTAGAATGTAGGATAAGTGACGAGATGTGTAGGATAAATTACAAGTTGTGTATAATAAATTTCGATATGTGTAGGATACGTTTCAATATGTGTATGATAAATTTCGGAATGTGTGGAATAAATTTTGATGTGTGTATGCAAAAAATTTTATTCTGGATGATAATAGTTTTTATGACTAATTAATTAGTTAAAGATATTAATAAATAAGATGGAAAAAAGTATTTGATGTTTTACAATTTTGCCATTTGTTCTTTTTATTCTCAATTAATTTTTCTTCTCAAACGAACCTCCTCAAACGGAAAAGGTTGATATGCAAGATATAGTCGCAAAAAGAAGCATTTAATTTGCATTGATTGAAAAACTAAAATAATTAAAAAATATCAATTATTATTTATCTTACAAAACAAAATGTCGGAACGTATTTGCTATTCCTAAAGTCATAAAAGATTACAAGTGATTCAAGCACATCTTAATGTGAGTGTCTTAAACGTATTTACTATTCCTAAATTCATCAATTATTATTTATCTTACAAAACAAAATGTCGGAACATATTTACTATTCCTAAATTCATAAAAGATTACAAGTGATTAAACCACATGTTACAAATAATTTCAACATCCTGCCTGGGAAGTCTTAGCGTCGAATCTTACGGGGGGCGAACTATGGCACCTGTTCAAACGGCCAATAATATGCCAACCGTGTGATTTCTACTTGTAACATGGGTGATCAAAGGCCAAATTTCTAACTGGTAAAAAAAATTAAATATAGAATTCAAGTTATACTATGTCATCTTTAGCTTTAATACCGTTTACACCTTATATTTTTCTCTTTTTTTTTGCAAACATCAACATTTTTTTGCTATTATAATAACTTTAAAATGTGAAGTTTTATCAAATTAGGAGTGTAGTATTGCGATGTGCTTATTTTTATCTATAGTTTTAATAAATTTCATTCAAAACGGGTTTGTTGTTTATAAATACTTATTTTTATCTGCATTTCGACACAATTTGTATTTTCATGTGATTAATACTAATATACAAGTTGTTAATACCGAGCATTTCAAATTGTAACCTACTATGAAAAAAAAATATCAGAAAAATATACACTCCTGGATAGGGTTATAAACGAACCGAACGTTCAGCGAACAGTTGATGAACCGTTCGGCAGGAAGTTCGTTTATGTCCGTTTGTTTAATAAATGAACGAACACGAACAAGAAATTTCGTTCGTTAAGATAACCGAACGACCACGAACAGATGTTTCGTTCCTTCATTTATGTTTGTGAACGTCCGATAATGTTTTAATTTATGTTCACTTGTTTATGTTCTTTTTGTTCATTCATTTGTGTTCGTTCATTTGAAGGTTTTTATATGTTGTATTTTTGTTTTTAGATATTAAAATTTTAAACCTAAGATATACGAAAAGCCCGAGCCCGACGGGTATACTCGAAACATATGGGCCGGGTATACCCGAAACATATGGGCCGAGTATACCCGAAACCCGAAACATATGGGTCGGGTGTACCCGAAGCCCGACGGGTATGGGGCGGGTGTGGGAATAAAAATATAAAAAAAATTCCGGTACATGTACGGGTATGGGATTTAGTGATACCCGGCCCGTTTACCTGAATAATACCCGAAAAATATATTAAATTAAAATTGATTTTCCATTATATAAACTTTAGTACATACACTTATTCATTATTCATATATTAATTGTTCCAAAGTGTAGTATCTTAATTAGTTAATCTATTATATATAATAAATGAAAGTGATTAGGGCCACGTGTCAATTAATTAGGGCATCCTCAATTCTGTTTTCCCGCCCAACAGTACCACACTTCCATCCCTTTTATACTCCCTTCGTCTCTTTTTTTCCTTTTCAAAACCCTATATTCTCCTTCTCCTTCTCCTGTACTCTTCTCCATTCTTAATCAAAGATCAAACCAAATCATCTCATCATGAATCATTCAGCCTTTGTAATTTTCATGTCTGATTATACCCTGAAGAGGTAATATCCGCCTTTTGTAATTTTCATCCCGAGCTATAGTTGGGAAGATTCTTTCATCTTCTTCGTCGGCAAGGTTCTTCCATTTGAGGTTTGATTTGTATGTTTATAGATCTGTGTTGATTTCTTCTTATTTTCATACAAAGTTTTAATTAAACCCTAATTTCTACTCCTAATCTCATCATATGGTTCCAGGGTTGTTGTCATCGATGGTCATCAAAGTTGAGATCCGCTTACCTGCGGATAGATTTTCGCCATGAACTGGTATGTTTGAATATGTTCAGAAACTAAGGGTTTTTTTTTCTTAACGGTGATGATATGAGTACAACATCTGTTGATTATTGATCTGTGAATATGTTCACCGATTATTCTTTTTGAAATTAGGGTTTCATTTGCTTGAGATTTGAATCTTCCGATTGTTGAAGCCTTTGAAGCCGATCCTTTTAAATTTCCAGTTCCCGAGGTATTATCTGTTTGTAACAGCAGTGGTTCAGCATCTATATTGGATTCAACATCTACAGTGGATTCAACATCAGGTGTTTGGTTAATTTTTGGTCAAGTTTCCTGTTCAGTTTTGATGTTCACTTATCGAATTTTCATTTTATTTTTAGGCTTCTATATGATTTTGAGGTTGATTGATTGGTCACTTGCTATTGTTGTTTGATGTTGTTTGCTATTATTTGATGTTGTTTGCTATTATTGTTTGATGTTGTTTGCTATTATTGTTTGATGTTGTTTGCTTTTGTTTGATGTTGTTTACTATTATTGTTTGATGTTGTTTGCTATTATTGTTTGATGTTGTTTGCTTTTGTTGTTTGATGTTGTTTGCTATTATTGTTTGATGTTGTTTGCTATTGTTTGATGTTGTTTACTATTATTGTTTGATGTTGTTTGCTATTATTGTTTGATGTTGTTTGCTTTTGTTGTTTGATGTTGTTTGCTATTGTTGTTTGATGTTGTTTGCTATTATTGTTTGATGTTGTTTGCTATTGTTGTCAATTAAGGTAAAAATGGCCATTCTAATTACCTGAATATTGCGTATGATATCCTTTTAATTTTAATCGCCTAACAAGTTTTTTGGTTTGTTTCTTTCATATTTCATTATGATTTGTATGCTTTTAGGGTTTGATTTTATATTGGTCATCACATTAATGGTGAGTACTTAAGAATATTGGATGGTTTACTTAGTTTTATTTTGGGTATTTTTGGATGATTTCATCCATTTATTTAGATAGTTCATGATTGAAGATGCAGTTGAAGTTATCATTTGAGTGAAATGAATGTTGATTTATCAGAAGATGCAGTTGAAGGTATCTTAAATAAGGTAATAATTGCATTACATCCCCGTTGAAAAATAGAATTGATAAATTTAGGGAAAGTGAGGTTGAAAGATGTTAACCCAACAGTGGAGATCTCATTCTACAGTTTCGATAAATTAAGGGTATTCTCATATAATTCTTCCTAGATGCTTCCAATGAAGCGCCACTTGGGACATCTGTTGTCTTCGAACATCTATTATCTATTTTATCTATTATATATAATAAATGAAAGTTATTTGGGCCACGTGGACTAAATAACTTTCATTTATTATATATAATAGATAGAATAGATAATAGATGTTTGGAGAACAACAGATGTCCAAAGTGCTGATTCTTTGGAAGCATCCAGGAACCATTTTATGAGAATACCCTTAATTTATCGAAGCTGTAGAATGAGATCCTCCACTGTTGGGTTATCATCTTTCAACCTCACTTTCCCTAAATTTATCAATTATATTTTTCAACAGGGATGTAATGCAGTTATTCCTCTCAATCAAATATACCGACCCTTGCTTCCTCTCAAAGTGTTATGGAATGGTTATAACAGCTGATCATGCTAAGTTCTGTTATAACTAACCATTGCTCCTTATAAAGACTGATGGACTTAAAGACTGATGAGGCCTATCCACTGTTGAAGACAAATTCCTGTGGAAGTTCCATGTGCTAAGGACTGTTATAACTAACCACTGCTCCTTATATAATCATCGTTCCAGTATCATTGTTCCAACATCGTCGTTTCAATGAAGCTTCCCATCACACATCAACCTTTCAATATCAATACTGCAGTATAATTGTTGCAATATCGTGAAAAGTTGCATGTGCTACCTTCTTTGATGGGAGAGTTGCAACTTGAACGGACGATATGTATCTCTCCCTGAAATCTCTTCTTCTCAATACTCGGCATTTGTTCATAAAGGATAAGAGAAAACTGAAGCTCTCTCTGACCCACTTTCAGAAAAAAATTTGGCGATATGTGGTTTGCCTTGATCATGGTATGTGTTTTTGTTTTTAATTTTTACTAAAGTTTTGTTATCTGAGTTGTGACTAAATGATGATTGTGAATGATCAGCTGCAGATGATGATGATGATGATGATGATGATGATGATGATGATGATTGTTCTACGGTTGTTTCCAGTATCATTGTTCCAACATCGTTTAAAGTATGTGTTTTTTCATACTCCAATTTTGAAATTTTGAGTTTTTTTATTTTGAAGTGATATATTCTAATTCTCACTTTATATTTCAGTCTAATCACAGTTGTTTGAAATTCATACAATCTGCTGTGGGTTATTATAGGTTTGTATTAAAAGAAGCATAAAGTTAAATTAAACACAAAGAAAGATTTTTAAATCTAGATTTAAAATATTTTTTGCTGGTGACTAAATGATGATTATATATGACTCTGGGCAGATGATGATGATGTAGAAGCCGCAGTAGTTCCTACTAAACGCAAGAAAGCATCTGCTATTACTGTAAGATAAGATTTTTATCTTACTAGAGTAATGGTCTTTCCTGCCTTTTTGTATTAAAAGAAGCATAAAGTTTGGTTTAAAGCAGCTCTTTATGAACAAAGTTAAGGATTAAGTATATGAGGACAGGGCTACTCTTCAACAGCTGAAGAAGTGTTTTCATGTACTGCATCTTGGTCTGTTCACGAGAGATCAGGTTGCTATAAATCCTGATGTTGATGCATTGAGTACTTCCGTGGAGTTCATGGCGATTGTCGAAGATATACATTGATGGAGTTTAAAGCTAAAAGCACTAAATTTTTGCTGTTAGGTTCGTAAATTTCTTGGTGTTGTTCTTAGATTTTAAATTTTTGCTGTTAGGTTCGTAAATTTCTTAGTTTCGTTTTCGTTTTCTTGAATTCTATGTAATTTTGTAAGAAGTACAATAACAAACAGTGCTTTGAACCTCTGTTTGCATTTTGGTCAATAGTTAATGGAAACCCATGTTAGGTTGAACAGTGTTTTTAAGACGAAAACAGTGTGAGAAGACAGTAGATCTTATTAAGTTAAACATATGTTCAGGGTTAAACAGATGCTTGGCCTTTAATAGATGTTTGGCCTTTTATATCAGAGGTTTGAACTTAAACAGTTGTTTCACCTTAAACAGATGTTTGGCCATAAACAGATGTTTGACCTTAAACATATGTTTTACCTTAAATAGATGTTTCGCCTTCTATATCAGATATTTGGACTTAAACAGATGTTTGACCTTAAACAGATGTTTGACCTTAAACAGATGTTTGGCCTTTAACCAAACATCTGTTTAAGGTCAACATCTATTTGACTATTGGTCAACATTTGATTGACTTTTGGTCAACATCTGTTTTAATTTTGGTCAACATCTTATTTTGTAAAGAAGTACAAAAACAAACATTTTTACAAAATCCCAAATCACCCTATCATTTAAGTGCATTGAAGTAAAAGTGGAAATGATATTATTCATGTGGTCCTGTTGTGCTTTTGTTTGACCTCTAATATGGGTTCATGATCTAATCCGGTGATTTGAAGACATTGTTGTTTCATCTTTATACTAATAAATAAAAATCAAGTGCACTTTGATGATTATTAAGCTCCTCATTTTGATTGTTTGGGTATAGTATTCTTGAAATTGGTCTTTGTAACACCTCGTAAAAATCGTGTTCAATGAAGTGTTGGCACGTGTAATGAACCCTAATAAATTCAAACATTGACTGTGAGGGACTATTTTCGTCAAAAATTGAAAACCTTGATTTTAAAAGGACTGAAAGTGTCAACATGCCTAAACTAGGCCTCTGAGTGACCTTATACGGTGTCTGTATTCTCAAATGAGCCACTTGTTGGACGAGAGGAGCCGTTTGCGTAATTACGTGAAAGTTTGCATGTCGAAGGGTTAAAAGTGTCAACATGTTTAATTACACCTCTGAATGACATTTTAACGAACCCGAAGCATTATGATGTACTATCATACTCCCGAGAATGCCTAATATAGGCTACATAGGGCTTTAATGCTATTAAATGATGATACGCGCACGTTTACACGTTAGAGGGACCAAAAGCGTCAACGTCGAAAAATACACCGTTGAGTGACCTTGTAAGCGAACTGGAGAGTCGTAATATTTTAGCATACGCTCGGGAATGCCTAGTATGGTCCATGGAAGGCTTTGATATCGATAAATGATATTACGCATTACTTTATGCGTTAAAAGGACTAAAAACGTCAACTGGCGAAACTACACCATAAAGTGACCTTTTAACAAACCCGGGGCTTCATAATGATCGATTATACTCTCAAGAATAAGTGATATAAATTTCACGAGGGTTCAATATCGTTATGCGTTGTTTACGCAATTCCCCAAGAATAAGGGTTAAAAGCGTCAACGAGACAAAACTAGTGTTTTCGGTGATCATTTAGTGAAACCGGACCTAACGGTGTTTGGTTATACCCTCAAGATCATCTACATACTGACTAGAGGGGTTAAAAGTGCCAAAAATGAAAGTTAAAATACATTTAAAGGTTCAGGGACTGAACTTGCCATGTTTGAAAGTATATTTGCTGATTCTGTGAGCTTAGGCGGGCCGGGTTAGATCCTTCTCAATCTTACGCGGGGCGCGCAAAATCCCCCA
This sequence comes from Helianthus tuberosus, assembly GCA_030545235.1. Lineage (NCBI taxonomy): Eukaryota > Viridiplantae > Streptophyta > Magnoliopsida > Asterales > Asteraceae > Helianthus > Helianthus tuberosus. The sequence goes on along the minus strand of CM060412.1, from coordinate 12,316,284 downwards.
GCAAAGAAAACAACTTTAAGCTGCTGTTTTGTTACTTGCAGCCTAAATAACTCTTTATAACACTCCTAAATCGATACTAGGGACTCTCAAACGGTATTGTAACTTGGTTTTACACCTGTTAGCATCTTGTAATCCTTCCCATACACATGGCATGATCCAAGAAATTCCCAAAACCTATAAATAGGATGAAGATCATCCATTTCATTGTTTATTTTTCATTCAACCTTCTCCTCTCTCAAATTCTGGAGCTCCTGATTTGATTGGGAACTTATTCTTAGTAGAAAAGATAGCTAGGACCCTTTGTAAGTGTCTTAGCCCTCTCTATAGTTCAATTTTATGTTTTAAAAACCGAAAAGTCAAGTTATCGTAAATTAACTTTGACTTTCGGTTTAAACTCAAATGGTCCAGCCACTGTTCGAAATGAATGTGGGTATATGACCATAGTTAGGTAGGTGATTAACCCTTAAAAAGGCACCTCCTAATTCGTTCGTTTGCTTAGTTAATTGTCGGGTCAAACCTTTTAGGTAAAAAGTCAAACTTGGCAAATTTATAAATAATAATTAAAACCAATGATGCAGAGCTTGTAAATTAAATTTTAACACTCTAATAACTTGGTAATTATTATTAGAACATGTCTAAGCATGTTCAACCCGACAATTCTGAGTTTAGGGTCGGTTCGCAACCGAAAGTCGCAAAAGCTTGACTTTTGCTTTGACTTTCAGTTCTGACCCAATCTAGCTTAAATCCTTTATGTTTTAAGCTTCCATTAGGGTCGTATTATGTTGTAGTATAACCCCCTAAGGTTATATTACCTGGTCCTTAGTAGTTTGAATCATATGCTAATCTCCATTATTATGCTTATAAATGCTCATTTCGCCCTTTTGACACATAAATGAGAATTTTGAAAATGTCAGAGGACAAAAACCTTTATTACTGATATATAAGTATGTCCCGAAAATTTCATATTAGTTCTTGTTCTCAAACAGGAGTTATGCTCGATATCGTAAATAGAAGCTTCTTTTTAATTAAATTGCGATATCTTGCATAAGGCATGTTTAAACTTGGATTTTGATCCAAAACTCATTACCTACTGTTAAGATATTATTTTTAGGGATTTTTGGAATTTTTTATCAGATTATAAATTGATCGTATCATAGAGTTCTTGTGTAATTCGGTAAATGACGATAATACCCTTTTCATGCATAAAATGAGATTTACAAATGATTTGAATGCCAAACATTTTTCTACTGATTTTATATATTAAATAAATTATTTTGAGCATTCATAACTGATCAAAATCTCAGATTTCCATAAAACACCTTAATTATCGTCAATTAGCGATTTTTACGCTATTTAAGAGCATAGTATGGTTCTAAACCATAATTAACACCTAGGACTTGTTACCTACTGAATTTTTAAACAAATTTTAATATCATTACAGTAGGTATAAGTCATGAACTCAAACTTCCAAAAATGTCCTTAAAAGCATATGTGAAATGACCAAAATGTCATTTCAGGGCATAGTTTGGCCATAATTGGTAAACCTCACATATATATAATATCTTACTGATGTAATGTGATAAAATAAATATTTTTACTGATTACCAAAGACCGGAACCTTAGCTTGCTTTAAAACCTCTTTTATAAAGGGTAAAATGACCAAAATGCCCCTACGGGACTTAATTTTGTTTTAAATACTTTTTGGGCATATATGTTAACATGCTACTGATGTATTAAGATATTTTAAGCATAATGACATAAGGGACTTGTATATGGTTCATTTGGTAGCCCGTTACGCACTTACGCGTTCGGATCGGTTTATGTAACTAGTTTACGTAAGTTTGCCGAAACGGGTTTAACCTTATCTTTTTATCTCAAAATCCAGAATGTGTTTAGTTTACCAATATTATACAAGTATTCGTACTTGTTGGGTCTAAATAACATTCTATTTCGGTCATCGCTTAATCTAGCGTATCGTACCGTTTTAGATACTTCAAGCTAGCCGGTCTAAGTCTACGACTTAAATAAGACCGTTAGCATTCTGAATTGGTTATATATTACCATCACTCCAGACTAGAGCCACCCGGTAAAAGCTACCTGCATTTAGATAGATTGGATACTACTGAGTTATTTTGTTGTGAATCAAGTATTAACTCAGGTAAATACTTTAACTTATTTTCCCTTATACGGGCTTGGGATACGGTAAATTAATACTGCTTGGTCGGGTGTGGATCAATCAAATGCCGGATTGTGGCTAGTAAATCCACAAAACCCGTTTTGATACTGTTCTGTTAATAACTTAAACATTGGGGGTTAACGACCATGTCCTGGATATATCCTCGGCTCATTTCATTTGTAAATGGCCACGACTGATGCGCAAGGTGTAGGCATACACCGAAAAGATGCCAATATTAAATTATTAAATTACTCACAAGTTGGGGATAACTCCTTTATGGGTTTTATAAGTGGTGTGTCGTTTAATCATGTCCTAGTCTCTGTATTGGGCCCCAGATGTATGGTAAACATGTAATTCAGTATACAAGATTTTATTAAAGATTGTCCCAAGTTATAAAAGATTTTGTGCCTTGTGCACTTAAATCAATTTTCGTAAAGTCTTTTCAAAAGAGTCAGTTAATTGTATTTACCAGTGAAAACTGACGTATTTTCAAAAGACTAAGTGGCAGGTACTACTCGTAATAGGCTGGGAATTGCTCGGTGTCGAAAAAGAGGATCTTGCAAATCCTTAAAGATGCCATAAAGTCTGCTAAACTTCATTCTATACATTCTGTAATGATCCACCTGTGGAATTGATATTACAGGCTCGTCTATAATAAATACTTCGACACTTTCAGACATTTGAGTTTGTAATAATATTTTATATTCCAAGACCTCTGCTGTGCTATTCTGTGTATGTTTGACCATGATGATATCAACTACGTCACGATACTCCCCACCGGGCCCACCGGTAATATGTGGAAATATCGGGGTGTGACAGTCTTTTTTTGCAAACAGATGTTTATGGGCAAACATTTGTTTAAGCTCAAACATTTGTTTAAGGCCAAACATCTGTTTTTGGCCAAACTTCTGTTTATGGGCAAACATCTGTTTAAGCTCAGACATTTGTTTATGTTAACAGTGTTTATATGTAACAGTGTTTTCACATCAGTGTTTTATAGTCTGTTAGGTTGTTAGATGTCATCACCTCAGTGTTTTATATGTAACAATTTTTATGACATCAGTGTTTATATGTAACAGTGTTTATCACAACAGTGTTTATATGTAACAATATTTATCACATCACTTCAGTGGTTTGATCTGTACTATAAATTGGACAGTTGTTTCATTTTTATACTAATAAATAAAAATCAAGTACACTTGGATGATTATTAAGCTCCTCATTTTGATTATTTGGGTATAGTATTCTTGAAATTGGTCTTTTTTTGCAAACAGATGTTTACGGGCAAACATTTGTTTAAGCTCGAACATTTGTTTAAGGCCAAACATCTGTTTATGGCCAAACTTCTGTTTATGGGCAAACATCTGTTTAAGGTCAAACTTCTATTTAAGTCCAGACAACTGATATATAAGGCGAAACATCTGTTTAAGCCCCAACATCTGTTTAAAAGCCTGTTACAACCACTGTGTTGGTTGGAACATTTGATTGTTAAAAGTTATCCACTGGTGAAATACAACCTCTGTTTCTTCAATCTTCGTGTTGACCACTGACTGACCAAACATCAGTGTTTAAAAAACTGTTGGGTATCCACTGATAGGAAAAAATAGCCACTACTCACTTTTTTATTGTTGACATCCATTGATATTGACCATCAGCGGTTTTCCTAAAAATAAGCTAAAGTGCAAAACGTCAAGTCCCGGAATCATTTGAATCAAGTGTTAGAATTATTTTTAAGATTTTTGGGGTGTTAAAGCTGAATTTCGGAGAAAACATTCTGTTTAAAATGGCCAGTAGCGTAGCGCTAGCATAACAGAAGGATCAGTCGCGCTACGCTACCAACAAACATGAAATTGCTGACTTTGTAGGCGCTCGCGTAGCGCGAGGCTGAAGTGGAGACCCGTCGCGCTACGCGACGGGTAAGCAGATCGTGAATTTTTGTTTTGTGGCTAGGGTTTGTTATATAATCAATTTTTAAGGATCATTAAAGGGAGTTACGAATTTGAGAGACCTTGAGGCGACTTTGGAGCATTCTTTTGGAGCAATCGGGGATCTTGAAGCACGGGAATCATTGGTACAAGTCGAAGTTGAAGAATCGAAGAATCAATCGGGTTTCCTAATCCCTTGTTTTGTCGATTATATTCTTAGAACTTTGTCATAATGAATTCTTTGTTAGATATCTTTGCATTGTTTTCGTTTATTGAGATGGTTGGCTAAACTTTTATAACTACCTAGACAAGATGAATGTTTGATTAAAGTTTGGATTTTTAATGGTTATCATTGTTCGTTTATGGATTGATTTCTGAAAGTAAAGTGTTCTAGAATTTCTGATTTGGTGCACATGCATGCTTGACATTTATTTTATTATTGTTTGTTGCTTCATATGATCCTTAGTGACGGTCTTTATCACATAATAGGGTTATATTAGGGTTTTTGATTTAGGTGACTGTCTATATCACGTAATAGATCATTAATCCTTTAGGGTGAAAACGCGTAAGTAACCTTAGAAGTAATATTCGGTAATTTCATAAAATCAAGTGTTCTGCTTAATTTGTCGCTGAGAGGCTCGAGTTAGTTATTAGGTCGCAGTGCAGTATATATCTAAGATAGATTTTGAGAGAAGTCGGTTTTAGTTCCCTAATTGCATTTGTGTCTAGTAAACCAAGTCAGAACCTAGGATTGCCTTAGATTATCGCGCTGAGAGGTAGATAGTCGTATTAGGGCACTTTTAGAGTCGTTAGAGGACTGAGAGGAAGTCTAACAGTCGGTGTTCATAACAGCCTTGTAGGGTTTCCTAGGTTTCTTCCTGAGAAGGGTCGGGAAGTCTTAGCATTGAAATACCTTAAGGTTTAGTATTTTACGATCCCGGCTCCATACAACAATAATACCATTAGAAGTCCACTCCCATTCAAACTGGATTCAAGTCTAGGTAGTCGTCAATCTCATCTGAATCAAGCCTTAGCTCTATTTTGTATTAGTCTAGTTCTTAGTTAATTAATTAGTTTAATATAGATTTCCTTAGTTTTTCCGTAACCCCCCCCCCCCAAACAACAAAACAGTTAGGTTAGAGTCAGTCTAGTCAGAGTCTAGTTAACGTAGTCAGTAGAGTCTCGTGGGTTCGATACTCGGACTTACTTAGGCTATACTGCATTGACCGGTACACTTGCCGGTGGTGTGGTCTAGGTTTTAGAGAGTCTGTTTTTATAAATTTAAAACTTAGAGAGTCTAGTTTAGGGTTTAATTTAGTTAATTTATTTAGACCACTTTTAGCACATCAAGTTTTTGGCGCCGTTGCCGGGGACTCTTGGCAATTGCGTTTATTAGCTTTGATAGACCTAATTGATATATACGTGCTACGTGTTTTCTTTGTTTTGTTGAGTCTTTGTCTTCTCTTGTGTCTCGGTAACTAGTGTTTGCTTTTCTTGTGTTCAGGTTTTTGCTAGTAGTGGATGCCACATCTGCGCTCGCACGGACCACCATCACCAATCAAGCAGTCATCATCTCAACTGGGCGAAGGCCCAGAGGTTAGTTCTTCATCTTCGCCTGTTTTTCCAGATTTCGACACCAATCCAATTCCCGTCCCACCACCTTCACCAAACCATTCACCTAAGGTTTCCCTACCCGATAGCCCTACTTCTAGTACCTCTAGTAATCTAGAAAACTTAGAACACATGGCTAACCCTAGGCAAACCGTCCATCAGCAGGCCACTCAGAATTTCACCGGCCTTGCTTCACCCATCACCGTCCCACCCATAGTTAATGAAAATTCATGGCAAATCCCATCGTATGCCATGCAGGCCATTACCAATAGCATACAGTTCCATGGCCGAGACGATGAGGACGCCCTGGCCCACATTAACCGTTTCTCTAGGATGCTAGCTACCTTTAGCCTTAGTGGTGCACCCAACGATGCTACCTACCTACAGCTTTTCCCATTTTCTTTAGCCGGCTGTGCGGCTACTTGGTTGGACTCTCAACCAACCGGTACCTTTACTACTTGGGCGGGGCTTCGTCAAGCCTTTCTGAATAAGTATTTCCCGCCCGCTAAAGCTTCACGGCTTAGAGACGAAATCCATTCCTTTCGCATGGGGCCCGACGAGCCCTACTACCTTGCTTGGGAGCGTTTCCAAACCCTTTGTGCTCGTTGCTCCCAGCATGGTCTTTCTGATTGGGCTTTATGTGAGAAATTCTATAATGGTCTTACCCAAGAGACTAGAGATAGGTTCGATACCAA